>SWKJ01000121.1:0-478830 GCA_019425465.1 Colletotrichum falcatum | reverse complement strand
CTAGCCCTATTACTTATATTAACTACTAGGTAAACTTATCCTTCCTTTAGGGCTATAATTAATTATAATTAAAATAGTATAGTAGTTAATTTCTCTTTAGGATATCTATAGTAGACTACTACTTAGTCCCTATAAAATAACCTTTTTTAAAGTATAGTAGTAAGGCTTAGTAATAGTTAAAAAGTCCTTAACCTAAATTTAATAAAAGGAAGTAATACCTAGAAAAGACCTTAAATTAGATATATCTAAATACTTAACCTATTTATAGATCTTAATAATCTTCTTCTAGTTAAGATAATATTTATAAGTCTTATAAATATATCCTATAATTATAACTATAGTTTAAGCTTATTCTAACTTAATAATAGTAATAGTATAGCCTATAAGCTTAAGGTTAACTAGGACTTTATTAATATTAATAAAGTACTTAAAAATAAATCTATAAATACTAAGATAAGTTAGAAGCTCCTTATTATTATACGTTATTGTTAGTCCTTAGATTATAATATTATTAAGAAAGGCTTTATAATACATTAAGATAAGGTTATAGAGGATATAAATTATAATATATATAAACTAGGCTACTAAGTTTATAGCTCTTATAGGTAAAGTATAGTACCTTAAGAGGCTAAGAGGAGTTATAAAAGTTATTAAATCTTAACTTTTAATAGCTAGGGGAACTTAGTTATATCTAGAGAAAATATTAATAAAGGATAGTAACTTATATATTATAAAATCTTCTAAAAAGTTATCTACTATTAAAGGAAGCCTACTATCTCTTATAGTAATAGTATTTACCTTAGTTACTAAATTAATAAGATATATTTTACTATCCTTCTTATAAACTAAGAAAAAAGGGTTATAATATATAGTATAACTATATTTAAGTATCCCTTAAGTAAGATAGTCTTTAAGGATTTTAATAACCTCCTCCTCTAAGGTATATAAAATAAAAATACTTCTTACCTACTATACCCTATAAGGGATAGTCTTAATTTCTTATAGTAGAGTAACTAAGGGATTAACTTATCTATAATAGGGAAACTCCTATATTAAAGCTTTTTCTTAGGTAAATAAAATTACTATTAGGAGTTTTCTTTCCTAGGGGTATAAATAGTTAACTATATTTATAATTAATTTAAGTTAATTTTTATTAGTTATAAACCTTTTTTAATATCTAAAAACTTTAGTATTATTAGGTCTATAAATAGACTATTAAAATTAGGTTTAAGGTTCTTTTTTACTTTCTCTTAAGCCTTAAGTTTCTATTTTAGGTTACCCTTAGGTATTAAACTATCTAATAGTATATTATCTACTAAAATAACCTTTTTATCTTTAGTTTTATATATTATTATAATCTCTTTATTAATATAATATTAACTAATTAAATCTATAAATATAATTTTAAATTTCTAAGAGTAGGTATTACTATTTACTTTTATTACTAGCCTAAAGATACGTTTACTACTAAAATAATTTCTAGCCTTTCTTATAAGGGGTTTTTTTCTTTTTCTATTTATTTCTTTTACGCTTCTTAGGTTTATAAACATAGTAGTAAGAGTCTAGAGAATAACTATTATAAGATTTAGTATACTTTAAAAGTTTTAAAATTATCCTAGTAATTTAATTTAGTTATAGGTATAATACTAATTTAATTATTACTTCTAAGATATTATTAAAAATATCTTTATATTTATTAATAATTACTATAATTTCCTTATTATTATTTAATTAGTTTATAACGTCTTATAGTATTATTTATATTAGTTTAATATAGTTAGCCTATATAATACTAATATCCTTACGTTCCTTAATACTTCTTAGTATTATTTTAATCTCTTTTTCCTTCTCTATAATATTAGTAGTTAGATTAGTTCTTAAAAAGAAATAGCCTACTATTATATTAGGATTTATAATAAAGGCCTCTATTTCCCTCCTTTATAGGAAGTAATCTAGAATACTATACTCTTTTAAAGTATTTTATATTAGTAATAAAGTTAGGGAACTATATAGTTAAGCTATTAGTATAAAAAGAAAGTAGGATATAGATCTTAATATTTATAGACTAAAATAAACTAATAATCTAATTCTAGGAGTACTCTAAAGATATATAAGTCTTTAGGATAAAAGGTACTCCTAAGACTAAATCCTTAGTATAAGTTCCCTCTAAGTAAATAAAAAAGCTAACGTCTTTTATATAGTTATTCCCTAGGTAGACGTTATCTATTAAAGTACTTAAGAATTAAATATAATATATTATATCTATAATACCTTTAATCCTAAGGCTAGTCTTAATAGTTATATCCTAGAGTCTTATTTATTAGATATATAATTTACTAATAAGATTAATAGTAGAACTACTATCTAAGATACCTCTTACTAGGATATTATTAGGTCTATAAAGTATAATTATAAGCTACTAGTAAGTAGTAATAAAGTTATATACTAAAATCTTTTATAAAGAGGTAATAATACTATCTTTAGGGAGTTATCTACTAAGTTAGTCTCTTTAAAGACTATATTAATTAAATTAATCCTAAAGTTAATAAAATAGATCTAAGAATCTTATATTACTATAGTTACTACTAATTATAAAGTCTTTATAGGTAATAGGGTTTTTATAGTCTAGTTCTACTTTTTATTTACTTTAGAATTATATTTTTATAAGTTTTAACTTTATTAAAATAGTATATAAGATATTTATTTATAGCTATAAAGATATTTTATTCCTCTTAAGCTTAATAAGCCTTATAGTCTACTATAGTAGCCTTAGCCTAAAGGTAGACTAGACTATTATAATTAGGCTATACTTAATAAAGAAAATCCTCTAGTACTAAAATCTTATTATTAGTTTTCTTATAAAGTAGTTCTTACACTAGAGACTAAGAGCTCTATATAGTAAATCCTTTAAATATAATAGGCTAATTTAGTTATTTCTCTTTAGGTAGAGGTATAATAATATTTAGTTTAACTACTAGGGTTCTATCTTTATTAAAAAGTTCTATAATTTAGTTTATAATATTAAGGTTAGGCTATCTAATATCTAAAAGATCTACTAAATAAGGGTATACTTTAAATAAGTCTTATATAGTTCTTAGTAATAACTAGGTCTTTTTATACGCTTAGCGCTATAAATAGTCTTAAAAACGTTAGTAGCTATTAATATATAGAAAAAATTAAAATAATCTTCTATAAATAAAATATCCTCTACTAGGTAGTTATTTATAGATTTATTTTAATAAGGTATACTTATATAGTATACCCTAAAGTTTATAACTTCTTTTTTTAATTTAGGCTACTATTCTTTTATAAGAGATTTTGCGGCGTTTATTAGAATCTTAAAGCTTTCTAGGTATATTAAAATATAATAAAAGATAGTCTTCCTATTAGGCTATCTATAGTTATATCCCTTATTAATAATACTAAGCTTTATAAGTATTATAGGATTATCTAATATACCTAAATACTAATATAGAGCCTTATAATAATAAAAATAATTAAAAAGATATCTTTATACTTTTAGATAGCTATAGGTAAAGTAGCTAGGTAATTTATAAAACTAATAAGTATTATTAGTATAGAAAGGGTTATAGTATTACTACTAAGGACTATAATTTTAGTATCCCCTATAGCTATTACCTTTATTATAGCTACTACCTCGCCTATAACTAAACCTACCTCTCTAGCTATAGTTACTAGGACTATAGGTCTATAAATTATTCCCTTATTAGTAGTAACTAGTTAAGGCGTTAAGGTTTATAATATTAAAAGTTATTTATTTATTAAGTTAGATAATTTTATTTATAACTACCTAAAATTAAGCCTATATACTAGCCTTATTAATAAAGAGGCCCTTAAGGTTATTAGTAAGGGTATTAATAGCTATTATAATTACCTAACTAATAGTATTATTTACTTTACCTTTAAGAGTCTTAGACATTAAGATCTTCTTTTAATTAAGTTTTAGGAGTAATATAATAAGTTTTAACTTTACCTTACTACTAAGTTATTAAAGAGTAAGTTAACCTTTTACCTATTAAACTAAAGCATTCTTAATAAAAGTCTAAGTCTTATAAGGGATATTTATAACCTTATAACTAAGGGTTTTTATAACTACCCTTATTACTTACTATAAGAAATAATAAAAAATAATATAAATAAGCTCTAAGTTAATAAGAGGGGTATCTCCTTAAGCTTTAGCTTTATATTATAATATTTAAATAGTTAATAGTAGAGTTATTATACTACTAGGATTATTATCTAAAATCTAGTTACTATTAATAAGGTTTCTTAACTTTTTATTAGGATCCTAATAAGTCTTTAGGTTTACTAATCTAAAGACCTTTATTAATTTATTTTTTATAAGATCCTAGGAGGTTTAGTTAGAAGTAAGAGATTTAATAGCCTTAGTAAAGTTAATAGTATAATATATATAGATCTCTTTAATCTTATTAGTATTAGTCTTCTAAGAAAGGGATATAAGGTTATTATATTTATCTAAGAAGTCTAAGATATTTATACCTATAAACTTAGGGGCTCCTATAGAGTAAGAGGTTATTAGGGTAATAGTTAGTTATTATATAATTATTAAGGCTAACTTTATATAGTTAGTTACTATTAAGGCTTTTTCTATTAGTAGCTTTAGTTTAGTAGGCTTAGTTATAAGTATAGCTAAGTATTATAAAGAGCTATTTAAGGTTATTAAGGGCCCTCTTTTATCTTCTTTTTTAGCCTATAGCTATAAAGTATTAAAGGCTAGTCTAGTAAACTAGGGAAATTTAACTACTTTACTCTTAGAGGATAAGCTACCCTCTAAGTTAATATTCCCTATAAGTAGGTTAAATATCTTAGATTATATCTAAGAATAAAATAATAAAAGTTATTATATAGTTAAGTTTAATTTTCTTATAATAGTTTATTATCTAAACTTTTTATATTCTTCTTTAAAATTAGGTTAATTCTTATAGTTAATAGAGTAAGTACTTTTTACTCTTAGCGCTAGGTATATAGTATTCTTTTTAATATACTTCCTTATATTATTAGATACCTTCTATACTATTTTATTTTATATTTATTAGTATTCTACTATTTCTACTTCTTTTTATAATTTATTAGTTTTAGCCTAATATAACTATCCTATTATACTTATTAGCTTAGTAGGACTACTATCTTTACTTATTATATTAGTATCTTAAATTAGTAGTATTACTATAAGTTAGTATTACTACTATTATATATAATTAATCTTATAAAATTTAAAAGGGATACTCTTTAATATATAAAAGAGAATATATACTTAATAATTCTAAATTATCCTCTCCCTTAGCACCTAGGGAGAGTTTTTTAAGGTTTTCTTTATTCCTACCTTTTTATTTAATCTAGTATATAGCCTTTATACCTTTTTATCTAAAAAGGTAGTTATTTAGAGAATATCTAGCTTAACTATCTCCTAATTTCTACTTCTAATAATAATAGTTATATTATATTATTAGCTAGTTTATTTAGACTACATAGAAGGGACCTATAATCTATCTAAAGGATTCTTAGATCTAATAGATAGAAAGTAGAGATCTACCTCTAGGTACTATTAAGAAAGTATAAAGACTACTAATATAAAGGAGGGGAAGACTAAAGTAGAAACTACCCTAACCTTATAACGTCTTTAGATATTAATAATATATATATAAAATAATAGAGAACTTAATTCTTAGATCTAATTAAAAGAAATAAATAAAAAAGGGCTAGAAATAATAGAGAAATTATTAAAATACTAATATATATAGTCTAAATAAAACGTAGGTATAAGGTAACAACTATATATATTAATAATAATAGTCCTCTTTAATATCCCTCTATCTACGGTAGTAACTATGCTACGCCTACTTATACTACTACTTATAGTCTTACTTATATAAAGGTCTTAGCTGCTACCTAACCTAATCCCTCTTACTACCCTTAACGGCGGGAATATAATACTTATATATAGTATATCTAGATAAATTAATAAATAATTACACTAAGGTTTTTATAGTTAAAAGAAGATAGCTACTAAAATAGCTAGTAATATAGATAAATTAATACCCTAAGAGAGTTTATAGTATTAATAAGCCTTAACTATTTATAGCTTTAAAGAAGAAGTCTATATTATTCTTAAACCTAAGAGAGCTAATAGATCTTAAGATAAACTAAGGTAGTATAGTAGACCTTATAGAGTCCTTTAATCTACCCTTATTAACGCTACTATAATATAGGATCCTTCTAAGACCTAAAGTTATTAAAGATACTTATAGTACCCTAAGTATAAATAGAGAGGATTAAGTAGCTACTAGTATATTAATAATTAAGTTACTAAGAGAGCTTAACTTAGCCTAAAAAGTAAAAAAGTTAGCTAATAAGAAGCTTAATACCCTAATATCCCTACTAGTAAATTTACTTTAAAAGATCTAGCTAAAGTTTAATATAGCTATAGGCGCTACTCTCTATAATTAAGGATACTTAGATACTAATAGTATACTAATTAAGGCTCTAAAGTCCCTAATTAACCTAGCTAAGACTACTTAATAATAATTTAATATTACTAAGCTCCTAAAAGAATATAATAAATTAGTATAGATAGGTATAAAATATTTTATAAAGATTAGTAAGGTATATAAAATTAGACTAGCACTAGAAGTTTTAACGTTAATAATCTTAAATATATATCTCTAGATAGAGGTATAGATTAAAGAGATTAAAAGTAATAATAAGGCTTTATAGATTATAACTATCTTAGATACTAGTATATAAGTAAATATTCTTTTAAAGTAGTATATTATCTAGGTAGGGATACTATATACCTATATAGCCTTTAAGATATAGACTTTTAAAAATAACCCTAAGAGTATAACTAACTTTAATAGGTTCTACTTTATAGATATTTAGATTAATTAATATAAAGTAATATTTTACTTCTTTATTAAAGATAAAGATAAAATTATAAACCTTTTACTACTAGGTCTTTTATTTATATAGGATAGTTAACTCTCCTTTATATATAGAGAAAAGCTTATTACTACTTATATTTAAGCTAAGAATATATTACTTTAGATTTTAATAAAAGTAATTAGGACTAATAATACCTCTAATGTTACTAATATTCTCCCTAATTTTAACTAATATATTAAGTAAATTTTTAAGTTAGAAAACTAAATACTAATAGTACCTCTAAGGTTACTACTAGTACTAGTTTTAAATACTTAGAACCTAAGTTAAAAAATAATAAGTATATTATAGTAGTCTTAGATTAAGGTAATACTAAAGTAATTATAGAGATAGCTACTAGGGAGCTTATATACCCTTACGCTACTATAATTATATAGATTATAGCTATAGTAGGAGGCTTTAGATAACGCTATAAGTATTAAACTAAAGAGTAAGTTTAATATTTTAATTAAATCTAGCCCCTAATTTTAAGATAAAAGGAATAGTTAATTAGTAAAAGCCTATAGAAGTACTTAAAATAGGCTTTAAACTAACTTAAGAATACTAAAACTACCCTATTAAGGCTAATAAAAGTTACTAAGGTTAATACTATATATAAAAAAAAAGATTAAAAGATTTAACTAGTAAATAATATACTCTTTAATAGGATTATTTTAAATAGAGATCTATATTAGAAAGTTAAGAAACTAAAAGAAGTTAAAGATAAAATAGTAAATACCTTAGGATTATATAGTAATCTAATTATACTAAAGTTCTCTAAAATTAAGCTATAATTAAAGTTAATAAAAAAACACCTATAATAAATTATAGATTAATATAAATATTTACTAAATAAAGAGTAAAACTTACTAATATAAGTCCTAATTAATTAAAAGAAGGCTTTTATATAGGACTTTAAAGATTATAGCTAGGTAGACCTAATAGTTATACTACCCTAAGTAATTAAGATAATTCCCTATAAAGTATAGTAGGTAAAAAGTATCCTAATCCTAAAAGCGCTAATTCTAAAGATAATAGAGATACTCTAAAAGAGAGTTATAAGAGGTATTATAAAAGAAAGCTATAAAGCCTATTAAAATTTATAGTTCTTAGTATTAAAAAAAGATAGTAACCTATAGCTAATTAACTTAGTAATAAGATATAATGCTATTATACTCTAAGATACCTAGCTTTCTCTAAATACTAATAAATTCTTAGAAGATTTTACTATAGATAAACTAGTCTCTCTATTAGACTTTTTCTTTAGATATAATTAGGTTCCCTTAAATAAAAAAAGTTATAATCTAATAACCTTTTTAATACTATTAGGACTCCTTTAATACTATACTTTACTAATAGGGGCTATAAACTTAGTTATATAGTTTTATTAGATTATTATATAGATTCTCTATAATTTAATTCTATACTATTATAGGGTATTTATAAATAATATAAGGGTAAAGGGTTTATAGTCTTAGTATAAGGATAAAAAACTTCTAAACTATCTTAATATTTAATACTTTATTTATAAATATATCTTAAATATTAATTAAGTTTTAGTTAACTATAAGCTAGCTAGTTATATAATTTTAGGTATAAAATTATAATAGTATTAAGAATTAGTAGTAATTATTAACTACCTTTATAGTATAAGTAGAAGGCTTCCTAATTAAGTAAAGATTATTAAGATCCTAAAATAAAAAACTTATTAGAATATTTTAGATATTTAATTATTCCTAAGGATAATTACCTTCTATAGGTACTAAGTAAATATATTCTCTAAAATTATAAAACCTCTCTATATACTTCTAAAGAAAGAAGTTATCTTTAAATAGGGTTCTTAGTAGGTTAATACTATAATAATACTAAAGATAGCTCTTATAATAGCTCTAATCCTAGTTATATTAGACTAGTCTCCTAGGGCTAAATAGATTATCTTTACTATAGACTCTAGTAGTAAAGGGTAAGGCTATACTCTTAGCTAGATTATTAATAATAAGTAAGTAGTAGCCTAATATAAGAGTAGAGTCTAGAAGGGACTAAAGCTAAATTATAATATAGGTAAGCTAGAGATATAAAGTATACTAATAAGCCTTAAATATCTTTAGAATTATCTTTTTAGGATTAATTTTTTACTAGAGACTAATACTTAAGTCTTAGTTACTTAGATTAATAGAGCTATAAATAACTTACTATTTACTATAATAACTTAATAGCTTTCTTAGATTTAACTCTTTAATTTTAAGATTAAGTATATATCTAAGAGAAAGAATACTACTATAGATATATTATTAAGAAAGCTAGTAGGGGTTTTTAATCTAAGAAAAATAAAGGAAAAAGAAGATATTAAAGACTTTATTAATATAAGAATCCTTTATATAATAGTAGCTAAGAATTTCTTCCTTATAGCATATAGATAGTCTAACTTAACGCTTAATTATAATAAAGAAATAGTTATCTTAACTAAACTCCTAAATAAAGATAGTAAATAGTTAGAGTATTTAAAATAGATTACTTACTTCCTATTAATACTAAAGTAGCCTCTAGGAATCTTAGCGTAGTAGTTCTACTAATTTTACTATAATATAGTCTAATTTATAGTTAAAGATAAATACCTCTTTTAGTAAGGAATAATAATATAGCTAGCTTTACTTTAAGTTATTAATAATACTATAGAGTAAATAACTTTAATTAAAGAAGCCTATATAGAATTAGGATATTAGGGATATAAAGCTACTTACTTATAACTAGTAGAATAATACTTTTAGCCTAGGATATATACCTAAGTCTAGTTATTAGTAGTATCCTATAAGCCCTATTAGAAAGTAAAATTAGCTTAACTAAATAAACTATATATTTTAATTATACTAAGATTATAGTCTTTTTCTTATATAGCTCTTAATATTTAATATATTAGTAAATAAAAAGTTATAGAAGCCTAATATAAGTTTACTAGCTACCTAGAGGCTTAGATACTTAAAAATATAACCTTAGAGAATATAGTAAAATTCCTTTAGGAGGATATAATCTACTAATATAGAGTCTATAAGACTCTAATTATTAATAAAGGATAGGAGAATTAAGGTACTATAACTTAACTAAACTAAAGATATAGATTATAAAAGAAGGTTATTTTTACTTATAATCTATAAGCTAATAAACTCCTAGAGAAAAGATATTAACTAATTATATATACTCTTTATATTTAGTCTAATAAAGAAAAGAAAAATATTTAACTAATACTCTATACTATACTATTTACTAATTATATAATAGTTAAAGCTTTATATAGGTTTATACTCTTCTTCCTTAACTATAGATACTAGGTAGTTACTTTAATTAAAGCTAAAACTACCTTATAGAGAGTCTTTAATTAAGATAATATTTATACCCCTAAGGAAGAAATATAGCTATACCTCTATACCTTTACTTAGCTTAAAGAGGATTAAGTTAAAGCTACTATAATAGTTACCTAGCGCTACGCGTAAACCTAGGATATATTTAATATATATTATACCTACGCTCTTTAAAAGAAAAAATTAGAGATTAGGGATCTAGTTTTTATCTTTAATATATAGAGAAAGATTAATATATTAATATTATAGAAGCTTAATTACTACTAGCTTAAACTATATTAGGTTTACTTAGTTACTTTAAACTCCTCTTTATATTAGCTTTAAACCCTAGTAGGAGATCTAATTATAGGTACTACTTACGCTAGAAATTAACTAAAGAAATTCTATAAAAGACTAAATAACTTCTTAACCTTTAATAATAACTTTTTCTTTAATAATATTACTTATAATATTACTAATCTCTTAAAGCTACCTAAGTTCTCTAAGACTAGATTATAGCTAATTAATTTTATAGAACCTAAAGATAAAGAGATTAAGGATATTATAGAAAAACTAACACTAAGAGAAACTTAATCCTAGTAATAAATATATCTTAAAAACTAATAATTAAATATAAACTACTATCTATTATTTTTTTATTTATTTTAATTTATTTATATTTAAAAAACTACTCTAGATTTATAGAAGGAGTACTAAACTAAGGATAAGCTTAAGCTTTTATTCCTTTAATAAGGAGTTACTTCTATACTATAGACTAAGATATAAAAGTAAAAAAATAAAAAGATAAAGAAATAAAAGCTTTTTTAAAGACTATTAATTAACTATCTCTTACTATATATAAATATAAAAAAAAACCTAACCTAGATAAAACTAATTAGAGAATAATTACTATACTTAAATTTATTTTTTTTTACCTTAATTATAACCCTAGCCTTAACTACTACCTTAACTAGGAACTATACCTTTTTTTTTACCTTTTACCTCTAGTAACTTCTTCTTATTAGGTCTATAGCTATAAGTAATATTATCCTCTATAATCTATTATAAGATAATTAAAGGATTAAAAATAGTATCTTAATAAATTTTAATATTTATCTAAAGATTATCCTAGAGAGTATTCTTAGTACTATTAGCCTAAGGGGATAAGTTACCTTATTTAAACTTATCTACTATTATCTAAGTAAAAGCTTATAAAGAGAAAGTTTTATTATTTAGAGATCTAATATTAAGAGAAACTAAGGAAGGAACCCTACTACTACTTACCTATTACTACTTATATTTACTAAATATAGATAGATTAAAGCTAAAAGTAGGCTTTATAACCTCCTAATACTTAGGATTAAAGAGGTTACACTAGGTATTTTTATAAAAAAGATAATTACTATAGTAGTTCTAAAATTATCTAGGAAGGGAGATATACTTAAGAAATAGTCTAAGAGTATAAACTTTAATTCTAATTAAACTAGTATACTTTTAAAAGTATTAAGAATAATAATTATAAAGTACTTTATTTTAAATACCCTTTAACTAAACTAATAAACTTATTAGTATTATAGGTATAATAATATAGTTAACTATAGTATTAATAGGGTCTTAGTAATAAATAAAGGGTCTAAAAATAGGGTTTATTATATATAAAGAAGAAGTAACTATTATAGGCTACTATATTAAATTAGCGGTAGATTTTACTATAGCTACGTAGTAGATTTATAGCTAGGCTATAGAGAAACCCTATAGCTAAGATATTAGCGTTAGCCTAATATCTCTAAGGTAATAGTAATAACTAGTATTATAATACTAGTAACTTTCTCTTATAGTAAAAGTTACTATAATTACTTCTTCTTTATTAAAATAATAAGAGTTTAACTATTAGAAATAGAGGTATATAAAGTTATAAGGATATATAATTCCTCCCTATATATAACTTATTATATATATAAAACCTAACTATTTATCTATATATTTACTTATCCTCTACTAACTAGTTCCTTTAGTGCTTTATTTAGTAATATCTTTATAAATCTATTAGCTAGGTTATTACTCCTATAGATCTAGTAAATCTTATAGATTTTATAGCGTTTATATAACTACTATAACGCTATAATATTAATTATAAGGTATTTCTCTTTTATAGTACTAAGTTTTATAAGGTACTTATATAGAGAGTATAAGTTAGTATAAATAACTATTAGGATTTATAAATACTTAAGTTAATTAGTTATTATTATTAAAGTAGTATTAATTACATAGGTAATATTAGTACCTACTACTATTATATAGATCTTAGAGGTAAGAACGCTATATATAACTCTTTTATACTTTATAGAGCTAAAATAAATAATATTCCTATTAATAGTAAAAGACCTAGTATTATTAGGGGTCTACTCTATTAGTTTATTATTATTACTCTATTTATTTATAAGGATAATAATAAAACTAAGTTATAAAGTTAGGTTACTATTATTAGTAAATAATCTATTAATAAAGACATAAAGCTTAGTAGTTATAAAGTTAAGTAGCTAAAATTAAAGACCTTAATTAAGATTCTTTATTTACTATATAATATACTAGTTAAGCTCCTTAATCTTATTTTTCTTAGGTAATTAGTATTAAGCTATAATAGAGTAATTAAAATAAGCTTTAGGTTAGTAGATTAATATAATATATATACTATAGGTACGTTACTTAATATATTACTACTTTACTTATAGTAATTCTATGTTAATAGGTTATAGTCTTTTACCTTAGCCCTTTTAGTAGAGGGTAATTTTACTATTAGTATAAAGAGAAAGTATATTACTATTAAATATAATAGGTTTATTAGTCTCTAAGAATTACTTTAGCTTTATAGTAAAGGTTACTTTCTTTAATTTAATATTTTTATACTTAGAGAATAGTTTATTAGTTAGCCTAATAGTATTATTAGTTTATATATTAATTAATATAAAGTTATTATTATTAGCTAATAAGATTAGTAGGTATAGGTTAAAAGTTAAAGTATTTATCTAGAGACTTTTTTTATAGTAGTTATTATATATTACCTACTAATAGGTCCCTACCTCTAGGATACTATAGAGTAGTCTCTTTATAACTATTATAAAGTTATATAGGTAAAGGTAGTAAATCTCTATAGGTAGATAGGTAAGAATTATGTAGTTAAGGAGTATTATTAATTAAGTATAGGCCTATATAATATCTTATAGCTATAATATATACTTAAGGTGTAATAAAGTTAAAGCTAGAGTAAGAATTATTTATTATACTATCTACTAAATAGTTAGTAACTAAGTAAAAATTACTATCTTACTATTATCTATATATCTCTAGATAACTAAGTGTAATTTCTTATAAGGCTACTTATTTTTACCTTTAACTTTATAGACTAATTATAACTTAAAAATATAGATCCTACTATACTCTTTTTTATTATATTTAATAATAAAAAATATACCTTAGGTGGTAAGCCCTTTAATCTTAGCTTTATTAGATAATTTAAATAGTTTACTAGGCGTTATAATTACACCTTTTTTATATAACTCTACCGCTAGTATATAATTAGTATCCTCTTTAGTAGTAAAAATACTAGTAATATTTAATTTAGTTATTACTATCTCTACTATAAATATAGTTACTAGGTTTTTTTATAGTTATCTATACCTTCTATATAGGGGTTACTTTATAGTAATAATAATAGCCTTATATATCTTTTTAACTAAGTAGTTTTTTTTATTTAGCGTTTAGTAGACTAAAATATAGTCTTCTACTTATATATCTTTAATTACTATACTATTAGTGTCTTAGTCTTTTTAGTAATATAGTTTTACTACTATAATATAAAAATTATAAAGGCCTTAGGGTAATTTAATAGTATATATAGTACTATTATTAGTAAGTAAGGTAAATAGCCCTTACTATTTATTCTTTTCTTACTATATATAGACTAGTAACTAGAGGAGAAGAGCTATACTAGTTATTATATCTAGGCTATTATATATTACTAGCGCTTTACTAACCTACCTCTTAGCGTAAAGTTAATATACTTTATTTATTACCTTTTTTACTACTTTACTATATTATAGGGTTAATAGTAATAGTAGTAAATTATTATTAATTTATAGGTATACTCTAAAAATAAGGAGTATAAAGACTAGACTATTTAGTCTAGTAGTATTATTTACTACCTTAATAGTAAGTTATAGTATAACTTTTAGTTTAGTATTACTTTTATTATATATAATCTTATATACTTAGTAAAGTACTCTATAGTATTATTTAACCTTACTAATACTATTATAGGCTTTAATAGGTATCTCCTTTACCTTAATAGATAATATATAAGTAGTGTATTTAAACTTAGCTATATAAAAGTTAAGGCCTACGTTAGTAATTATCTAGTCTAGTAATCCTAAGTATATATTAATTTAGTATATCTATAGTACCTTTTATATATATTTAGTAGAGATAGATCTAAGAAACTTTATAGTGTTAAAGGTAGTTATACTATTTATAATATAAAGAACTAGTTTATTACTATCTAAATATATTATGTTAATAAAGACTTTATAGTTAAAGTTATAGTTATTATAGAGAGTAAACTTAAATCTTCTAAGAGCCCTTAAGTTTAGTTAGTAACTATAGTAGAATTTATTAATCTCCTTAATTATTAAGATCTCTATTTTATACTTAGTATATTATAATACCTTATATAGCTAATAGACTAATAGATAGCTAAAATAGTAATAGATTTACTATAGCTTACTATTAGTAAGATAGTATTATATAATAGTATACTTAGGCTATTCTAAAAATATCTAGGTGTAGCCCTATTTATATATAATTAGTACTACTATTTTACCTTTTATAAGTACATTAGTAAGGTTATTAAACTATATACTATACTAGTTTATATCTTTTAAGTATAAAAGAAATAGTATATTTAAGGCTATAATATAGAAAGTTAAACTATTAATTAGTATAAGTATTTTTATAGTCCTAAGGAACTTAAAGTAATTACTACTACTAAAGTAGATTATAGCTTTATTAGTATATTTAGTATTAATTAGTAATTTTATACTAATATAGTAATAAAGTACTATATATTACTATTACCCTGTAGTTAATATATAGGTAGTACCTATGTTAAGTATAATACCTTAGAAGATATTAGCTAAGTATTAGTTATTAAAAGTAAATACCTTATCTATTATATTATTCTTTATAGTTAGGTCTTTATTTATATCCTCCTTTATAAGTATATAGAGAGTAGCCTAATTATAAAGTTAGATATACGCCTCCTAGCTATTAATAGATTCTTTATTAAAAAATATAGTAGATATAAAGAAAGTTTTATTATCTATTAGGTAATTCTTATTATCTTCTTAGTAGTTTTCCTCTATAAAGAAGATTTTACTACCTTTATACTTAAGTAAGAATTATTAGTATTCTTTTAGTAGTATATTTACTATAAGAGTGTTTTTATATTATATATATAAGGTACTTTATTTCTCCTTTATATATTTTATTAATTAGTATTTAACCTTATAGTATATAAAATACTTCTTAGCTATAGAGTTTACCTTTTATTATAGGTAGTTATAATAATTATACCCTTATCCTTACTAGGGTAGTCTATAACTATTTTACCTATTATATTTATAATTAACTTAGTACTAGTTATCTATATTTATCTAGCTAGTTATAAAGAAGTATATTTTTTAACCTTTATATAATATAGACGTTTTTATATTACTACGTAGTTATATATAGAGGTTATTAAATATCCTAGGTAGGTTAAGTAGTACTATTCTATATTTAGGTATATCTTAGTAATAAGTAATAAGGGTATTATAGAAGTCCTTATCCTTAGGTAGTCCTTTATAGGTTATTACTTTTACTAGTAGGGTAACCTTATTAATAAGTTTATTAAGAATCTTATATTTATTTTTACTATAGTTCTTATAGGCTATAGACTTAAAGCTTAGCTAGCGTAGCTTTATAGTTCTCTTATTAAAAATATCTTTACCCTTAAAATATAACTTTAACTACGCTACTTATATATTAAAGTTATTAGTCTACCTATTAAGGTAATTAGAGTAGTACTTTTTTACCTTACTACTTAGTATAACTATTATTACTACTTTATATTAGTTACTTATAATATTAACTTTTATATATATTTATATAAATAATAGTACTTTTAAATTAATTATTTTATACTAGCCGCCTAAGTACTTTAATAAAGGGTCTTTACTATAGACTTTAATAAGGTTAGTTAAATACTATAAGTTTAATATATTATTTATTTATACTATCTAGCTATAAGCTATTATAGTTTATTTACTCTTCTTATATAGTAGAATCTTTTTAACTTAAAATACTATAGTTATTTAGTTTAATTAGGTTAAGAGTTAAAATAATAGGTTATTATATAAAGTTACCCTTTAGTATAAAGTAGTTTCCTATAGTTATAGTAGGTTTTTACTACTACTTTAGTTACTAGCTAGTTATTTAACTATTATTCTATATAATAACTAGTATTAGTTTTTAATATCTTTAATAAAGTTAGAATTTTAGATATAGTTTTTAAAGTCTAGGTAGTACTTTATAGTATTTTTAATTATCTTATTATCCTAGGTAGGTAGGATCTCTACTATTACTATTACATAGATTTATTAACTAATTAATAATCTATTACTATAAATCTATACTCCTTAGCTTATAAGATATTAGTATAGTACTTTTAAGATAGTATAGTAGAGGTCTTTATAGTCTTTAACCTCTTATTTATAAAAATCTATCTTAAACTTATACTATAATAGAAGTCTAGTAAGTTTATTACGTTATATATTTATAATAAAATTAATTATAATAGTATTAAGAGCTTATTTTCTTTATATAGTTAGGATACCCTCTAATATATCTCTAATAGTAATTTCTCCCTATAATTATAGGTTAATTCTCTAGGTAATCTAGGTAAATAGTAAATAATTAAGAATAATATATCTTCTCTCTATAGGGTTATCTTAATAGTTACTATACTTAGGGTATTTATTTATTATACTAGTAGACTCTATAGAATCTTTATATATTTCCTACATAGGTTACACTAGTTAGGCTATCTTAATAGGAGACTTTATTATATAGTCTTTAAGTTAAAGTTATATATATTTAAAAATATAGTATATAAAGTAAGGTGTTTTTTATAGTTAAATAGGGGGACCTTTTACTAAGGGATAAGGTCTTTATAAGATAGTTATAAATCTAGGGTAGTCTTATAGTCTATTGCGAGGGGTAAAAGTCTTTCTTAAGTGCCTTTTAATTAACTATTATTTTTTACGTTACTAACAATAATTCTATTATAGATAATATAGAAAACTTTAGCGTAAAACGCTTAGTAGTTATAGTATTAAGGTTAATTAAGATATTATAGGTTAATAGCTTTACCTCTTCTAAAAACCTTACTAATCTATAGTAATTATAGTAAGTAGTTACTATAAAGTTAACTACTAATTAGTATTAGTATTATAGGTATAATAATATAGTTAACTATAGTATTAATAGGGTCTTAGTAATAAATAAAAGGTTTAAAAATAGGGTTTATTATATATAAAGAAAAAGTAACTATTATAGGCTACTATGTTAAATTAGTAGTAGATTTTACTATAGCTATATAGTAGATTTATAGCTAGGCTACAGAGAAACCCCGCAGCTAAGATATTAGCGTTAGCCTAATATCTCTAAGGTAATAGCGATAACTAGCATTATAACACTAATTAAAAGAAATAAATAAAAAAGGGCTAAAAATAATAGAGAAATTATAAAAATACTAATATATATAGTCTAAATAAAACATAAATATAAGGTAATAACTATATATATTAATAATAATAGTCCTCTATAATATCCCTCTATCTATAGTAGTAACTATACTACGCCTACTTATACTACTACTTATAGTCTTACTTATATAAAGGTCTTAGCTACTACCTAACTTAATCCCTCTTATTACCTTTAACTTTAATAGTATTTTAATAATTATCTTTAACCTCTTTTATAGCTATATAGTTATTTTACTAAGTACTTTACTAGATACTTTATAGGTAGCCTTATAGGCTTAAATACTATTAGCTAGTAGCGTTAGTAATACTACCTCTATATTACTAAGGGTGTGATGGGCCGGCACTGCCCGTTGCGGGCTGGTGGTGGCGAAATATAGTTAATTCTAAGCTAAGGAGGAAATATCTCTAAGTGCGCGTGAGGGCGCGCGCGCGCCCCTTTTGTGTGCGCGTGCGCGCGCTCGCTTCGCGCGTTCGCTACGATCACGTGCTGACTTAATCGGTCCAGGTGGCTCAAGCCGTGGTGGGCCACAGCCCTGCCACACCTTCTGTGGCGTAGCCCGTAACAAAGGGTAATACCCCCTTTCTTCTTCTTTAGTAGCACTATACTAGTAATAATAATAATAATAAGCTTAATTAATTAAAGCTATTTAGACTATAATATCTATATAATAACTATAGTATACGTAGCTACTTAGTAGGGTAACCCCCCTGCGTAACCCTAACTAGGGTGTTACAATATATGTTGCGGCTGCACAGACGAAAAGTTGATTTTTGGACGCTGCCAACGCAACGGACTGTAGCTTAGCTACCTTACGGATATGTGCATACCAGGGGTGGGTTGGAACAAGGGGGCAATCGGCTCTTTAAGCTGATCCTGGCTGGATGGCTTGTGGCTTACGGAGTACATGCAATTGCGTCTGGCTTGAGAACACGGCGAGCAACGATAAGAAAAAGTTGCTCATCGTCTTCGTCAGGGGAAATGATCTTCGCCATCGGCCAACACGGCTCATTATTTTATATTCAACCCGCACGCCCGCTATCTACCCGGCTTTCTTTCCCTTCACCGACTTCCACTCCATGAAGCAAGCCGCGATGGCCGACACGCCAGCCAAGGGGATCGCTGCCGTGAACGCCACCCGGAGAGCCTCGTTGTAAACGGTGAGCAGCGCCGGGAGCGCGCTGGCGGGGACCACGTCGCGGAAAGCGGTGGCCCCGCCCTCGAGCACCGCGCGAATGTCGACGCCCGGGACCATGTCCCGCGCCGAAGCCTGTAGGAGGTGGTTCTGGAACAGGGTGTTTCCGACGGAGACGAATATGGCGCCGCCCAGAGACTGCGAGGCCACGACGGCCGCGGTCCCGATGGAGACCTCGTCGGCTGGCAGGACGGCCTGGACGGCCGTGAAGCCTTGCTGTATGGACATGCCGAAGCCCGCCGAGACGAGGATCTCGAAGCCGACCCACTGCGCCGTCGGGGAGTCCCGCGACAGCAGCAGCAGGACGCCGCACCCGGCGGTCGCGACCGCGGCGCCGACGACGGCCGGCGGCACGAAGTAGCCGACGGCGGAGACGAAGACGCCCGCGAGGAGGGAGAAGACGGCGTTGGTGGCGACGTACGGGATCATGTCGACGCCCGACGAGATGGCGCTCTCGCCCCTGACGCCCTGGAACCAGAGCGGCAGGAAGTACGAGTGGATCAACAGCGCCCCGTACGTGGCGAAGGCGGCGACGCACGACGCCGCCACCGTCCTCTGCGAGACGATGGCCGGCGGGAGCAGGGCGCCGTCCTGCTTCCACCACTGCCACGCCGCGAAGGCGCCCGCCGTCGCGCCGGCGCCGGCGAGCAGGCCGGCGACCCGCGCGCCCGACCAGGCCTCCCCCTGCGTGGCGAGCTCGAGCGCCAGGAAGAGCATCACGCAGGCGCCGAGGAGGAGCACGTTGCCTACGACGTCGAGGTCCAGGAACCTGTCGAAGAAGGTCTGCTCCTGGCACCGGCGCCGCTTGGGGTGGAAGAAGAGCATGAACACTGCGACAGTGACGCCTCCGATGGGGAGGTTCATGTAGAAGCACCACCGCCAAGTCTGCCCAACCCGTTCAGTTCATGATTCCATTGCGATATTCTGGGGGAAGTTACTCACGGCCAGGTCTGTGAATACGCCTCCAAGTAGAGGGCCGACGGTGGCTCCGAAGCCAAACCTTCAAGGGCGTCAGCATCGGGCATCTTGGATGATTCTCCGTCTCCACAGAGAAAACAACACACTCACATAAGGCCGACGATGGCGGTGTAGACCGGACGTCGCCGCAGGGGCACCGCCATCGCCACGACGACGAAGCTGCCGGTGAGGATGCCGGCGCTCCCGAACCCGGCGACGGCGCGGCCGACGATGAGGGCCACCGAGCTGGGCGCGAGGCCGCAGATGAGCGACCCGACGAGGAACATGAACATGGCCAGCAGGTACGACCACTTTACGGAGAAGAGCATAAACACCCTGCCGAACACGGGCTGGAAGGCGCAGGCCGTCAGCAGATACGCCGAGCCGTACCACCCGATCTCCGCCGTCGACTCAAACTCGGACGTGATGTAGGGAATAGCCTGGGCGTTTTGTTAGTTCCTTTCCATCGCTCCCGCCACCCCCCCCTGCGTGGCATGCATGGATCCGGGGACTCTGCCTCTTACCGTCGTGAGAATGGTGCGGTCGACGGATATCAAGAACACCACGAGGCAGATGCCCAGCAGGAGGAACGCGAGCGGCCACCCCTCGACCCACTCTTCCCTGCCGCCCTTCTCGTCCGCCGCCTGGGCCAGCTCCGAGTCCCGCTTCTCGGCCGGCACCGTCTCCCGGTGGATCACCTGCCGCCGGTACCCCGAGCCGTCGTCCTCCTCGTCAATGTCTGGCTCGAACGGCCTCGTGAAGCGGCTGATCCGCGCGCCGGCCTTGCCCGGGTGCCTCTGCTCCGTGACGGGCGTCACGCGCTGCCCCGCGTTCCCCGCGGTGCCGGTGGACAGGGAGGGGGCTCTGAGCGACGGGTTGCTCGCGAGGTGCCTCAGAGGCGTGGCGAAGATGGAGGATATGGAGGATATGATGGATGCGGTCTCCGAGTGCGGCTCTGAGGAGTGGACGTCGCCGCCGCCGCCGCCGCCGCCCTCGTCCTGCGCGCTGTAGAACGTCTGCGCCGACACGGCCCTGGAGGGGACCCTCTTGACGGACAGGGGGAAAGCGCGCTGGGTGCCCAAGGGCGAGGGCGGTGTTGCGCGTGGGAAGAGTGATAGAGATGCCCGGCGCTGGAGGCAGAAGTCGTGGTGGCTGTCTGTGGGCCATTGCATCCCGTGTACCAAGGTGCCCGAGGATCGCATGGAATCTAGGCAGTGGCGGCCGCATTGCGAGCAGCGGGACGCCGCGGAGGAGCACCTGCTCCCCCGCTGAGGCTTATCATCCGCCATCGGCTCGCTGATTTGTGTCTCCTTGCCCTCGCCAGCCGCCGCCGCCGGGATGCACTCCCTTGATACCCGGGCCTTCTCTTCCCAGGCGTCGGTCAGCCACGCCGGGAGGATGTCCTCCCCGTCATCGTCCTCGTCCTCGCAATAGGACGGCGATGAGTCCTTGCCGTCGAGATCCGGCGAGGCGGCCGTCCTCTCGTCAAATCCGCAGTTGAGGATTGAAATCCGCAGCCTCTCCTCGCCGAGAAAGTCCGAGGACGGTCTCTCGCCGAAGGAGGGCCGCTGCAGGACGTCTGCTTTTCTGAGTAGTGTGTTGTTGTTGCTACCGCCTTCTGGCTTCGCGGGGTGATTGTTGCCTGCCATGTCGGGCCACGGCGGTCAAGGTGTATCTTGTCTTCTGGGGACCAACGACGTCTCGAGGTGCTTGGAACGTCTGCACGTTATCGAGACAACCACCAGCCCCGGCTGGAGGAGCGGGGTGAAGCCTGGTACATAAGTTTGGCGATGGGGCGGCTAGTTTGTTTTGTTCCAGCTCTCAAAGAAACAATCCGAAACACTCAGGCGACCTTTGAACCGGCACGTTTCCGTGGGCGCCGGCGAGATCCTCAGTGTCAAGTCGTTGGTGGCGACCAAAGACCACCTCAGCCCGCTGGACGGAGGCAGTCGTGCCATCAGCGACCCAGCGTCGGCCTCCTTGCAAGACTGAATACCAAATCTAAAAACGATCAAGGCCTGGGGGGGCTAGCAGACGGCGTCGAACTCTGGCCGAGCGGCTAGGCAGTGGAGAAGCGCGCTGATTGGCGGCGGCCAGGAGACGCCGCGCGGACCGGCCACCCGGGCATCACTGCGCCGACCTGAAGACCGTCTGCTAGTCTCGCCGGGGACTAGGGCCTCCGGTTCTGGTATGGCCAAGGAACTGTCAGCTCTGCGGGACGTGGGATTGATGTCATTGAGCCCGGCTTTTCATCCGAGGACGGGACAAAGGGACACAAAGGGCCGAAAGGGCACACGCGCTAGGCGATGGTTGAAGGGACGTGTGGCGGGGTCTGCGGATCGGGGGGGGGGTTGATACTGAGACCCGATACCGATTGCTCGGTATTTGGCGGGGTTCGAAGACATTGCAACGCGAGAGATATGAGACATGCGCTGTTCGCATGGCGGGGTGATTGTTACGGGAGACGTTCCAAGGTGTGAGGCAAAAGAGTGGTTGCCAACTGCTTGCATGCTTGTAATTCATAAAGTTCGGCTCATCCGGCCCAGCTGCTACGTATCTTGTACTTCTAGAGCCGCGGCGAAACAGAACAATCACTATAAATACCATTTCTTCTTTAGGCCGGCCAGTTGCAGCAGCGTGAGGACCACACCGGTGACTCCTGTCCCGTCCGTATGTCTTCCCAGCACCTGGCCCTCGCCGCCGTGGAACTCGGCTTCTAGTGCAAGCTGGTTCTCCTTGGCTAGCATGGACGCGAGCTTCAGCCCGCTCTGGCGCTGCTTCTCGAAGTCCCGCATCTCGACATCAGTCTCTCTGTCCGATTCATTAGACGAAGCGTCGTCGTCGCCGTCGCCGCCACCCTCGTAGATGTCGTTGTCTTTAGCCACGAGGCCGGCCATACGCAGCATATCCCCCGGGGAGACAGTCTTGCGGCCCGATTTGAACACGCAACGGCTCAGGGCCGTCGCGTACAGATCTCTGTTAGCCTCGAACGCCTCGGCGGCGCCCCGCGGGCCCTGATCAGGGTACAGGCTGCTCGCGCCCGGGCTTCCGACGCCCTTGCGGACGAAGTGGGTGGCGATGTAGAACCACTTGTCGTCCCAGGCCAGGATGCGCGTCCACATGTCGAACGAGCTGCCGGGGTGGATTTCGCGGCGGAATGAGCACGATACGGCCCCCAGCGCGAGGCCGAACAGGGGCGCGCCGGCGCCGGTGTAGGCGCCGGAGCCGCCGCGCATGTACTCGATGGCCGGGGCGAAGAGGGTGGACATGAGGTGGGCGCGGGCGATGTCCGCGTCGGCAAAGTAGGACGAGTTCGTCTTGTGGAGGTTGAAGTCCATCTCGACGAGATCGGCAGAGGAGGACGTGATCATGGGTTGGAATACCATGGCGGGACGGGGCCGCACGCGGGGGCGGAGGGTCTTTATTGTGAAGCGGAACGCATTGAGGACGCGGAGGTGCCAGATGAAGGGGAAGGACTTGAGGTTCAGAGCACAAAATGCAATGACCATGAAGACGAAGATTGGGTATGGCCGTAAAATAGTGAAGAAACTCCCAAGGGAGAGGTTCGCAATGCGAGATGCCAACGAGAGGCCATTGGTCGTCTCGAGGTTCGTCCCAAGTTTGGGAGATGCAGCTGGGCTGAGGGTTGCGTTCAAGCTACTGAGCCCGAGTATGCCCGACATGGTTATGGAAGCAGGTAAGAAGGTAGAAGGTTACAGGGTGAGTGTCCCGGGGTGTGATGATGACCCCGTCTTGCCCCAGGCTCTTGAAGATATACGTCGAGGCACCGGGCGACGGCGAAGCCCTCGCGGAAAACACCAACCCCTGGACCGTTGACGCCTCTAGCCAAAGGCGATGGCTGGAAGATCCTACCTTCATCCGGGTTGTTTCATAAGCGAAATGGAGCATGCGTGACGACATTGGATCTACCACGAGGTCCTTGGCGTTCTTGCGTGGAGATCTGATACGACCGCGGATGCCAGTTCGTCGACCGCTATAGAGTAACTCAACGCTACTCACCCCAAAAGATGGATGATCAGCGTTCGTGGTGATTTGATGTTGCTCAATAATGTTCTTTGGCAGCGAATACATTTCAATGACACAAGTCACGGATAGTTGGAGCGTATGATTCGGGTCAATATGGCCCACGACATGTCGTACCTCTCATCATACCTATGTCATGGGCTCTGTTCTTGGACTTGGACTGTAAATCACGGCATGTCTTTAGTGTTGTTTTGTTTTTCCCCGGTCTATGTTGGTCCGTTGCAGGTGCCAATACTGTGTTTGGTATCCATTCGAAAGCTAGCTAAAACAAAGGGGAGTGCCCCGTTTGATGATGCTCGGGCAAAAAGAGAGGCTCTTTCGTCCCTTTAGTCTTGTAGGTGTTGGCATGTAATCCGGTAATACTGCTAGAAGATGAAGGTTTGAAGCAATGTGCAAGAGGCGCAAAAGTATAGGAGGAGGCGGAACCATGACGATATGTGAGAGCCGCTGAGGACATGGAATCGGGGCGTCTTTGTTGGAGGCGGTACGGATAGTTCATGGTGTTTTCTGTCAAGCGCATCGGGTGCAATATGTCCGGATGAATTCAACGGCTTCACGGTGGACGGGGAGCATTCTGCCGAGTGGCTAGTGGCAGCAAAAGGTCGGCATCGGCAACGCCGCGGTGCCTAGTTTCCGCGCTATGTAGCACGGGGATCTCGATGGATGAATTGACCTCAGTCCGCGTCCTTTTGGTACGGTTGATCCTCGCGCGAACCACGCGGTGCCTGAGTATGTTTTCGCGAGCCATCGATGGATAACACACGGAGGGTATTTACGGAGGACAAACATGGCTGCTTTTGGCATGTGATTTTCTGTGCTCTCCCGGATAATGCGCAGGGTCGACGGCTGTTCTCGTTCCCAGAAGGATGGGATCAGTACAAGGATAGTTCGAGAAAGTGATGACTCACGTGTAAACAAGTTGACAGTGAATAATTCCAAGCAGCATATGGAGATAGTGGGAATAACGATGGGAAAGGAAAGGAAAAGTGTGCGTGCTGGTCGAGAAGAGAGACGAGAGGAAGGAGGAAAGAGGAAATCCCCCAAAACCCCTCCCCCACCGAGGCGGACGATACGTACCTTTCGACTATTCCAAGTCAGGTTAGCTCCATCTTACTGAGATGGTCTCCCGTGCGTTCCCGCCCCGCCTCCAATCGGGATGGCGGCTGCTAGGATGCGGCTACACAGGGGGGCCTGGAATAGGTACCGAGGTACGTATACCTTAGGTAGGCAGCTTACGTGCTTACCTAAGTTTAGTTCCAACCATCAGCCTCATTCATCCTCTTCATCCCAACTCACTCTCTTCTCTTCTATGCACATGGCATTTCACTTTGCCATACACCCTTGACTTCAGCTCAGCGATTGGATATCCCTTCTTCAGCCCACGATGTAGTGGCACATGCGTTCAATTTGCTTTCTAATCCAAAAAGTAACTGCGCCTCAGATTCGGCCCAACCTCTTCCGCATTACACTAGGTAAACCTCCATTGCTCCGTCCTTACACTCAAGGCCACCCTCTCCACCGGCCAATATAGGCACCACCGACGTCATCATTCATCTGATGAGTCTCTACTCGACCAGACAGGCTATGCTTTACTATTCTGGATCGGCTTCGCTTCACTCAGCGTCTTCCTCTGTGGCAGACTAAGCGCCCCTTCACCTCTCCATCTCGGCCCGCGCTCCCTGAGCTGCCCCTGCCGCCAACGAGCTCTTTTCGCTGAGAGTGGCCGGCTTGAGCTTTTGCCCATTTCTCCTCCCGGCCTTCTTGTAGGTCGAGATGTAGAACATGATGAATAGGACCAGATACGACGTCAGGATCGCCCCGCCCGTCACCGCGGCAAAGAACTCGCCGCCACACCGGCCGACGTGGGGCAGAATGTTTTTGAAGTAGGTATCCGCAAAGACATCGTAGAAGCCAAAGTAGACGAAGCCTTGGCAGCGAGCGCAAAAGTCAGCAAGGAAACATTCATTCCGTGTTCTAGCCGGGGAGAGGGCGGCCCAACTTACCAAGGTCAAGCACGAACTGCGCAATCTGCAACCGAGTGATCCACTGCTTCCACCACACCTTGACGCCACGCGCGGTCTGGAAGTAGTACCAGTACATGACAACATGGACAGTCAAGTTGAGCGTGATGGGGACCCAGGAGAGGGGCGTGCCCCCAATCAGCTGAGAGAAGCAGAGAAGCGCCGTCGCCGGGTGGTGGTAGCAGTGCAGGAACGTGAGAGGCTTCTTCTTAACCATCAGGAAGACGGTGTCTATGAGCTCGTAGTATTTGGTGAGGTAGTTGACCTGTTTCTGGGTGTAAGCTGGTGCCTCGTCCGATTCCCAAACGATCACTCACGTAGTACAGAAGAACGAGCGGTTGTGTCCAGCCCGACGCCCCGCAGATGTTCTCGTAAAGGCCGCCGCGCCAGAGGCTTGGCACGAGCTGCTCGACGAACAGCACCAGCAGGGCACCGCTCAAGAGAGACAGGAAGAGGTTGTGTATCTTGAAGAGCGTGTTCAGCTCTACCGGCTTCCGGTTGCGCATCACCTCGCGGCCGCCGAAGATGACCACCAGGTAGAGCACAGCCATTCCCACGGCTTCGCCCATGGTTGAGAACGGCGTGCGGCCACGAACGAACTCAAAGTCCTCGGCCGGGTATCCCATAATCGAGGTAAACACCTTGTCGAACGTCTTCCATGGCGAAAGGGACGATGCGGAAACCTGCCTTCCCATAGCCGAGGGGAATGTGGTGTTGCCCGTCGTGAAGTTGTCAGGTAGCATGTTTGAAGCTGGTATGGTCTCTTATGGGGAAATATGCGGAGAGAAGTCTGTTGCCAGAAGATTTAGACGGCCGATGCGGATGCAGATGCAGATGCAGATGCTAATGTGGATTGATGCAGATTAAAGATACCAAGACTCGACGACGGGCCAGGCCCGTTATATGCTCCAAGCTTATCCATCTCGATTCTCTTGTTTCAGACCGCAACTCAATTGCTTACAACGTTGCCCGATGACGGAACCTTTCACATCCCCAGCCGTTGGTTGCTTGGGGGCGGCCAAGCGAGAGCCGCAACTCTACCTGTGGACCGCCGTAGCAAACAGTCCGGTCCGTCCTGCGGGTTTTTGGAACGACTGTCGTCTCCATCGCTTCTTTTTTGGAAAATCTCACATGGACGGACGTCACAGGCAGTGAGACTTGGCTCGAGCCGGGCATCTCCTACCATATTGCCTTCGCATGCTGACTACGTAGGTGGGCAACCAGCGACCGCCGGGGCGTCGTCTACTTGCGGACTAACCTCCCACAGGCATATCTCTCTACGCGAGCGAAGATCTTTTATCCTTCTCCCCGTGACACCCGGTATGCAATCATTCGGATCAACAGCTTCCGATGGATCGGCGGCCCCGGTTCCTCCCATACCTGTGCGCCTGGAAATAACGCCGTTTGTCGAGCGAGGCTGCGCCGACAACAATCGGTCCCAAGAGTCTTGTACCATGCCTCCTTGTGAGACCATTACTCCTAGCCCTGCCAGCTATGCCAAAAGTCGCCTTTGTTGCAATCCAAAACAGGTTATTTTACCCGTCAGTCACCATATCGTTCGTTGTGAGCGTCGCCGATGCCGATTCAAAGACGTCATATCAGGGGATAGGCTGGGCATTGTGAACATGTTCAATGTCGCGTCTCCAGACATCTCTTCTACGGGATTGATGTTTCCGAGGTCGACTCATACACGATGCGCCTAGAGATGGCGTCTTGTATGGAACCTGGCTAACCGCTCCAGTCGCATGCCCTGCTCCGGTTCCTATTCCCAATGTATCACGACCGCGTCCATCTCATATCCGACGATGCCATTTGCGAAACGAATCTAGCGAGGACATGGCGATCAGAATCATCAGCGGGATATCCATCTTCCGTATTGCGAGGCAGATACCACGCAGAGATCTGCGCCGCCGACTCATTGTGGTCAATCTCATGAAGCAGACCGCCGACATTGTTCTTGTTGTCGAGGCATAATGAGCGTTTTAGGGTCGGCGACTGACATCATAACGCATCTTCCATTTGTGGGCCGGAAGCCACCAGGAGTCATTCCAGCTTGAAGATGGCATGGGCCTACGCTCTTTCACATACAAGGTTCAAGTTCATTAAACCGTCGATCCGGGCCACTCCCAACATCGGCACCGAGCACCATTGAAGAACAAACGGCCATCTCCCGTCATCCTGCCCATTACAAGCGTTCTTCCATTTTGCATTCCAGCGTTCTCATCCCTATTAACCTTGACCCACGCCACCTCCCTTTTGACCCCCGCATAATCTACATCTTCACCGCCGACTCACTTTCATAATGCACAAGATATCGTTCGGGCCAGTGATGGCCGCCACGACGACGCTGTCTCTCCTTGCTGCTCGTATGCTAGAGCGCAGCTTCCTCCAAACAGTCGGCATCGCCTGGGCCATCGTCATCCCCGTTTATGTCGTCGTCTGGAAATGTTACATCTTCCCCTTCCACGTCTCTGAGATGCGACATATCCCCACGGTTGCTGGCTTCCCGCTTTGGGGCCAGTTCGTCGACATCATCTCCCACGAGGTTGGCGAGCCCCAGCGCAAATGGCACGAGCAGTACGGCCCCATCATCCGCTACTTCTTCCCCTTTGGCGCCGAGCGGCTTTCCATCGCCGAAGACGAGGCCCTCAAGCACATGACGATAAAGAACCCGTACAACTACCCCAAGCCCGTCCGCGCGAAGCTCTGGATGGTCCGGATCCTCGGCGAGGGCGTCCTTCTGGCCGAGGGAGAGGAGCACGTCCACCAACGCAAGGCCCTGGCCCCCGGCTTCTCTATCCAGTCCATCCGCGCGCTGGCGCCCGTCTTCTGGGAAAAGTCGCTCCTGCTGGCCAGCTGCTGGCGGGAGGAGATGCGCGCCGACGGCGTGTCGACCAAGTCCTTTGAGGCTCTTGACTGGCTCAACCGCACGACGCTCGACATCATCGGCAAGGCGGGCTTCGGCTACGACGTGAACTCCCTCGAGAACCCGGACGCGCCCCTGCGCGAGGCCTACCGCCTCTGCTTCTCCTTCGACATCGCCTCCCGCGTCCTCATCGGCCTCCAGGCCTTCAGCCCCATCTTCAACCACCTGCCGTCCAGGGTCAACCGCGACCTCATGCAGTCGCGCTCCATCATCCTCGGCAAGGCGACCGAGATCATCTCCGAGAAGCAGGATGAGGCGGCAAACAACGCCGGCGGCAAGGACATCCTCGCCCTCATCGCGCGCGACAACAAGAAGCTCAAGGAGGCCGGCGAGGCGGGCCTGTCCCTCGAGACGATGCGCGACCAGGTCATGACATTCCTCGGCGCCGGCCACGACACCACCGCCACGGGCGTCGCCTGGACGCTGCACCTCCTCTCCAAGCACCCCGTCGTCCAGTCGCGCCTGCGCGAGGAGATCAAGGACCGCCTGCCCTTCCTCCTGGACGGGAACACGCGCTTCGACCCGGACCTCATCGCCGCCGCGGACGCCGACCGGCTCCCCTACCTCGACAACGTCTGCCGCGAGGCCCTGCGCTTCATCCCGCCCATCCCCATGACGGTGCGGCAGTCGGTCGACGACGACGTCCTGGGCGGGTACAGGGTCCCCGCGGGCACCGTCGTCTACGTCCTCGCCAACGCCATCAACCGGCTGCCCGCGTACTGGGGCGCCCGCGCCGACGAGTTCGACCCGGACCGCTGGGACGACCTGCCGGCGACGGCGACCCCCAACGCCTTCATGACCTTCCTGCACGGCCCGCGCGGCTGCATCGGGCGCAAGTTCGCCGAGACGGAGATGAAGATCCTGCTGTGCTGCCTGCTGAGCACGTACGACTTCCGGCGGGACCCCGGCACGCCCGACCCCGAGGACTGGAAGATGTGGCGGCTCGTCCTGAGGCCCAGGGACGGCGTCACGTTGAGGGTGACGGCCATCTGATGAACTCGGGCGCGGATGTCTTCTTTTTCAGTCCACATAGATTTGGGAACAGAAGACGCGGATTTTCTTGCGCCCCTGCTATCGTGATTCTGCTTGCTGACTGTGTGCATTTTGCTCCCATTTTTACGTTACTCCCTTCTCGATTCCCAAGTTGCAGCTTGGTTTGGGGCCAAGCTGCGTACACAACAAGCATGTGAATTGTCAGTTACGTCCACGACACCGCGGCAGGGTAGCCTCGGAAGCCCGTCTATGGCCCAAATCTGATTCGTGCACGGCACGTTTTGCATACGAGTTGCGAACAAAGTTGTCTCGTACATTTCTGACCGCTGTCTTGCGGTCATTTTGTGTAGTGCGCCACAGAGCTAGCACCAAGGAGCGTCATTAGAGGAAATATTGAACAGCGATGATCAAGAACCGAATACAAACTAGAAACTTCTCCGTTACAGGCTCCTACAGCCTCTGCAATGTCGATAATCAAGTCATGGCCCTATTTGGAGGCAAGGCCGTCAATGACAAGAGGGTGATGTCAAAACTCGCCACGTACAACAACCCAAGGTAGGAACTGGGCCATGCTATTATCGCTAGAGTCCCTTTTTGGCCATCTTCTGTCAGAGAGCCTGTTTTCTGTAGAGACCATGTCTTGGCGCAATATCCGCTCCGGATTCACAAAGCGTTGCTCTCAGTCCGAATGCAAAGCCGATGCTTGCTGAGCGGGCTTTGGGTACTCTCAATCAAGAGACCCAAAACATGGACCACAACATACAAAGTGGAATGATAACCGCGTTTTCCCTCCTTCCAATCCCCCACCCTTCTACACGTTCCCGAGATTTCCCAGAGGCCACTGCCGGCCAGTTCCTCCCGGATCCGGCCCGGCTCGTAACCCACCCACCCCACCTCGTCTCCACGATCGGCGACTAGACTTAGGGCACAGCTGAGACTCCGCAGACTCGCACGCACAGCAAGGACAGCAAAAAGAACCGTTCTACGCCAAGGAACGGTTGACATTATAAACTCCTCGACGGGGAATTGAACCCCGGTCCCCTGCGAATCGTTTGAATTTGACAAGCAGATATCCTCACCACTAGACTATCGGGGAATTGGTGGATGTGTGCATCCAGTGATAGTTGGTTGACGATGGTGACCATGAGGGCTCTTATATACCTTTCAGCTTGTTCCCGAATAACCAATCACTTTGAAAACTCGACAGAAATGTTTAAAGAGATGTACATCTACCCGCACTACGCTTACCAAGCTGCCCGGGTACCGCAGGAGACCCGACAGGGCTACTCGAGCACTACCTAGCCTTCCCGTGGTCAGGAAAGACCGGCTTTCGACGCATATCGGCAGCATTCCAATCGATTGTCCACTCAGTACTAACACTGTTTCACTCCCAAAAGCGAGGCCTGGTTTCGCTCATGTTCTCATCGCCGCAGTAAAGGACTAAGCAGGCTCCCCAAGTCAAGAGAGGTTCGGTTCTGCTGTGCAACAGAAATTGGACATTGATCAACGATGAGGTATTCCCTAAAAAATGATGCAAACGTCCAAACCCCCACGCTTTTCACGTCATGCAGCTGTCTCTCCCTTGCTCACACTGACCGGGTTACAAGCCGCAACGCCTACACAGTTCAACAGCCCTGGAAGATTAACGCTGGGGCCGACAACCGGCGCGACGTTGATCAGTGAGCCGCCTCCTCCGCCGCTCCCCGCCTGCTGCGGCAACGGGGCCGTCTGCTTCGCCTGGCCCGATGGAGCTGGGCTACCGTTCCCGTCGTCCACCGTGACCGGGTTGCAGACGGCGATGCCCACGCAGTCGACCGCGGGGCTGGACGAGCCGACCGCGGGATTGACCTGGGGGGAAATGTTGACCTGGCGTGGGGCAATTGGCAGGGCGACCGCCGGTGCCAAGAGGAGTGCGACGGGCATGGGGCGCATCTTGTGTTCGATACTGGACAGCGGGAAAGACGTCTGTTTGGATGAGGGGGGAGGGGTGAGACGCCGAGGGACAGGAGAGGCTCGGACAAGTGGGCGACGAGACGGGAGAGACGGGTTGCGCCCCGCCTCGCAGGACCTGCTCGAACCGAGTGGCCGACTTATAACTGCCAACCCGGCTGGGCTCGCTGGCTCTCTGCACCCCGATACGTCTAGTAACGGGGCGGTCATGACGTACGGACGGGGCAAGCCTCGCTGCCATCCTCCCAACCGGCGAAGCAGCCGCGATGATAGCGGCTCTTGGGGGACCCCGGGCAAACGGCGGTTCCGCGCATAGGGCACTTGGCGTCGTCCGAGGCAGGGCGATACTCGGCCCAACGGGGACCCGCGTCGGTTGTGGAACGGTATTGCGCTGTGGCAGGCCGTAGCGCCCGGTAGTCATACGCCAGGCGCCCCCTCGACTGAAACAGGCCCCCGGCTAAACCCCCACCCCTCCCGCGTCGAAAGGCAGCCATGCCGAGCGGCTTGTGTGTTGTTTCCTTTGTCTTGTTGTTTTTTCCCGGATCCCGTAGTGAGCTCTGATACCCCGTCTTTGTTGCTGTTGCCATATATACTTGGGGTAAGAGTATCTATCTTCCTTGAGAGCTAGCACGGTTCGGCTGTCCGTCAAGCCAAACGGACGTCAATTGCTGTGGCAAGATGTCAGTCTTACAGGGACTGCAGCCGAACATCTTTCCAGGCTCGCTGGGCTCGCGGTATGCTCCCAAAGCCAAAGGACCCAAAAGCGGGTACGGATTGCTCAAAAGACTTCTGATGTCGCGGGAGAGAAAAACAAGTAGAGATTAGACACACGTTGTCGTGAGCTGGCGGGGCCTACGGATATTCCCAAGGTCCACGTCATCCGGGCATTGGAGTACGGCGGCAGCAACAGGACAAAGGTATCCGCCGGACCTAGAAATCAGGTACGGTCAGGCACGAACTCGAAAGTGAAGGCGAACTTTCAGACAGCTGTAAGCAGCAACCTCATCTCAACCAGAAGCCTTTGATGGATGAATTCTTCCTGCTTCAGGCGCCGCCCATTCCCCGCGGCGCAGACACTGCCAGAACGCGACCTCTCACGCATGTGAGAACATACGCACGAGTCAGCAGCCGGAGTCTCTAGATTACAGAAACGGGGGAGCGGGCTGACTCCGTAAAGCAGCATGAGTACTATACATGTGGCGAAGAACCTCAAAGCGACGTCACTTCCAAGTGAGACATCTCTAGTAGCATTGACAGTGCTTTCTCCAGTCGATGTGCAAATGCGTTCTGCGAGCATCGTAAAGCGCCCAGTCGCTCTCTTTTTTTCAAACGCCGTTTTCGACGGGTCGTTGCGGCTCCTGATGCGCAGTCGACTGGCAATATGTCAACGTTCCCGGGCGACAAGGCCGACGCATACACAAGAGCACTAAAACATACCGCTAGGATCTGGACCGAGGAGCGCGCAGCCTCACCGCCGAGACCTGCTGGACCTCTTCTTCTTCTTCTTGTTCTTCTTGCTCTTCTTCTTCTTCTTCCTGCTCTTCCTCCCGGCGCTCAAGAGCTTAGACACTATTGCAATCAGGATAGTAGCCATCAGGGCAAGGCGTGTTTCGCGACCTCGCCGGAAAAAAAGAAGTTATTACAGAAGTGAGGAGCTGAGAAAAATCAAGAGATGGGGAGGGGGCCTCCTGGAGCCAAAGTCTCCTGGCCTGGGGACATTACGCCTTTCCAGAAAAAGACTTACTCATCCATCAGCGTTGGGTGAACCGTCGGGGAGTATCATGGACATTGTTTCGGTTCTGCCATAAAAGCATGATGACCATGGAGGGCGCCAATAGTAGGGATGGAGTGGACGTTGGACCGTACAGTTCTGTTGAGGGGGGCATGGAACGACATGATGGTATCTGTGCAACTTGGCGAAACAACCATTGGAAGAATCGGCAAAAGTCGCAAACAGTAAGCAAAGAGACGAAAGCATCAGAGAGCCCGGAACCGGTCCGTCGTGAGGCCGCATTAGACGGAAAGGCCAATGAGACCGGCACGATTCCAGGGGGGGGGGGGGGGGGGGCAGCATGCGACGTAAACGGACGTCTTGATCTCTTCTTTTTCTTCTTCTTCTTCTTTCTTTCTTTCCGCACCGCCACATGATTTTCTCCCCGGCCGTCATGCGAGAAGAGAAGAGTGTCTCCGGGCCGGCGCAGCGAGCTTTTCCAACTTCAACCAATGTGTCTCCCATGTTCCTGTAGCAAAGCACCGAAAGCGTAGGCAGATGGATAAAAAAAAAGGTTATGGCTCACGGGCGATCTGTGGGCGATCTGGAAAGGTCTCGGCCAAACTCTCATGCTCGGGCTGGAAATGTCGTCAGAACCGGAAGAACCACCCTGCCCCCTCCTCTCCCCCTTCTGAGACAGTGATGTGATGGCAAAGCCTGGCGAGGCAGAAGTGCGAGGTTGAGGCGTTGATAGGTTCGATCAAGCCACAGGTGGACAGGGGTTCCCCAAAGCTCCCTTCCCTCTGACGTCACCCCGCCTCGAGCTCATCATTGACGTTTGCTCCCCCCTTCTCATCGTCCATAAGAGGGCACCAGTTCGACATCAAGCCCGCACACTTCTCCCTCTCGCATGTACAGATGCGCAAAAACAAAGTCACACAGCTCATCCAAGACAATAAACCTCAATCGCTAAAAACCAAACGACTTCAAAAAAGACTACTATCCAACATGCCTGTCGGAAACAACGACCAGAACAGCGGCGTCACCGGCGGCGCCAAGTTCGTCACCTCGGCCCTCGGCAACACCATCGGCGGCGTGACCAAGACGGTCGGCAACGTCACTAGCGCCGCCACTACCGGCCTCGGCGACACCATCACGAGCGCCACTGGCTCGGCCGGCCGCCCCATCGGCGACGGCATCTCCAACCTCGGCCAGGGCCTTGGTGGCGCCTTCAACCAGGTCGGCAAGGGCGTCGAGAATGCTGGACAGTGGAAGCGGTCTTGAGTCTGGCAAATAATGACCATGGTGAATGACGAATGACTGCGCAAGGATGGGCGAATTGGGAGGTTCTCTTGCTTGTGTTATTGGGAGCGTTAATGGGACTACGGTTCGGAATAGAATGAAGCCTTCGATGAAAATGATGGCCATTTTGATCTACTTGCGCGCATGTTTACTTACGGTCACTGGTGAATCATCCTTGCGTGATAATAGAATGGCTGCGTGCAAGCCACGTGAACTTATACCGTCGTGGATTAGACCCGGAGAGTAACATGCAAAACATGCCGTTGCCTCTTGCCGTCTATTTCTCTGTACCCGCGCCGTGTTGATGCATGAGTGTAGTGTACAGTATATTACAGATATGTGGCAGTTTGGTACAGCGGGTAATGGAGGGGAGCTGGATATCCAGGCCGCCTCATTCCTTCTTGCGGAACTGCAGGTTATACGTCTCGAGCTGCTCCTTGGTCATCTTCCCCGGGCCCCCGGCGAACTCGTCGACGCCGTTGTTGTTCTTGGGGAAGGCGATGACGTCCCTGACGGACGACGAGCCGCTCAAGACGGCGACGAAGCGGTCAAAGCCGATGGCGAAGCCGGCGTGCGGCGGGCACCCGGCACGTAGCGCCTTGAGCAGGTGGGAAAACTCCTTGATCTTGTCCTGGCTCATCTTCAGGATGTCGCGGAAGATGAACTCCTGGATCTCGGCGATGTGGATACGCCGGCTGCCACCGCCGAGCTCGACGCCGTTGAGGACGAGGTCGTAGTGGTCGGCCTTGGCCCTCAGCGGGTCCTTGAAGAGGAGTTCAAAGTCCTCCTCCGAGTGCGGGGCCGTAAAGGGGTGGTGGGTCGCCGAAAAGCCTGAGGCCCCGCCTTGCCCGACGTCGCCCTCCTCCTCCGGCGTGAACATGGGGAAGTCGGTGACCCAGAGGAACTTGAAGCTATCGTCCCTGTCCAGGAGGCCGGCCTCCACGGCGGCGTGGTACAGCGCGATTCTCGTCTCGCCGAGCTTGGTCGAGCCACCTTGCTGGGGCTGGTCTTTGCGTGCCTGGAACAAGATGATGTCGCCGTTGTTCAGTTCTGAAAAGCCCGAGTCCTCTGGCAGAGCGCCGAGAATGCTGTCCAAGCCTTCAGGCCCCAATGCCGAGAAGCCGTTGAGCGGCTTGCTGCTGTCAAACACCAAGGCCGTAGGCGCGCCGTCGGGGTTCTGGGACAGGCTCTTGGGGAGGCTTTCCATGAAGTCGATCACAAACTTCCACACTTCTCGTTTGTCGACGTCTTCGCGCGGGCTGATTTTCCAGACCTCGACAATCGGTGACTCGAGGTCTGTGATCATGCTGACAAAGTCCTTGTTGAGGTGCTTGTCAATACGGCAAATCTAAGTCATGTTAGTGGACGATGTTGCATCTGCTATTGAATGGGACTGACTCTGTTTGGGATGCGCAGGTCCGGTTTGTCGGATCCGTAGAGATCCATGCAGTCGGTATACTTCATCCTTAGGAAGGGCGTGGAGATCGTGGGGTACTCTTGGTAGATGGGCGCCTTGGCGTCGTCCTTGGCGCTGTCTCGTACGCTTTGCTCCCAGTCCTGCCTAGAGTCAGATGGGCGTAACAGGACACGAGACAATCAAAGATACGGACCTGCAATGATGCTTTCCTGACTGGCGCGAACGAGTCTTTGCCCGCTTCCATGACGTATTGTTCTCTTAGCACATCCCACGCACGACCCACGACGTACTCGACGTCCTCCATGATGGTCGCGCCCGTTGCGAATGACTTTTCCATATCCAGCTGAACGGGCGACGGGTTAGCAGCGGGATTGTGACTGGGATTTGAATGATGTACGAGACGCATACCTGAGTAAACTCGGGCTGACGGTCCGCGCGATGGTCCTCGTCGCGGAAGCAGCGCGCAAACTGGTAGTAACCACCCATACCAGAGGCCATCAGGACCTGCTTATATTGTTGGGGGCTCTGCGGCAGGGCGTAGGCATATCGCGGACGCCTCGTGGGAACAATGAACTCTCTCGCGCCCTCCGACGTAGACTTGAAGAGAATCGGCGTCTCGACGTCCATGAACTCTCGGTCCACCATCGCCTGTCCCATAGTAGACTTGAGCTGGGCACGGAAGCGGAGCCTCTCCTTCAGTTGCTCGTGGAATCGCAACTGCAAGTGACGCTGTTCGGGGGGAAGACGGTATCGGGGCCGATGATGATGTCCTTGGGGAAAGGGTTGAGGTATTGTATCGACTCCATGTCCATCTCGAACCGTGCGGCACCTGACGCCTCCGTCACGACACCTTTGGCCAGGACGGCACTGAAGGGGCGTATCTTTGCCAGAAGAGCTGCATTCTCGCCTTTGGCGCAGATCTGCCCGATTCGTTCTCCGTTGCGCTCCAAGTGGGCAAAGGCCAGGTTCTTGCCGACCTTTCTCGTTCGGCCGATGTGTCCGCTGACAATAATCTCGCTACCTGGGTTGGTCCAAGTTTCCCGGGAGGACATTTGAGGGAAGGCGACTGTTTCCGAGAGAGTCAGCAAGACGTTTCCCAACTAGCCTGCCGTCCTTGAACTTGCTCACAGCACTCCTTGAATTCCCCCGACAGCTGCGTGTGCCTCGACTCGTCTTGGGCATTCCTGGCTCGTGTTGTTGACAGACAGAGAGCCGGGGAGTTCCGCCAAAATAACGCGCCGCATGCTGGGTTCTGCAGGAGAGAGGTGCGTCGAGTGAGTGGTAGTGACTGCGGTGCCCGGAGTTGCAGGGCAGCCAAAGCTCTACTGCGACAATATTGGCGAAGCATCTGGAGGGTCTAACAGAGGCGGGATGGAACAATCGAGGGCGCAAGAGCTTCTTTTCGAGCTCGGGATGGTTGGAGACCGCCTCGACGGTTTGGAGGGCTCCCAATGGTGAGGGTTGCGGCCGTTATGATCGACTCGGGATCAGGTGTGAATTTGTGACATTGAAGCTATCGCAGCTCAGCCCACTAGGCACTGTAACATGACGCTGCAACACATTTGGAGCAAGTGGATTGCTGCTGTGCTGCTGCGTACCTAGGGCGCTTCAGCTCACCAAGATGGGCAGAATGGTACCCTTGGTTGGTGCTTGCGCCAGGCGGCACCTGAGGCAGCAGGTAGGTCCCCACCAAAAAAAGTGATTAGCGCGGGGCAGATGTCCCGATATAAAAACATTTGTCGCGAGCTCTTAAAATTTTCTCTCCTTTCCTCTTTATGATTCTTCCATTTCAAAAAAGTGTATGTTTATTCTCCCCTCGCCACCACTGGTCCCGCGGCAAAATCCGTGCAAAGACGAGAAGCTAACAGAACGGTTTTCAGGTGATGATAGCCACGTGGATAATATGATGCAGCCACCTCCGCCTGAGGCATCCGAGCTCTCCCCTTCGGGCGGCTTCAGGGCAAAGGTGTCAAGGGCAGAGGCGGCCATGAAATAGGCGTTCGACACGACCTTGTTACAGCATCGGACGCGATGAAAGGCAACTCTGATTTTTTTCACGAAATGGAAGATTTTTATGTGGAGTCTGGGGGCTTTTCTTCTTCTTCTATCTTGCCTACAAGACGTCTGTCGCGACCGCTCGGCATCAAGTGAGGTCGAGGGTCTTGTCGACGTCGCCCTGTACGATGGCGCAGCTGCGGTCGGGTACGATGATGCGTTTTCCCTGACGCGGCACCAGCCAGAGAAGGCGGTTGGTGTGCAGTCAGATGCTTGGGATGGCCCGCCGTCCCTTTCCGGATGTTGGGGTTCGTGACAGACTAGATGGGGAGGCTATCCGAGACTGGGGCCACTGGTAAAAAGGCGGTCACTCGTCCTGGATACTATACTTGTGCAGTAGACTAGCTACCTACGTATTTGACCTCGTCGATGCTGTGTACATGGACGGGCGGAAATGGTGCCCTGAGCGGGCTGCCGGTGTCTATTCCTAGACTTGAGCAAGAATCAATAAGACCGATGATGAGAGCAAACGAGAGGGTCCGTGAACCAAATGCAGTGCCGCTGCCACACGCTACGTGTCAATGAGGATGATTCAGCGATTCAGCAAAACCACATGTTTGCCCCAAACTGTTTCAATGTCATGGTTCTGTTGAAGGGGCCAAGCAGCAAGTCTCTCTGATACTGCCGAACACGAGGGGCGTAGGTAGGTAGTGCCTGAATTGGATGAACAACAGTCAATATAACGACAATGTACCCAACCACCTAGCTAGCTTACTTGGCTACATAATTGTTGCTGACTGGCGTCCATGAACTCTTGTCTTGTTCTTTCGGATGAGAGAGGGGTTTCCCGACGGACGAAGCATGATTAACGGTTGCCATACTTCGTATTACCAGGTACGGTATGTAATGCCCAGAGGCAGAAACGGAACAGCAATTGTAGATCAACAATGCTTCACCCCCACACACACCTCGCCAGGTCGGTGGAAGATCCCGGCTCTCCAGAGCTGCCAATGTTGGCCCGTAGGTATCATGGCATGTGGAATGGGATATTGCACGTACCATCCGTACAGACTATCTATCCCCTTGGTGCTCTATCAGAGACATGTACGACGTACCTCGCGGCTGCACCTGTGCCTGCGTCGATTATACCTGTGCGCTTGTGCCAGACAGACACCGACACGAGCCTCAAGCGGCCGGTCACGTCGCGCGGCCCACATTCACTCGCTCGCTCACAGAAACGGGCGCTAGATTCGAACGAGCATCGCCCTTTTCTGTGTTGGAGAATCTCTTCAGCGATCGACTCTTGTCGCAGATGCTCTCTCTCTCTCTCTCTCTCTCTCTCTCTCTGTCTGCCTGTCTGCCCGCCTGCCCGCCTGCCCGCCTGTCTCTCTCACAGGCCGTCCCAAATGCACAGGCGCCGGGGTGACGCTGTTACAGTGACGGTGTGTCGGCTTCCCACCCTACCTGCCAACACCGTCAACGCAGGGTTCCCTACCCATCGCAGCGGGCTGCGGCCGGCCTAACCGGGGAGTACGTACCTGATGCCTACATTACATTCATTTGCGCGGATTGCCTGTTTCTGTTTCCCGTTGGTTGATTGCACGGCGCCTTGGGCTGAGGCTTGTTTACAAAGCCGGCCGAGAAGCCAACACACCAAAGGACAACGGAGAAAGAGAGACGGAGACAGACGAAGAGACGGAGAGACAGAGACAGAGACAGGCAGAGAGCCACACAAATACACCTATGTACAAACACCCACACAAAAGCACACCCCGGCCGGCACTCACCTACATACATACACTCCCACCATCGTCCCATCCATCAAGCCCTCCTCCAAAACATACCTTTCTTTGCCTAGCAACAGGGTCGCCTCACCTTACGCAGGCTCAGCCCAGCCCGAGCCCGACTAGCCGACGTCCCCAAACCAAGACCGTGGCCCCCGTCCCTCCACCAAAACCAGCCTGGACAACGTCGACGCTGACGCTGTCCGTCGCGTCCTTCATTTCCCACCCACCCAACAGCGGAGCAAGTCAGGCCTACATCGCGATAGCAATATCCCAATCCGTATCTTTAATCGAAATCAATCATTGCGACCGATCCGACGCCCTGTCATGGCCCTAGGCCCCAACTCCGGAACCGAACCATCCCTCCTGCATTGAAGCATTTCAGCTCCTCGCCGCCCAATTTCGCCCACTTCAGCGTTTCCCTGGCGGCCTGGCCTGCTGCAAACTCCGTCCCGCCCCCGTCATCCATACCATACCTACCTACCTACGTCCATCTCCACCTCGCCTGTCGCCCACGGCCGAACCGTACCTCAACTACGTAGCCACCTCGTCTTTCTTGAACTCTGTAGGGGAGAGCCAGGTTGGTCGCGACATTCCATCGAGGCCCGTGACGGCCACTTTCTGCGACCGCTTCTTCACTGCGAATTTCGTCCGATCCGCCAACGACAACTAGCTTTCCTTCCGTCGCCAGGCTCACCGACTGCCACGAGATCCTCACCTTCTCAGACCGCCCCCTCAAACATCAGCCAACATGTCGAGCTCATTTGAGAAATCGGTCAAGGGGGCCACCAAAATAAAGGTAGGTTGAAGGGAGGGCTCTGCTTGCTTCGGCCAGCGCCCCCGTATCACTCTCCCGGCCGTCTTGCTGACATGCATCTCCAAGGCCGCCCCTCCCAAGACCAAGTACATCGAACACATCCTCGTTGCGACACACGCCGGTGAAGCTGGCGTCGCAGAGGTCTTCCGCGCCCTGCAGTTCCGTCTCCGAGACTCGACATGGACCGTCGTCTTCAAGGGCTTGATTACCGTCCACCTGATGATCCGTGAAGGCTCCCCCGATGTCACGCTCTCTTTTCTGTCGAGGCACCCGAATACGCTTGCCATCAGCAGCTTTACAGATGGTGAGCTTTAGCCTTCCCATCACCCGCCATGCTGCCCCCGCCCCCTCCTCGTACACTTCGATGCTGACGCGGCATTACAGCCCAGACGCAGGGTCGTAACATCCGGCACTATGCCAACTACCTCGCCGCGAGATCCAAGGCTTACCGCGAGACCAAGTGCGACTGGGTCCGGACCAAGGAATCGAGGTTGGAGAAGCTCTCAGTGGACAAGGGCCTCCTCCGAGAGACAGAAATCCTCCAGACCCAGATTACGGCACTGTTGAAATGCGATGTGAGTTTGGGATCCGCTGTCGCTCAGCGCGATGGCTGCTGACACCTGCCTAGGTCCTCGAGGGCGAAATCGAGAACGAAATCACCGTTACCGTCTTTAGGCTGCTTGTGCTGGATCTCTTGGCTCTCTTCCAGGCTCTGAACCAGGGAATGATCAACATTCTTGGTAGGCTAAGGAGGCTGCTTCTCTTGCGACAATGACTGACACAGACAGGCACCTTTTTCGAAATGTCCAAGGTCGACGCCGAGAGGGCCATGTCAATCTACCGCAACTTCACAAAGCAGACAGACTTCGTCGTGCAGTACCTCGGCGTTGCGCGACAGTACGAGCATCAAACGAGAGTCGAGGTCCCCAAGTTGAAGCACGCGCCGGTGAACCTGGGCCGGCAACTGGAGGAGTATCTGAAGGACCCGGACTTCGAGGTCAACCGGAGACAGTACATCGCCGAGCAACAGGCCAAAAAGAGCGGGAAAGGCGGCATCTCGAAATCCTCAAACAATTCCTTCGATTCAAAGCCGGCACCCGCAGCCAACAACCCTTTCCCGAGCACCAACGGGTCGGAGCAACCTAAAACAGAGACCGCCAAGGGTCCTGCGCCAGATTTGATTGATTTCTTCGAGTCCATTGAACAGAACCAAACGACAATGGCTTCCAACCACCAGCAACACCAGGAGCAGCAGCAAATGCCCATGCAGACTGGCTTCGCATCCAACAGCCCGTTCCAACCGCAACCTACCGGTTTCCAGCAGAATGGCTTTGCACCACAGCAGACCGGCTTTGTCCCACAACAAACGGGCTTTGGGGGTAATCCGTACCAGCCGCAGAGCACAAATCCATTCGGCCAGCCTCAACAACAGCAACAACAACAAGCGCCGCAGCCGCTGCAACCCAGCTTTACCGGAGCTGGGTTCGGCGGCTTCACGCCTCAGCCAGGCTTTCAGCCAGGCACACTTGGCTCAATACCTCAAGACTCGGTGGCAAGCTTTCCGACGGGTAACACGAACATGCTGAGCCCTCAGGCCGGGCAGCAAATCACCAACCCCTTCAGGGCATCCATGTTGATGGCCCAGCAAACGGGCATGCCCACCAATACCCCTTTTCCAACCCGACGAGTCCCAACACCCAGAGACAGTCGACGAACCCCTTTGCCCGATCATCACCACAGGCACAGCAGCCTTTCGCTCCCGCCCCTAACGACTCGCCCTTCCAATCGCAGCCCCAGCAGCAGTCGATGCAGCTTCCGCCGATCGCTCCACTGCAACCTATGATGACGGGTACTAATCCCTTTGCGAAAAACTTTACCGGATCTCAGTCACTGCAGCAACGGCCCGCTACCAGTTCCGGAGCCCTTGCCCCTCAGCCGACAGGGACCACGAATCCCTTCCGCCAGGCCGCTTTCGTTAATCACCAGACCGGTATGGGTTGGCAGAACAATCAGCGGCCCCTCGGTGGCGGTCTAGATAACCTCGAGACGGTACCCGTCTTCCCGCGGCCCATGCAGCAGAGCCCGTGGCAGACATAATAGTATAGGCCCCCCCCCCTCTTCAAACTAATTGGCCATTCGTTCCGAATACACTACACTACACCTGTCCATCAAGGCATTTTATCTCAATTTTCGAATCAAAGCGTGGCGTTCACCAGGGTTTTGCTTGTACACTTGAACTATACGTAGTAGACGGCGAGGGCTTGTCACCAAGACGGGAAAATGGCCTCACGACCCGGTGGTGGGACCGGTCTAGGCCGGCAACCATCAAAGAAAAAGAGCTTGAAAAAAAGATGTATTACCTAGTGAGCATATTCAAGATGTAACTTATTGCATAGTGGGATTTCATTGTTTCCCCCGCACAACCATTCCTGGTGACTTGCCGGATTCCAGGACAATGGCGGTAAGCCTTTTCTAGTCGTGTGTCTTGAAGTCAAATTCCCATCGTATCCCGTTGCCCAGATAACCCCAAACGCCTTCGCTATGCAACCCGACGTTTTGCCTCCATCCGCCCAAAGCCCTGAAGTGTGAGGCGGTAGTTGAGCACCCAAACCTAAAAGACGTCCACGTCCATCCTCTGGGTGGTCTGACCCGTGCTGGCCACCTGCGCGGCCTCGGTGGTGGCCAACTTCTCGGGGCCCTTCTCGTCCTCGATGAAGACGGCCAATCCGGAAAAGGCTTCGAACATGGCGCGGCCGAGGTACTCGTCGGCGCTGTAGCCGCCGACGACAATGTCGTCCTTTTTCCTCGCCTCGTCGACCCAGTGATTGCGGTACTCCTCCGGCGGGCCCATTGCGTACCTCTCCATACCGAGCTCGAGGCCGCCAAACGGGTCGTACGGCTTGTTCTCCTCGACGGCGCGCTTCTTCTGCTGCTTGAGGCCGCGGATCGACAGGCCCGGGGCCGTCGAGGCATCGGACAGGGAGCCAACGGCGGAGGCGAGGCGGTTCTGGCCGCGCTTCTTGAGCAGGACGCGGTTCAGCGTCTGCTTGGCCTCACCGGCGTCGCTGCTCGCCAGGCCGTTGAGCATGGCCTCGCGCATGCGCTGGCTCTGCTGCTTCTCGTCGGCGTCCTCCCGCATGGCCTGCATGCGGCGCAAGCGGGCCTCCTCCTTCTCGGCCTCGAAGCGGGCGACGCGCTCGGCCTCGGACTCCTTGGCCAGCCGCCGGTTGCGCTCGATCTCGGCCTTGTGCGCCTGCTCCCACTCGATGAGGCGGGCCTCGGCGGCCTTCTTCTCGGCCTCGGTGCCGGAGATGAGGTCGAAGGTGAGGGTCTCGACCCACTCGAGGTAGCCGTTGTAGTCCTGCAGGGTCTCGAAGTCGTCCTCGACCTTGTTGAGGACGGCGGCGACGCGCCGGCGGATGTCGACCTCGCGCTCGACGGTGAGGTCGCCAAAGTAGGCCGACTTGAAGCCCTTTTTGCGCAGCGTCCGGTGGCAGCCGGCGTAGGGGCACTGGTTGGGCCCGTCGGAGAAGATGCGGGCGACGCAGTTGGCGCACATGGGGTGGTAGCACTCGGGGTTGATGAGGAACTCGAGGTCCTTGTTCAGGTAGCGCATGGTCTTGCAGACGGGGCAGATGTCGTTCGTCGAGGTAGGCGCCACAGGGGCCGCGTTGGAGGCGGGGCGGGTCGCCATGATAGCGGCGGTGGCAGCGTCGTCGTCGAAGGCAGCAAGCAATTGTTTGTTGTCGCGGTGGAAAGGCGCGACGGGGTTTCGAGACTGGTTGGAGGGGGTTGTGAAGCTTGATCAGGGCGGCATTGGAGGATGAGGAGGTGTCGTGCACGAGGGGTTTCTCCTTCCCACAGGTGTCGAGAGGCAAGGCACCTTCTTGCTTGTGTTGGAGAGCGTTGGTTATATTTCCGAGAGATATCGCATAATGACCCCTCGAAGGTCTTTGATGTACTTCGCAGACGTGCAAGGCTGATAGGGCGGGCTTTATTAAGCGGAACTGATTGGCTAAAGCTGTCGAGCCGGGTGCAGGGAGGTTAGGGGCAGTGGGTACTCGCAGCTACCCTCCAAAAGATTCCGTCAGCCTTTTGGTTTGCTCCTTGCTGCTTCCATCGCTTTCGACCTTGCAACTCCCCCAAGATTTCAGCAAAACAGCGAGGAATCATGGCCGACAACGACATTCCCGGTGCGTTTACCACCCCCGAGGTCGCTTTTGAAGACGGGAAGCGCAAGACGAAGGGGAACGTGTAGATTCTTTTGGACTCGGCGCTAACCGTGAGCTCTCGAGAACAGAACCCACCCCGCCGAGCAGGCCGCCGCCCGCGCCAAGGAGGAGGCGGAGCAGAAGGCGCTCCCGTACAAGTGGCAGCAGACCATCGCCGACGTCGACATCACCTTCAGCGTCCCGGGAACTACAAGAGCAGAGACCTCGTCATTGACCTGAAGAAGACCAAGATCTCGGCCGGCGTCAAGGGACAGGAGCCCATCATCAGCGTCAGTTTGCCCCCCCCCCTCCTTTCCTTTCTCTTCCTTCTCCCTTTCATTCCTCGAGCCAACAGTCAGGCGCTTTCCCCTTTCTTCTCGCTGTAGAGTCATGCCTCTCCCCTTTGCCTACTCAATGAATCCGCAACATGGGCGCGTGCGCGTGAGACTGACGCAAGACGCAGGGCGACCTCTCCCACCCCATCATGATCGACGACTCGACCTGGACCCTGACCTCGGCCCCGGACGGCACCAAGACGGTCGAGATCCACCTCGACAAGGTCAACAAGATGGAGTGGTGGGCGCACGTCGTGACCACGGCGCCCAAGATCGACGTCTCCAAGATCACGCCGGACACGAGCAAGCTGTCGGACCTCGACGGCGAGACCCGCGGCATGGTCGAGAAGATGATGTGGGACCAGCGCCAGAAGGAGCAGGGCCTGCCCACCTCGGACGAGCAGAAGAAGCTCGACATACTCAAGAAGTTCCAGGCCGAGCATCCCGAGATGGACTTTAGCAACGCCAAGATCAGCTAGATGGCCTGTCCCACCTGTAAGAAAAGAAACAATGGAAAAAAGAGATACCAAGAGAGTCCGTTTTTTTTCGCACCCCACTGAGGGCACGTGCGAGAGTCGCGATATATGGGAGTGAGCGTTTTTGAGTTTGAGAGAGTCATCTTTGTATTGGGTTACATCATCTAATCTACCTATCTACGAGAGATGGAAATGTCGTGGGTGAAACGAATCGCCAAAACCACGGTATGAGCAAAAGCTGAGGGTATAGGCGTCAGAGAGCCCACGTGGGGAATCATTGCTCTTGGATCCGCTAGTAATGGTGAAGCAGATTGAAAGCTGCAGCCCATCAATTGTCAGATTAAGAAGCGGTCCGTATTGTCGACACGACCAATAACAGCCGAAGCGCAAAGCAAGAGCCGTACGGTTCAGCAACTTCACAGACTCGTCATATCACAAAGGGGCTGCGTGTAGATTAGTAAGACAATAGCAAAGAAGGGAAAAATCTGAGGAAGCAAGATACGCCAGGATCCATGCACTACAGAATCGCTGGCCCGCACAAGACCCAAGCACATGAGGTCTTCTCTATCAATCCATTTTTCTATCCGCTCTATCCAGCCTTTCATGTCCAGACGGATGGGGTGTTGCGGGGAACAGATCAAGACGAGGAGGCGGCAGCGGAGTCGTCACGCGAGGACTCAGCTGGTACGGGAGGGGTTTCACTTTTGCCAGACAAACTACCAAACATTAGCCACATCTCCTGGATAAAAAGTGCAAACAAGATGGTATGGTGGGCAACGAGATCAGAAATTAGAACCATATCCACACAGAATGATTGAGATAGGGATAACTGTATAAAAATTGTCTTGGTCATCACTTCGAAGAGGGGTGAGGAGGGTGCGAAGAAGAAAAATGCGCAAATCATCTTACCTAACATGATGTGTGTGTGTCGGGGCTATTACCACTGCAGATCATGGCGTGCCGCCCATGTGATGAGACAGTGCCTCGGTAGGAACTGAAGCACGAGTTAGCCAAAACTTCTAGACACAAATGCCAAAAGGAATTGAGTAGCGACTCCAAAGTCAGAAATTAGAACCATATCCACACAATGAGATTGAGATAGGGATAACTGTATAAAAATTGTCTTGGTCATCATGTTGGAGGGGGGAGGAGGGCAAGCGTAGAGACAAAAAAAAACATGTCTGTCACATACCTAGTGCTTTCGAGGTCCGGCCTAATTACTGCTTGGAGAGGCGAGCAGCCTTGAACTTGCTGATCCGCTGACCGCCATCAGCTTCGTCAAGAGGCCGGACCACAGACGTGTCTTCTTGCAGAAAGCCGCCTTGCTTCTGGATGAAGTTCCGCCGTTGACGGTGGTACTCGTCAGCGAGGTCCTGGTCAATGAACTCGGCATCGAAGTCGTCTTGGTCGCGAGCCTTGGGCTCTTTCTCGATGACCGCATCCGCCAGCGTCTTCCCTTGGGGGCCCGTCGGGGCCGTCGGCCTGTCCTGGTCGAGGAACCGCGAGGGCACGTCGCGCGGGCCCTTGGGGACGAAGTTGTCGTCGACGACAGTCGGGGCAGCCTTCTGCTTCTTGAAACGAGACACCTTCCGGTTGGACTTGGTTTCTGTCTGCTTCGCGGGGCCGGAGCGCTCGACGATGTCGCTCAGAGGCTCCACGAACAGCTCGGGTGCAGCCTTCGGCACAGCCGGTGCCGGTGTGGCTGACGAGACTTCTGCATCAGGGGCGATATCCAGGCTATGGGAAAATCGAACACTCTTTTTGCTGTCGTCCGCCTCAGCCGGCGTAGTGCGCAGGATGGACGTGGGCGAAGGCGGTGGTTTGGCGGACTCAACCGCCTTGCCCTTGTCGCCGTGGTTCACGACAATGCGGCCGATGCCTTGCGTGTCGTCGTCCTCGTCGTCGTCGCCGCCGGACTCATTGGCCTCTGGTTCGGCCTTCTCAGTGAAGCGAGACTTGACTCCGAGCCGCTTCTCGAGCTCCAACATGCGCCGGTGGTATCCCTCGTCGAGCACGCTGGTCTTGGACCGTCCATACCGGTCCTCTTCGTCGTCCTCGTCAAGGTCAGAGTACTCGTACTCCCAGTCGTCATCGTCGTCGCCGGAACCTTCCTCAATGTTGAGTTCGGCCACCACCGCTCCGACTTCTTGCATGCCGTACTTCAACATTTCTCGGCGGAGAAAGGCATCTTCCTCGGATTCACCCTCGGGTATGACGGGCGGCTCGTGACCGAGCTCTTCCTGGGCCTTGGCGGTTTGCATGATTTCTTCCACGCGCTGAGCAGCCCTTGACACCGGTGGCTCCGTCGGTGGCTTGGTATCCTCGGCAAAAGACACGGACTTCTTGACGGCGACAGTGTCATCCGCCTTGGTCTCGGGCTCCGCCGCTGTCGCAGCTGCGACATGCTCCTCTGACCCAGTCGTCGCCGCAACAGAAGTCTCTGATACCTCGGTGATGGGCTCATCGGAGACATCTTCGACAATGGCCTCCTTCTCGGGTTCTTGAGGCTTCCCAGCGGGGATATCCTTGACCCCTGCCTTTTCCAAGATCTCCTTGAGCTGGGCGCTGGAGTCGCCCGGCCGCTGCAAGCGGCTGGCGATGACGTTGCCCTCTTCATCAAGCTCCTCGATGATCTCCGTTATTGGCAGCCCATCTTCGTCCCGGACGTCTGGGTTGCTGACAACGGCGGCAGCAGCGTGCTTCTGTTTGGCGGACTCGAGCTGCTTTTCGAGTGTCTCGATGTTCTTGGACACATATTCGATACGACGCGACAAGAGATTGACGATCTGCTCGGCTGGTTTGAGATCGACGCGGCCAAAGAGGTCGTTGATCTCCTTCTTGTCCACGACCTCACCCTCAAAGTCTCTGCGAATGCGTGCAAGATCCTCCCGACTAGCAGGCTGGGGGACAGACTCTATCTCTTCTTTCAACGACTCGTACTCTGCATCCCATTTTTGCCAGTGCAGCAAGGCCTTCTGAAGCTTGGCAACATTCTCCTCCAACTGCAAACGATGCCTTTCGAGGTCGAGAAAGCTGTCTCGGACTGCTGCCATGTTGAAGAAAGAGGAATGAAATTGGCAACCGGGACGGAGGGGGGAGCAGAGCGAAGAAAAAAATTCCTGGGACGGTAGGGGTTCGAAGCTGAAGGAAAAATTAGGTAATCTATTGGCGGACGGTATTACGTAACTGGTGGTGGTGTGGTGGGTACCTAACTTTGCTGACCCAGAACCTCTTCATTCTTGCCATTGTCAAATGCACCCTTCTTCAACGGGAAAAACAAAAAAGGTAAAAATGGGTAAAAAAACATACAACACCAGGTATTCGCTGGCCGTCACCGACCCAAATACTAATCCGGCCCTCAGTGGCATCATCTAGATGGAGCAGAGACGCCCTTTATCGTGATGGCTTTAACAACCTAGACTGGGGGCACCGCTCCTTAAACGGACGGAGCGGATTATAGTATAACCGATTGAGACGGTAAAATTACCGTTAGATCCCTTTAGGCCCGAGAAGTTGTATTTTAGCTTCGCACGGACCAGGCAAAAGTCGGTCACTCAAGAAGGAAGTTATGTAAGCATCTTGCTTATGTTATTAGCAATTAGCCCCTACTATCCCCTATTACCGCCAAGGCACTAAAATACGTAGCGCCTGAGTTTAAAGAGATAAGACTGATGTAGACACCCTGGTGTATTAAATGAACGGGCACCCAGGCTAAACACCGAATGACAGGCTTTTGACCCCTGCTGCTTACATATGAGGCACATGAACGATTCGGGAGCGGCCATGGATCTGCGTAACTTTATCTTACAGGTTAAAGAGAGAAGGCGGTGTTCTGGAGGCCGAATTTGGCAAGCGCAGGATCCCGTTTTTCAATCGCATGGTACTGAGGGGCGATCCGGTTCCTGTCCCGTACTGGGTACCTCCGCCCCACCAGGCCGACCACAACAGCATCGAGCCAACCCGCTGTTTGGCGGCCCCACTCACTCTACAGCAGCTCGGCGGCTCGAAGCGTCCCAAGCCTCTGTCAACGAAGCAACACGCCGCACTTCGTGAACAGTTGCAAAGAAAACAATTCCTCCAGCCAGCGTGGGCCGATCAGACGAAGCGTAACGTCGCAGGTATATTAAAGAAATGGAAGAGGTATGTGTATTATCTATCCCGGGCTCACCTGATTCCATATTAATTGGCTGCTAGGTTCTGCGAGACCCGTAACCTGGGACATTGGAAACCCGCAATTGAACAGGCCGACCGCGCAATGGCAATGAGCTTCTTGTACCATTTGTGCGAGACTTACAAGATCAAGGCTCAAGGGACATCATGGTAGTACTATCGTCAATATAAGCCGCTGTTCTCGAGCGTGAATGGTCGTTATATTGACACGGATGACAATAAGGAAATCCACAAGCTACCATAGATCGAGCCCCCTCCTCACTTTCCTTTTGCTAAATTAACTTCAGTTCCCCGATGCTTCACTGGTGCGTGAGTTCGGGCTTCGCCATTCGAACATCAATGGCAAGCCAGTTCTGAATTCCGACCATCTCCTAGTCCTCCAAGTTTTTGACGTTGCCTACGACCCTGGCGTCTTCTCGACCGAGCGCCATCGTGTCCAACTACTCGGCATCTATCTAGGCCTCGCCTACACAGGAGCCCGGCCAGGCGAGCTTGTGAACAATGAGAAAGCCCGGCCAAAAGACGGCCCTGGAAAGACTTGTTTCCGTCGAGGGACCCTGGTGACCCATGCGATGAGGACGAGCAAGTGCTGGACGAGGATTCTAGGATACTGGATGCTATTCTGATACGGGAGACCACGGATCGTGGTCGTCCGAAAGCGCTGTGCTACAAGGGCATTAACCTCATGGTGATTCGGCATCCCGAGAATGGACTCGACGTCCTGGCCATGTCCGTCAAGTTTGTGCACCACAAAGGAGCATCCAAGCCTAGGAAACACGTTCCGGGCTGATGTCCGGCCGGATGAAAAGCCTAGGTTTCTACGCCGGTCCGCCTCCTTCTGCCGTCTGACCTGCTATACCGAGATCGAGCTCAGCGTGCCGGCTTCTCAACTAGCGAATTGATTTGTAAGCTAGGATAGGCCTAGCTTTCCCGAACAAAATGGCTGTTGCTTTACCGTCGATATGGAGGGGTGTTGCGATCCGGTTATTCGGAAGTCGGTCGGCATGGCTTCGGCAAACCTGTTCCTGCCAAGAAGCCACCCGGTCAGTCATAACAGTCCATACTTGAACCAATAAGCCTTGGGTCACATTGGGAGGCCTTCCCATAGAAGTTCAATAGCACGGCCAAAAACTGCGATAGTGCCGCCCCGTATCCGATACAGGCCATACGGTCTCTGTTGAAAGTGGTGTAAGCGGGACATGAGCGCGACTTCGGTGCATGGTAATGTATACATAACGGTTGAACCGCAAGAATTTCACCATACAGCACTCTTGCATCGTGCACACGTCGGAGTTACCGAAACCCGATACCACGATCAGGTCTGCTGCTTCGTCTTGTTGTTTCAAGCAGCATCTGATATGCTCGCCGGCGGCTGTAACGTTAATTCAAGCCCTTTCTAGTTTCCGTCGTCCGATCCACAGGTCCACGTGTTGACCCGATCTGCCAGCCAGCCACTGACCGACTCCAGCTTTTCCTTGCGATATCTCATGCTCTCGGGGTATCCATGGCCCAGCCAGATCCTATCATCCAGTTTGCACTCGTACTGATAATAGTACCACTGCACGCACGAATCCCACGCTTTGCAAGCTGCCTCGCACCGTTCTTCCGACTTCCAAGCTTGGCTCCAGGACGAGCTGTCCCGGACAGTCTTGGGCGCCTCCACCGTGAGAACTGACTGTGGAGTGAGGTGGTGGCGGTTTGACATGTTGTCCCACCATGCCTTTTTGGGACTGAGCGAGGGCGCAATGACAAGCCGGTAGAAGTCCCCGTAGGTCAAGGTTTTCTACCGACGGTAAGCTTGCGGGCAATGGAACGCAGACGCAAAGGGGCAGCTTACACTAAAGTCCCACGCTCTCTCCAGCTCGTAGTATATGGCGATGTCGCGATTGTGGGCGTGATGCCACGACAGAACGGGCTTGCACCAGTTCTCGGGCGAGAACTCGATCTTCCAGTGGGGCAGACCGTTGAAGCCCCAAGCGCCGCCCTCGGCCCTGTCGTTGGTCTTGTCGTCGCCCAGGTGCACGCCGTAGTCGTTGAGCACCTTGCCGAGGGCGTAGTCGCCAAAGGACGACTGCTCGACGAAGGCCCTGTACTTGGCCACGAGGTCACCCGTGCCGAACGACTGCTCCCAGGCGCCCCGCGAAAGCGCGAAGCCCGAGCCGCCGTGCGCAAAGGTGACGCCGAGCATCTCGCCCAAGCCGCCCAGCCAGTGCGGGCGGCGGTGGTCGTAGGCGGCCAGGTAGCGCAGCAGGTTGGGCAGGAAGAGGTATGTGTCGTCCTCGGTGTAGACGTACCATTTGGCACGCGGCCATTCCTGTCCGGCACGCTGCACCAAGGGCAGGAACTTGTACTTGTCAAGCCGCCAGCCGCCGGGGGGACCCTCGGTCGTGCTGACGTCGCCGGGGAGCCCCGACTGTTCCAGGTAGTAGTTGGCGGCGTGCCAGTCCTGGGCCTCGCGGTACGTCTCGAACGAAGGCGCGTCCCGTACTGGCTTGGGGAGCGTCGCCAGGATGTCGACGACGTGGTGGCGCCCGATCCGGGCCTCCACGTCGGCGTAGATGACGGTATTGTTGAGGCTGATGCGCTCCGGTGCGAACGTGGTCGCGAGGTGAATAGGCAACCGTCTCCATAGCACGGTAGCCCCCGTTTTCAAGATGAGTAGAACGTCGTCCTTATCCAGGGCTGCCGTGCTCCCCGGTCCAGCGTGGGACTGCTGGGGTTGATAGCGCGCCGGAACGGCCGCCTGTGCTGGCCTCTGAGCAGCATGGGGGTCAATGAACCGCCAGAGAAGGCACAGGGTGAAGAGGCAGATGATGGGAGGCACTACGCGGTTGTTCTGGCGGATGCCCAAAGCCATGTCGTCTTGGAGTCTTGGAAAAGACGGGCAATATTCAGGCAGCAACCGCAGCCGGCCTCGGAACTTACGAGCTGCAATTCTCAATGACAATTGCGAGTATGCGAAGAAAGACAGAATGGGGTTGTGTTCGCTAACCCGCGGGTGAGTTATGTTCTGGTACGGAGTACAGCGTTCAGATATGCTGGAGATATAAACACAAAGCTGGAAACGGCATTCCAGGGGACTGAGCCCATCGGGTCTGCCAACCCATCGTGGAAGCATGTGTGTTTTCCCTAGACCCAGAGAGGCCTGGCCGCGTCAGGCCCCCCATATGCCCCCATCTCCAACACGTGTCTCGCTTTCCTTCCACTTTTCTGTATCGCGCATTAGTATCCGTAGACGCAATGAAAATGGAGACTTGGCCCCAACCCAGCCACCTACTTCACCGCGTTTTCTCTCGGCTGTTAACAACCCAAAAAGGCAAGATCTGGGTAGGCGTTAACAAGCATACACTCCCCCACTTGAAACCCATGACAAAATAAGATCGGCAAAGTACTGACCCACCTACTCCAAAGGTCATTTTTTACCCCTAACTTCACATCCTCCAACTCCAAGTCAACAAACAGAAGAGGAGGTAAGATAAAATATCTTAATACTACAGTGTATTACACTTGTAATTAAACGTAACTTAAGAACGGCTGTCTAAGGTCAAAATTCTCTAAAAAGTTAATTAGTGCTGTTATTTTTTAGATGCACTTAAGACTGATAGAGATATGGCTGTTTTCTCTATTTTTTTGCTGTAAGAGGGGCTAGGTTAGTCTGTGCGAGTTTAAGCGAGTGACTTAAGGAGTAAGTGGGTTGGTACTTGGGTGGGTCAAATGTTCAAGTGGGGGAGTGTATGCTCGTTAACGCCTACCAAGATCTGGTCAAAGCGGGCGCTGGTAACGCCGGGAAGATCGACTCAGTTAATCTGGGAGACCCTTGTAAGGTGAGTCAGGGATTAAAATGGCGGTAGCGGGTATTTTGCCGGTGCCTCCTAACAGCTCAATAAACACATTCTATTCCTCTAACTCAACTAGCCATAACCTAAACCCTAAACTAAGCCCTACTGCGGTATCAGGCAAAAGTAACCCCCCTGGACTTGTACCCGTGGAGCGACCCACACACGTAATGACTTTCCCACATGATCTATTGATCACGTGTGCGATGCTTATGCAGCCTCCTAGTCCCTGCCTGTGGGTTGATACCAGCCTATCTGGTTTTACTTACCTATTATACTATAGTAACCTAACCCTAGCTAGCCTATCCTACTAGCCCTACTTATGTTGAAGTCGCATGTACGGGTATCGCGGTTATCCTTGTTCAATTGAGTGATGTGTCATGTGTGTAACTAGAAGTCTGCTATGACCCTCTGCCAGCCCCAAGGAGAAATCCCTCAGGCAAAATGCACGTAACATCGGTATTCCCTTATTTAGGTGGGGATATCAATACCAAAAATGCTGCCGACATTTATCCAGCGGCATTGCTCTTTTCAGCCAATTGCCCCACATCGCCCGGTCGGCCACACATCCATGGTCCACACTTCAACAACTTAACCCTAAACTTTTTAAGATTTATAGCTGCATTAATACCTGTTTTTAAAGCTTAAGGAGATACTTTAAACCTATTAGGCTATCAGTAGCGTTAGCTAAAGACTTTGTTAGTAAAACGCATAGACAGCAATTTAGTTGTTACAACCTAGACGGAGCTGTCCACTGCAGGTGCCGGGCTGATAATAAGTCTCACACTCGAATCAAAGGTGTGGGAGAATGGGGCCGGATCTGGGCCAATCAGAGCCAAGAAAACAAACCCTTCTTTTCTCTATTGATCCTTACGTTCATGATGCTCATTCGCGATACTCATCCATGGTGCCTTAGAGGTACCTTGGTAGAGGGACGTCTAGAACCCCTCTCTTAAGCGGGTCACCCTAGTTGCTATCGGTAGTTGATGACAAGCCTCCACATGAGGAACGAGCACAGGAGGGCAGTGCCCGCCATGGCCAGCAGCCGCTGCTCGGGTATCAGGTGGAGACGAACCGAAGCCCACTTGGCGAACAAGGCCCCGATGACACCCATCCACACGACGAGGAAGCCTGACTCGTACCAGCGCTTGCGCAAACCATCCCTCTTGGCCCGCTCTGAGCCGGAGCGCATCGAAGTACCCCACGTGTCCGCCGTCAACGTCATCAGGCCCCAGGCATGCACCATGGGCTGCGGTACATTGTAGAAGAGCATGCCTGGGACGATCCAGAGCGCAGAGGCGAGCGCCGACTGCATGCCCTCGGGGCTGCGCAAAAGGCTGTACAGAGCCTTGCCGCCGATCTGCAGGCCGAAGTCGGCCATGTTGAAGTGAAGCAGCTGCTTGTCCAGCAGCAGGTAGGCGAAGCATTGCGTAAAGATGGTGAGGAGCGTCAACTCGCGCCGCAGCGCCGAGAAGAAGAGGAACGGGTGGGACACCATGTAGACTTTCAGCGGGAGCAGCGTCTCAATGTGTTGCGCTCTCGCCCACCGGACCTGAAGAGGGCTTGCCGTTAGCTTACAAGGGGTCAGGATACACGGGGGAGAGGAGGAAGCCGACGCACTTGTTGCTGGGCCCAGCGCACGAATGTCGTTGGGTTTTCCGTTTCCGTCATGATATCCCCGGCGTAGATAACGCGCCATCCCCGACTCAGCAGCAGCGTGGTCAAGTGCCGGTCCTCATTGGCAACCTGCGGTCCGTTAGCAGAGTACCAACGAGCGGGAGAGGGCGGACCATAGGTGTCACGCACCATGCGTTTGCCAAAGACCCTCTGGTTGTACCAGGACACCAAAACCGGGCGGATGGCCGAGATACGGAACGCCGCACTCGGGCCGCTCTGGCAGTCGCTGACGCCGACCGAGGCCGGCAGGGCGTGCGTCAGGTACTGGTCGCACCAGTACACCGACGCCGACAGCCTGGCTACGAGGCTGTCGTCGGCGTTGTGTATGACCATGCCGGAACTGGCACCGCCGGCGCCTGGGTCGCTCGCCATGGTGCCGATGGTGCCCTCGACCGAGTCGGGTCGCACCATCGAGTCCGAGTCCGACGTCCACACAAACTGGACACCGAGGCGTTCGGCTATGACCATGGAGTAGACGAGGCTGGTGAACATGATGCCCTTCTTGTGCAGGTGCCGCTGGTGCAGCAGCAGGTGCTTGACGGTGCCGCCCAGCTCGACGTGCTTCTCCAGATGCCGCTGTGCCATGTCCATGCACCGGCGCATGACCACCTGGTTAACGTCGTCCTCGTCAACCTGCACCTCACCCCATTTCCTGCGCTCGGCATACTCCTGTGCCCAGTAGGCCGTAGCCACCTCGCCCAATGGCTCGTCGACGTGTAACACGCACGACTGCTCGGGATAACTCTGCAATAGCTGGTCAGCAACCAATGCTCCGTGCAGGGGCGGGTTGACCCCCATCTCCAAAGGGGCTGCCTCTTACATACCTCCCGGAACACATTAATCATCTCCTGGTCGTCGGCGCCGTCGCCGTCGATGCCGACGACCATGAAGGTCCAGCCGCTGGCAGCCTTGTAGCTCTCTAAGCATCGCCGCCACAAGTCGGGGTCTTCGCGCCATCCCACGATCATGGCGACGGCGTCACAGCGGGGGCCGGCAGCCCAAATTGGGCCGAACCCAATTTGCGCCTCCTTATCGTCGCCGTCAGGAAGAACATCTTGGGGTCCTTCCTCGCTCATTTTCAGGGCTATCCTGCGGCCCTCGTTGGAGAAACGGCAGTATTCGGCAAAGAGGATGCTGATCAGTAAATCTACCACGGCCGGATAGCGTGTATAGATTCCGGCTGCCCGGTAGAGCGGGAATATACAGAGGCACCCGACGACGTTCAGTACCTGCCTTAGCCTGGATACCCGGGGGGGCTTCGCGCAAAAGTCCATGGCGATGTCGGTGTGCCAACGCGCACGAGTTGGGCAAGGGATGGCCTGATGCAAGCCGAGGCAAATATTCGCGGGCAAGAAATGTGAGGAGTGTAGCGGTCGAAGTAGCACTGGCACCCAGATCTACCACGAACAAGAAGGCAAACCGGGTTTTGGGCGCCAACATCTGTTACCCGAGCTGGGGCAACTCCCTAGGGTTCGACCAAAGACTCTTTCGTAACCAGGCCAGGCCATGCCGCTCTACCCGCGCGGCCCACCATAGCCCTACTCATGTTGAGAGGGGGAGGAATTTCACCTTGCGCTCTGTGCTTCCTCACGGCCTACCGGGACCGCCGGGATGGAACATCAGGGATAGAAAGACACACTGTATGCAGGGCAACTTATAGCCTCTACGAGGTCGATCGTGTATTCTTGAGAAGGCTCGAGCAGCTCCCCTAGCCTGGCCGTAGTTGACATTATGGTCTTGAAGTTGCAGCTCAACTGCAAACAGAAGAAGGGCTACTGCCTGCTTAGTCAAGATAGGTCTGCTTGCTTTAAGCAGCCCAATATGTTGATGAAGGCTAAGGCGTCTTATTGTTCTCTTAAGCCTTTTGACACAGCCCTCCTGGCAGCCGTTCCGGATCTGACAGGGCAAATGGGCTGTGGGAGCTGCTGACCTAGAAGGGCGGCAGCGACGTGAAGAGACGCGGCGGAAGAGCAGAGTTGAACGAGCAAAGCGATGAACAACGAGGCGAATAAGCAGGCGATGAACAAATGACACAAGCAATAGCAAAACGTAGGTGTAACGAGGTCAATTCTAGAGAACTTGGCCCTTGAGCAGAGATGCCTAAGGGCGCCGCATGTATACCCCTCTGGGGGTGGATCTCCCAATGGGTATCTACAGTGTTATCTACCGTGTTTAAACTCCTAGTACGGAGTACTTACGTGAAAAACTTCCGCGGGACACGTAAGGAATGCACCCTAATTGCCGAGTATTAACATGGAATCGCCCTTGTAATACCCGCACGGGTCACAGGACGACCCGCGCATGAGAATTACTATTACTGCTAACCTGAACAAGGCTTATTCGTACAGGAAGGAAGGACTAGGTACTGGAGCGGCAGTCTAAGCCACCATCTGTTTCTCCCCTTGGGGTGCCCCTAGCTTCCTAATGAAGAACACGTTCTTCTTACCTCTACCCTGGTTGTATGTTACATTTCCCGTTCTTCTTCGTGTTAGTACCCACGTACCAACTATCTGTTAATCCTGTTGCTCTTTTCCACATGAAACAGACGAACCGCAGTGCATCAGTGTGGCCCTTTTATTCGGCAAGATCTAGGTGTATACTATGAAAACCGCCATGAATGTCTAATAAGTGTCGTCACGCGGATCGATCAGCCTGTCTTTGATGCCCTTCATAACGAGAGGCCAAGTGGCCAGGGCGTAATTGCTGTCCCGGGCCAAGATGTATGGCACATTCACGCCCGTATAGCCTGGTGGTGAATCGACCGAGTTGAAAATCTTGTGCAGGAATAGGGCATCGCTAAAGTCGTATATCCAAGCGTGCTGATCCGTCACTGCCGATCGCGTCGCCCACAGCTCGTCGGCGGAGGTCTGCCCAGGATCCGTCACAGAGGCCGGCGTGGGTTCCGGCACGGCCTCGCCGGTGTGGCGGCGGAGGAGGGCGTCGACACTCGCCTGTTCCCAGGAGAAGGGCGCGAACGCCTTGTGGTCCATGATGAGGACCTCGCCGGCGGCGGCAGCCAGGCGGTCCGCCACGCGAGTTAACAGCTTGACGCTGTGCGTGATCCAGCCGCCGTCGAAGACGCGCTGCGCCTCATCGGCAAAGATGCGCATGGCGGCAGACTGCGGCGTGGCTAGGAGGATGCCGTTGTTAATGAAGTCGTCGAACTGCCGGCCCACGACAGCCTGGAAACCCGCGCGCCGCAGTGATTCCAGTGGCCGCAGTGTCACCACGTCCCAGTCTAGGTAGATGCCCCCGTGCCGCCGTAACTGCTCCAGCCGCACGAAGTCGGACCGGTGCTCCACGCGCGTGATGTTGTAGCCGTTCGCCTCCGTGGGTGCCGTGACGCTGTTCAGCCGGAGGCAAGGGAAGGCCGTGAGGACTCGGCGTGTCCACAACGTCCCGCGCCGGACGGCATCCGCAATCTCTTCGTGGCTAAAGTCATGGTGGATGTAAATGGTGGCGGGGTGCACGTTGGCATACGCGGCATACAAGGCCAAAAAGGCCTCGAAGGAGAAGTGGAGTCGGGATGCCCGTTCCTCCTTGAGCTGGACGAAGTGGACGATGGGGGTATGCCCGCCCCATCTTCTTGACCGAGGTGCCGGTAGGGCGTCGGGGAGTGCTGGACGGCACGGCGGAATAGGAACAGACTGCTGCAAGAGCCGAAGATGAAGCCACAAACCAACGGGAGCACGACGCGGCCGAGACCGGGTGGATGTTTGATCCAGGCTAACATTCTAGAATGGACAGCAGTCCGCGGGGTTGAAAGGGAAGCGAGCTGTGGGTGAAGTCGGCATAGCCTGCGGAGTGGACGAAGCTCGGCATTGACAGAAGGCAAAAGTAGGAAACCACGCAAAGGTTCGGGGGAAGAGGGCACCAGATACGGAGGTTTCGATTTGCCGTACCCCGACAATCCCTTTAACCTTGAAGGCCGACTGTTTTGCCGTCTATAACAGAAGGAATAATACGTCGGAAAGGTATTTTGTGTCGTTTTTTGCGCGAAGGAACCCAGAGTGCCTGACTGGCTGCTGTTTACAGCGGCCAGTTTTTCAGGTTGGGAGATATGCAACTACTTGACTCGCTTGCTTAGCCTGTACCTACCCCTGTACCTGAAGCGGGGGGGGGGTGGGGGTGGGGGTGGCTAACAAGGATCACGAAGCACGGGAGGGAATTTTGGTTGTAGATTTCGTGTCTCGGCACGTTCGCTCTGGTGCAGGTTCTATCGACTGGACTTTCTGTTGCGGTGATTTGAAGTCGACATGATTAGTTCCGGGGTTGCTGAGCACACGTTTCTATCCTGTTGACGAGTGCGATACAACCGCACGCTTCCAATGGCTCCTAAGAGACGTCACCTCCTTTCCCTCGCTGGCGCCATCTTTCTCTTCTTGATATGTTTGGAAGGACTCAATAGGCGGAACAATGATGCCGCGCATTTACAATCGTTTGTTCCGGCTTCTCCTTCCCATCCCAAACCTTGGCCTGGCGAAGACACGGACGGACTTGGTTCACCATCCTCACTTCCGCTCCCATCCGAGTATAGTGTGGCTGCTTTATCGAATACTCTTGAGTCTCCGTCCGAGTTCTGCACTCAAAGGTTCGGCACACGTTTCCTGGAGGGATTCAGTGACTGCAGGGCTAGTTACTGCTCGGGTGGCTCGGTGTCGGATCTCATGTGCTTCCACACCGCAAAACCGGGCACGCCCGTCTCGGAATCGCCAGACTCCTTCTGCCTGGCTCGGAACGGACTATCATTTGATGTCAGCCGAAGGAAGTTCTTGGTCAACTGCGGGCTTCGAGACCCCGCGCCGGAGAGGACAAGCGGTTGCGCGGTTCCATATCGCAACATTACTTCTTACGGCTACCTCACTGGACCAAAGTACATTTTGAATGAGTGGATGAGCGTGGAGAAATCGCCAATTACCACTACTTCTGATGTGGCTTCGCGGAGTAGCATTTCACCGAGGAACAGCTACGTTCTGCTGCTGAAGCGTGAGGTGGATGGCAATATTTGGCATTGCATGAACGAGATCATGGCCCTCATGACCACCTTCGACGTGCTTCGGATCACGCGCGAGTCAACGGCGGCAGGCACAGCCCTGTTCAGCGCTGATGCGGTACCGAGAACGGAAATTGTCATCTTGGACGACCTCCCAGACGGTAATTACTTCGACCTCTTCCAAATGTTCACCCAGTCGAGGCCCCAGCGGCTGGATGCGTGGATTGCTGGCCGACAGGTCGACAAGAAGACGGCGTCGATCCAAATCCGTGACAACATCATTGTGCCGTACGCAGGAGCGGCCAACTCCCTCTGGAGCGACTGGGAGCCGATTGAATGCACCGACAACACCATGCTGCGCGTCTTTGTCCAGCGCATCTTCGACTTTTACGGCATCCCCGGCAGCGTCAGCGGGTCGACGGCGGCCGCATACGCGTCAACATCATCGTGCGCAAGGGCTCGCGCCAGCTCATGGGCCTGGACACGTACCTCTTCGCCGCGGTCCGGGACAGGTTCGCCTCGCTCGCCGACGTGCGCCTTGTGGACTTTGAGGGGATGCCGTTCCGGGCGCAGGTGGAGCTAGCGCGCGACAGCGACGTGCTGGTGGGCATGCACGGCGCGGGCCTGACGCACACCATGTTCATGGAGGAGGGCCGCGGCGCGCTGGTCGAGATCCAGCCCGACCGGCTGTGCCACTGGGGCTTCCGCAACGTCGCCAAGATGACGGGCCACGCGTACTTTGTCGCCGGCGCCCGCAAGATCGTCGGGAACTGCTACCCGGCGCCTCTCGGGGGCGGAGTCGAAATCCTACCCGACGACGGCAAGGGCGCCCCATACGACCCTTCGCGGTGCTACATCCACACCACGGATAAGACGGCCTGGTCGCTGGGCTGTTCGGACCCCAAAGAAACGGGCGGGGATCGCTCGTTTTGGGTGTGCCAAAACCGCGATGCCAACGACGATTGGTACAGAACGTGCAAGAGGAAGGAGGCGGCGGATATATGGTGGATGACAAGATACATCATGGAACAGGACCGTTTTGTCCGGCTGGTGGGGACGCTATAGAAGCAATTCACCAGCAGAACCGGATGGCATAAGTAGACAGGCATCCCGTATGATTTGTCGATGGCGCCAATGCCCGACACAGTGGGATTCTACCTACTGATTGGTTAAGGCCGTGATTAGTATTCTTGGTAAACCTTCAGTGACCGCTGTTGTCAAATATGGCGAAATGCCACGGTATGCGCGGCGAAGTGCCGGCGAAAGACAAGGACAATTTTATTAGGGCAGGTAGGCAAAATAAAGTAGTTACAGACGGCAAACCAAACAGCAGCAGAGCAGCGGGCACTATTTAACACACTGAGTCAGCTAGGGATCCTGCTCTTCTAGATGAGCCTCCCCTCACTGGCTTATCTATGGGAGAGCGGACGGGATCCCGAGTTCTCCAGTGGGTATGGCCATATGTGCTTTCTTGTCAGTTCAAACCATTACATATAGCCACGGTGTTACGCAGGCCAAGGGGTAATTTCATGTTGTTCACCCTGCTCAGCCTCACAAAGTTATATTCTCAATTCTGTCTCTCTCTCTCTCTCTCTCTCTCTCTATTCAAATTGCTGTCAACATGCCTCAAGCTTAGTGGCATCCAATGAATAGTCTTGTGGGAGCTCAGTTCCATTGAATGTTTCCCGGCCAAAGTTGACTTGACAATGAATATTTTACCTGACAAAGAAACGCTCACCACATACATTTCATGAAAGCGCGAGAGCACTTTGCTGATTTGTTATATTATGCACTGATAAAGGTTGCCTTGTTTCTTGTTTCCAGCCCCATCGTCCAAGACACTTCCATCTTCATTAAAGCCCCGGAACCCCATCACCCGGTCTTCATTATCTTTGCATCTCCGTGTGTGTGCCCATGGAGCCACAAAACCTCATACTCCCTCCTCATTCTCGTTTCTTCTCCTTGCCCTCTCCTGATGATGAAGCACCAGGCAGACCACTTGATGAGTCGGGCTTTAACTTGTACATGCCCAATGGATAATCGTGGACAGGGGAAATTCCGTTGCCCATCTGTCCGGGAATCGAAGGCTTGTAGCCCGGGGTCGATGCCAGGGCTATATCCGACTCCAGAGTAGGGTCTGGAAGGTCTATCAAAGCGTTGTTCAATGTATTTGGCTGGTCGATCGGCATTCGGAAGAATTTGCAAGTCGGTCCGGTCCAGCGTACGCCAGTAATGTACGGAAGCCCCAAGGCCGGTGGCACCCACACGCATAGATTGTGCTGCGGCATGTATCTGGCTTGACATATGCCGTAATACAGGGATTCGACGTCTCTCGTCAAGCCGTAGAACTCGGTGACGACCTTTGGGGTGTACAGCACCCGTTGGTCTCCTTGGGGGAAGAACCGGTGGCACCACATTGCGAGTCGCCCGATCTCTTGGCGGCTGAGAAGCATCACCACCTTCGGGCAGTGTAGAAACGACGGAGGGCCTGCGCGTTGATGATATGGCTTATTAAATGCTCCCGTCCATGTAAGTTGATTCTGGTTGATCCAGTGACAGAGGAAGGTCTCCATATCTTCTGGTTGGATGACGGACGCAAAGAGGGTTGCTGCAGAATTTCCGCTCAGTTCTGTGCCTGGTGGGCAGGCCAGAAAGACGAAGTGCTTTGGTTGTTGGCTCATCATGGGTGATTCTAGGGTTGGGAGGTCCATAGTGGCTGCGGAATCACGCTGCATGACAGAGAGGCTCTATTTTTGCGTGACGGTGGTTGTGTCCGGCTCTGATATGGTTTCTGATGGTGCCCTTTCTCCGTTGACAATCTGTGCAACGCAGAGAAGGCAATAATTCTTCAGACAAAATCTTAAGCTCTTCTTATAATGGGGAAGACAGCAAAAAATCCCATTCCATCTTATGATTTGGTGGTTCCGCAGTAGTGACTGAGGCTCCATTGAACCTACCAGCGATATGTGAAAGCTTCGCGACCACCGAGGACCAACCGTTCTGGCTTCGAAGCGCTTTGCCATGATTATCGATAGTGAGTTGATCCATGGAAAATTACCAAACATATCGATAGTGTGAATTGACTGGTCTGGGGCAAAACGCCATGATCTCAGAAGCCAGTTGTCGCAAGGCAAGTTGTTGAAGTACGTCGCTCTCTGTCTCGACTTGTAAGCGGGATTTGGGGCTTCCAGATTAGATTACATAGCAAGCCATTCCGGTCTATGTATGCAGAAATACTACTTGTCACAAATGCATGCGGACAATAGGTAATTGGGCCAATAGGCAATCGACTCGTTTGGGAAGAATACGAACGACAGACGAGCTCGACGACGGCAGCTCCCGTTTCCCCTTCAGACAGTGCATTAGCGTTTCCGGAGCTCTGCAAGTGTATTTCAGCGATTGTTATGTACAGACCAAAAGGGCGGACAACCAACACAGTGCCTATTCCACATACGAGGTCGTGACAAGCAATTTAAGTTAAGTTACGGATCGACTACCCCCCGTCGAGCCGCGCCGTCTGCGAAACTCCGCAAGACTCCGACAATTTCGTCACTATTATAATCATTCTCCCTTGCACCGGCGCATTCCCCTCGCAGTTCTGCATCGGTCACCTTTGCATTAGAGCTCGCGGAAACCTCTGGAATTCGCTGTAAACGCTGCATTCGCCACCAGAGGAGCCTCAGATTTCACCCTCGCAAGACAAAAGCCAACCATTGTCCATCTTCGCCCCCGGACCTCCTCTCTCCCTCTCCCCTCTGCATTGGCCTGTGCGGGGAAGCTTAGCTACACCGCAGTGCGACCGTCCATTGTTACCATAGACATGAGATTTTGCTTCCTGCAAGACAAAACCAACAGGCAATCGTTATCCACTGTGTTGTGAGAGTTACACCACTTTGCTTCAATGATGATGGCGACCGATGACTGGCTCAATTGGCGCGGATGGATGGGTATAAGAGAGGAAGATGGTACGGCTTTCTGGACGGCTTCGATATGGTGGTTCGCCGCACTCGTCGCCCTCTCGCAGTGTTTCTGGATGCTGTTCTCGATTCGAAGTCCCAGGAAGCCGTACGAAAAAGAAGAGAAGTGGTACGGCATGCCCGCTCGCGCCCCTGTCCTCCTATCGGCAGTCGCCATGATGGCGCTCTGCACCGTGGCGAGACTCGTGTATACCGAACCTCCACTTGCACGACAGTACCTGGCCTCAACCACGACCAGCAGCAGCAGCAGCAGCAGCAGCAGCAAGTTCACGGTGCCTGCATCGGTGGATCAGGGAGCCCTTCTCATCCCCAACGTCAAAGATCCCGAGGCAGTTGACCCGCAGAGTGTCTGTCCGGGCTACACTGCTTCAAACGTCCAGACGACGTCTCATGGATTCACCGCCGACCTCGACCTCGCCGGTCGGGCTTGCAACGTGTACGGGAACGATGTCGAAGCGTTGTCGCTCGTCGTTGAGTACCTGGCAACGGACCGCCTTCATGTCCAGGTTCTGCCGCGATACATCGGCACCGAAAACTCCACTTGGTTCATCCTCCCGGATGAGCTCGTTCCGAAGCCCGCTGCAGACGGCAAGGCGAGCCCCGACGGATCAGACAGCGACTTGGAGTTCAAGTGGGTCAACGACCCGACATTCGGGTTCGACGTCTCGAGAAAGAGCACAGGCGACGTCTTATTCACGACTACTGGTAAAAAGCTCGTGTTCCAAGACCAGTTCTTCGAGATTGCTTCTCCGCTTCCCGACAAGTATAACCTGTACGGACTCGGCGAGGTAATCCACGGCTTCAGGCTCAACAACAACCTGACCCGTGAGTCTAATCCCCCCAGCTGATGCAGCTTCTCCACGCTTACTCTGCTAGGAACCATCTACGCCGCGGATGCCGGTGACCCCATTGATGGGAACATTTACGGCTCTCATCCCATCTATCTCGACACGCGCTACTACCAGGTCGATGCTGATTCCAAGGAGGCCGTCTACGTCGCCGAAGCCACCGACAAGAACGCAGAGTACAAGTCGTACACCCACGGCGTCTTCCTAAGGAATGCCCACGCACAGGAGATCCTGCTACGGGAGTCCAACATCACCTGGAGAGGACTTGGCGGCACCATTGACTTGTACTTTTATGCCGGCCCGACTGCGGATGCTGTGATAAAATCGTATCACAAGACCACTGTCGGGCTGCCCGCGATGCAGCAGTACTGGACTTTCGGCTTCCATCAGTGCAGATGGGGCTACTCGAGCTGGGAGGACTTGCAGGAGATTGTGGATGACTTTGCCAAGTCCAAGATCCCCTCGAGACGATTTGGGGTGAGTTGCCATGCTTGGAGCGTGACAGAGGATGGATGCTGAACCGTGAATAGCCGACATCGATTACATGAACCAGTACCGGGACTTTGAGAATGACCAGGACTCCTGGGGTACGAGGACGCCGCCAGCTTTCTCGACAACCTACACAAGAACGGCCAGCACTTTGTGCCCATCGTCGACTCCGCCATCTACGCCCCCAACCCCGGAAACGAAAGCGACGCCTACGCGACGTTCGAGCGCGGGGTCGACGCAGACGCCTTCATGCTCAACCCGGACGGATCCCTCTACATCGGCGAGGTCTGGCCCGGCTACACCGTGTTCCCCGACTGGGTCGGCGCCGTGCTCAACGGAAGCATGACGTTCGAGTGGTGGACGTCGGAGCTGGTGACCTGGTTCCAAAGGGTCGCGTTCGACGGCATCTGGATCGACATGTCCGAGGTGTCGTCCTTCTGCGTCGGCAGCTGCGGCAGCGGCAACCTCACCCTCAACCCCGCCCACCCGCCTTTCTCCCTGCCCGGCGAGCCCGGCAACGAAATCTTGCAGTACCCCGAGGGCTTCGAAAGGACGAACGCCACTGAGGCCGCCGCCGCGTCTTCCCTCTCCTCCTCCCTCGCCGCCGCCGCGCGGACCGCCTCCGCCGCAACCCCGTCGTCGCCTTCCTCCGCCTCGACGCCCCCTTACCTGCGCACGACGCCGACGCCGGGCGTGCGCAATGTCAACTACCCGCCCTACGTGATCAACAACGTCCACGGCGACCTCGCCGCGCACGCCGTGTCCCCCAACGCCACGCACCACGGCGGCGCCCAGGAGTACGACGTCCACAACCTCTTTGGCTACCAGATCCTCAACGCGACCTACCACGCCCTCCTCTCCGTCTTCCCCGGCAAGCGCCCCTTCATCATCGGCCGCTCGACCTTTGCCGGCTCCGGCAGGTGGGCCGGCCACTGGGGCGGCGACAACGCCTCGCTCTGGGCCTACATGTTCTTCTCGATCCCCCAGGCGCTCGGCTTCGGCATCTTTGGCGTCCCCATGTTCGGCGTCGACGCGTGCGGCTTCGACGGCAACACCGACATGGAGCTCTGCGCCCGGTGGATGCAGCTCAGCGCCTTCTTCCCCTTTTACCGGAACCACAACGTGATCGGGGCGATCCCGCAGGAGCCGTACCGGTGGGCCGCCGTCGCCGACGCGTCGCGCAGGGCCATGGCGATCAGGTACGCGCTGCTGCCGTACATGTACACCGCCTTCCACCGGGCGCACACGCTGGGCGACACGGTCATGAAGGCGCTCGCGTGGGAGTTTGCCGACGAGCCGTGGCTCGCCGGCGCGGACCGGCAGTTCCTGCTCGGCCCGGCCGTCCTGGTCACGCCCTGCCTCGAGCAAGGGGCCAGCACCGTCGACGGCGTCTTCCCGGGCGTCGGCAGGGGCGCCGTATGGTACGACTGGTACAACCAGTCGGCGGTGGCAGGCGTCTCGGCCGGGCAGAACGTCACCATCGACGCGCCCCTCGGCCACATCCCGGTCTACGTCCGCGGCGGCCACGTGATCCCGACGCAGGAGCCGGGGCTGACGACGCGCGAGAGCAGGTCCAACCCCTGGGGCCTGCTGGTCGCGCTCGACGGCGAGGGCGCCGCCGCGGGCAGCCTCTACGTCGACGACGGCGAGAGCCTGGAGCAGGAAGCCACGCTTACTGTGGAGGTAACGTTGACTTTTCCTTTCTCATCTCGAGCCGCAGATTTCTTGATGCTGACTATCCCCGTGTGTGTGTGTTTGCGTGCGTGTAGTTCTCCGCCTCCGAGAACTCGTTGAAGGCCACCCCGTCTGGTGGCTACAAGGACGCCAGCCCTCTCGGTACCGTCACGGTCATGGGGGTGCGGGGCGGTGTCTCGGCGGTGACTCTCAACGGCAAGGACCTCGACGACGCAAAGTGGTCCTTCGGCTCGGACACGCGCGCCCTCCGGGTAACCGACCTCGGGCCGCTCACTTCCGAGGGCGCGTGGTCGGGGCCCTGGGAACTGGCCTGGTTCTGAGAGCGGCGTACGGGTCTCGCACAGCGCCGTGGCTCTCTTTCTGCTGGACAACAAAAAGGAGCCATATGCTTTAAGATGCGAGCACTGCTTCATGACAGGTAAGGTCCGTGGGTATACTCAGCGAGGAGCGGTAATGCTAGTCGGATGCTTGGGGGCACGCAGCGTCTGTCGAGAACCAAATATGCCTGCAATATAGAAATGTCAAGTCGACCCAACTACAAGACGTGGCTCAGGCTCAGCCTCGCCTTCCTCTTTTTTGAGCGTTCTGTGGCGTCGAGGCCTCGAGCAAGTCAGGTCATGGGTTCCACGTCTTGTGTTATGAGAGAGTGATGAGACTCTGGCGGCTTGAACCTTGCTCTCTTTCTAGAAGATACTCTACACATTAATGTGCCTGCCCAGCCATTCCGTGAAAGCCCAGCACTACCCGCAGCGTCTAGCTAGCTGGTCCTGTTCTACGGCAAGTCGGTGTGCAGGCAAACTCGACATAAGGTTGAGCAAGCTGAGGAGATGCTTCGGGATCTTCATCTGCCCATCAGACCGATGCCATCGAGTCGACTCTCCAGGCGTGGCGTCTTATCGTATCAATACCGAATGGGTCGGTGGAGGGGAGGTGATGATTAATGAAAAAAACTGGTATCATTCAGCGTGCAACGGTCCTGACCCTGTCCATGCTGCTAGCAGTTCTTCACCGGCAGCTTCTCCGGCCGTCATCCACATCGGCGCGTGCTCACCGTGTGCCAAGCCGGGTAAAGAAAAGAGGGAGTGGAAACCGCGAACCCAAAGGCCTTCCTCGGCATCACTTTTTCCCCAGCGCCTGCCTGCCTCAGTGACCTCGTCCGCGGAACCTCCGGTTACCCCGGTCGCGCCACTTGCCTCCGCCGCGACCGCCGTGCCTTCGGTCCCCGTGCCCGCGGTCATCGTGCATATCCCTCTGCCTGTCGCGCTGCTGCTGTTGCTGCTGGAACGTCTCGCCGTCCTCCCTCTCGCCGTCCTTCTTCGTGTCGTCCTCGCCCTCGACCTTGGCGCTCGGCTTCTCCAAGTCCGTCCTCCACCGCGGGTGGGCGCCGTACTTGCAGCCCGGGCCCTCGGGGCAGAAGCCGACCAGGTAAAAGGGACACAGCTTCCTCCTGACGTGCTTCTTGTTGCAGCGCGGGCCCAGGGGGCAGAAGCCCTTGTCGTAGTGGGGACAGGGCGGCAGCTTGGACTGCGGGTCGATGTGGAGGTACAGGCATTCCTCTCCGTTAGAGCAGTAGCCGTTGCGCATGAAGAAGTTGCACTCGGGCATCTTGCGCAGGTTGTACTCGTGAAGGAACTCGCACGACTCGCCCTTCTTGCAGAGGCCGCGGAGCCAGTGCTTGCAGACGAGCGAGGGCCCGCCCGACGGGTTCGACGAGGTCGATGAGGCGTGGCGGTCCGGGCAGGAGGCGCCGAGGGGGCAGTGGCCGGCGAGGAAGGGCTTGCATTGCGGGCGGTCGGAGGAGAGCTCGTGGCGGTAGGTCTGGCGGAGGAACGGGGTGAAGGAGAAGGAGGTCGCCGTCGGGGCGTGGTTGAGGATCTGGACCGTTTCTGGTCGGGAGGCGACGGCTGTCATCTTGCCGTTTGGTGCCCCGGAGGAGCTCGTTTGTGGGCGAAGGCGGTTTGATCTGTCTGGTCTAGTGTTGCCGTCGCGGTCAGTCGTGCTGGGGGTTCAGTATCGGAGTCGCGCGTCGTTGGGCTTGTTCAGTAGCCCACGAGACTTGTGTCTGGGAAAGGAAGATGTGAGTATTCAGAGGTGAATCGGGCGATGTATTTGATAAGGTTGGTGTCACTGCTGGAATTCGTGCTTGATCATTCAAAGGTTACAGAGACTCTTGTGTTGGGAATTATTTGCAGCTCGAGACGATTTGCGAGACAGCCTTTGTCGTTGAAGCTTAGGCCTCCATTATATTAGTCAGCATCCCGACTTCATTGGAGCTGTTGTGGGGCTCGACCTCTCCTCTTGAATCAACAGTACTCCATATCCATGGGGTTCGCGAGACCGGCATTGCATTACTTTACTACCTATGCAAGCGATGAATGATGTGAGGGAGCTGCTATCCTACAGGAGCTCTCGCCACACTATCGGTTTCTATCGATATTCATCTACTTCACGGGGTTACCAGCCGGTATCCCTGGCAATCTCCTACTGCACCACTTACGGATGGCAGCCCCGGGCTGCCTCGTCAGAAGAGCCTACTTCACAGTACATCGTGACCCTCGTTGTCAGGCGCGTCCACGGTTGAAGCAGCGATGCTCGCCCCTGTCCTCGAGGGCCTTCTTGTCGGTTGCCAGCCACAGGTGCCTGGCCTGCCATTCGTGGTCTAGACCATCCATCGCTTGCTGTGTTTCGCCCACTGCAGTTCTTTGATGGTCTGCTGATAAGGCTAAGAACAGGGGGCTATTGCTGGAATGGGGCAGACTGACTCGTAGGTATGCATGCCTTTTCTAGGACACCATCTACTACGATGTATGTAGCCTATGTAGGTAACTTGGTGAAGACAAGGGCAACTGGAGGTAAATGGACAAAACCGCATCCGTCCCCGAGCAGCCAGTAGGCTTCTTGAATGGAAGGTGCCCCGACGGTACATCGGATCAATAATCGCTCGAAACACAAATCCGCCGAGGGCAGGCACCCTGGCGCACATGGGAGGGGCGTGCTGGTGTGCATTGAGATCTGACTATCCGTATTGCCGGTCGCCAAAGGTGTCTCGTTGCCGATGGCATAGTTACATCTCGGAGCATTTCGGTCTGGACTCCTCCTCCCAAGGTGATTGATATCCAACTTGCGGTTTCGCCGGAGGCTAAGGGCAGGGTGAGTCGTCAATTGGAAGTAAGCATCGTCGTCTCGTCAGACCTCTCGTATAACTGAGCATGGCCGAGTCAAAAGTAAAGATCAAGACATGCGTGGGTCAGGTTGGAGAGTGCTTGGTAGAGGATCTGCGAATACTCGGGAGGAGGAGGAGGAGGAGCACTCGAGCGTGGTCAGGAAGGACCCATGTTCCTTCCGAGGTACAAAGTACCTACTATGTAGGCAGGCAGGTACCCTAGGTACCTACCTGTAGGTAAGGTGGGCAGGTACGGATATGATAGGTATTCGTACATGGTAATCGTACTTGGCTCACCAGGACTGCCGAATGGCATGCGCTTTCCTCTTTTTTTTCTCCTTCCTTCCATTTTTTCTTCTCTTGCATTCGCTGGGTGTGGACCCTGTTGCCAACCTCTGCAACCCCTCCTTCGGCGGGAACAAAAGCCAAGCGAGCAAAGGAGGGGGGCCTTTTCTCCATCCTGCCCGTTCTTCTCCTACATACACAAGTACATCGTACCTACCTTGTCGACTTGGATTACCTACACAGTGTGCAACCGAGATGCAATGAGGTCGTTGTCCCAAGTCGAGGCACGAGACAGAATCTTTCCTGCCTCTGCTCTGGAGCGGCGGGAAATGACGCCCTGCTTCTCGGCCGATAGAGGCTTTGCCATGTCTGTTGTTTGCACCAACACCAACAAGTCGGCATTTCCAACATTTCTTTACCTTGTTTCCTCTCCATTTCTGTCTCGCGTCACTCGTTAAACATGAACCACAACGCCTTTTCTGTCTCTGACCAATTTCTCCTGCTAATTCTGGCCCTCACATCCCTCTCAAACGTTATGACGGTTCTCGTCTCTTTCTTCCAACTTTCTGCCCCCCCCTACTGCCCGAATCAGCAGCTCGGGCCGCACTCAGCTCAAGCCGTTCCCAATTCTCGCGCCGTTCCGTTCGACTCTCCCCTGGTCTCAAGCCTAATGGCATGCATCGCTCCGATACAGACACGCAGAGAGCCGCCACGAGGCATGGCAATGTTTGTCGGCCTCGACTAGAGTTTGCGCCGGCATCTCTACATCCAGCTGGACAGTCCTTCACGCCCAATGGATGGGACTCGACTACTGCGACTGACTTACATACCGACTTTGCCCGCATATCTTTGTATGCGCAGGCTAGGCCATACGGGAATGCCAGGGTGCTGCTGCACGCGCATGCGGCACACACACAGACGGATACAGTATGGAGCCACAAGACTGGTTAACGATATCTCAACATTCGCCAACGTCGATCGACCTGCTTTAGTGGGTAAAGGCATTCGTGGATGGATACGGATACTTGTTCTGTGCGCTGTGTCTCCTTAACCAATGCGACCATGACGGCCCCGCTGAGTCCACACCAGACCAGAAACCATTCGAGGCCATGTGTGTCTCTCAAAAAGTCAAAAGTCGAGTCGCGGCGCCCTTGATTGGTTTCCATCGGTCGTCAATGAGCAAACAAGACAACAATGCGCCCTGCCCAAGCCGGAATCAGACCCAGTATACACCATGCAGCCAGTCTTTGTCGATACCCAACTCGGCCCCTCATTGCGCAATGACCTCATCCGTCCAGGTCGTCGGATTCTTCCAGATCCCCAGGGCAATTTCCAATGTACGGCGGTCATGTGCTGCCAGCGTGGCATGCAGTCGTCTGCACCTGTCCTCCACCTCTACCCATCGACTCTGCCGGCTGTTTCCATCGTTTGGCGGGGCACGCATACAAGTATGCGTGCCAAGCAGCTGTGTCCTGTGCCCTCTCGGCTTGCGCTCCCCTACCATTGGGTATCATGCACATTGTACCGGTAGCATTGTCCCAAAGGCCGATCGGGACGGCCATTCCTCCTTTGTCATGTCATACTATCTCGATGGTGTTCGGAAAGCGATGCTGTCTGCCCAGGCCGATTCGCCTTGCGCCGAACTTCACCGCCTGGAGTCGATTCTCCATGCGTGTCCGTGTGTGATTCACTGGCCAACCCCGGTTTCCCAGCGAATGAGCTGGGATCTCCCCACTCCAGAACACCAGACACCGCCGTGCTACCGCCCGAGGGTTTCAGTGCATATTATCAACCCGCCAGTTGGTCCACCATTGTTTGCACATCAGTGCCGTCGACACTGTACATACATGACTGGCTCAACTCGAAATTCCTACCTCGTCGTCTCGTCGAACCGGCCAGTCACTGAAGAATAGCTGAGGCAATCCCACGAGATTACCGGATTTGGGAACGGATGATGGACGCCAGTCGTTGGAAGAAGTATCGGCGGGTGCATGTCAAGCATTGCGAGCAGTGCAGCACACTGCTTACTTGTTTCGCCGAGAGAGAGAGAATCGACATGTTGGTTTAAAGTTGGTGCACTGCTCGAGGCCGTGTTCACCACCTGGCCCCTTCGCAGTGTGTCGTCTTATTTGGCATGGGACCGCCTCGTGGATTCTCCAGACATGCTTTCTTTTCTCGCGCCGGGTCCAACCTGGGACGATGGGGCCCTGAAATTCCGACTTCTCCGCTGGTCTTGAATTCCTCGAGGTACTAATAGGCCCAGGCACAGCTTCAGTCCAGCCAGTTTCAAAGACGACTTGCCGAGTTCTTCTCATCAACGTTTTTCATCTCGGGCTCACCATGTGGCTGAGACTAGCACCTGTTGAGACGGGGAAAAGCATGTCTCGAGCCCTGGTAATTTCATTCAGGAATTGAAACTGACAGCGCCCCCTCATCACATCATTTCGTGGATGAAGGATTGTCTGCGTCGACGACCACCGAGCAAAGACTCCTCTTTCTTGCGCAGGGCATATCTGACTGGCCTGTAATGGCCAGAAAAACGAGCACTGTACATACTACTTACGTTCTGGATCTCCCCTGCAAGATACGGCAGCGCCAGGATAGCCGTCTCCGCTGCCGCGGGTCCGCACGCCACGCTTGCATTGGCCGGACAGGAGAAGGCATGGAAGGAATGAGGCTATCTATCGCCATAAGACCAAAGGCACAGACAGACACGAGCGGCGGGAGCCAGTAGCTTTTGAAACGCCACCGGCTTCTTTGATGCTTTACAGCCAAGACGTGCCTCCCTACACGCACGGCCGGGCGGGCGTGTAGGAAGCGGCTGCAGGATGCAGAAGAAGTGGACAAACAAAAGAGGAGGGAGGAGCGAAAGTAGCGGTGCGGTGCACAGGGGTGGCTGCTGTCCCCCATCCCTGCAACCCTGATCGTCAACTGCCGCCAAGCGTCATTTGCTGTGGCCGTGGCCGACGGCCCAGTTCAAGCTGCGAGGACAGACTCGCGCCGGGCCAATAACTCGGACAAGAGAGTTGGGACGATACATGGTCGACGCAGCGGCGCCGTATTTACGCAGTAAAGCGGCCGCGCCCGACCACGATGCCTTGCCTTGCTTTGCAGCCCTCGTCACCTCTCTTCCTTCGTCTTCTTCTTCTTCTTCTTCTCTTGTCCAAGCTCCTCGTGCGTCTTAGACCCTCATATTATAATAGGTATATGACTTGACAGAAAGTCTCACCACCATCCGCCCCCTCCCCTGCAACTGCAGATAGACTGCAGCAAAGTACCGTTCTCACACCCCCCATGATCCATATTCCACCCCCATTCCAGTTATGTCATGCATCATGGCTTCAAAGTATCCTGGGCCCTCTTGCAATTTTGATACCCCGTTGACCCCACCGCCTCGGACAAGGCTTCTTACTCCCACGCTCGCTCGCCGTAGCATTTCCTTGCCAGTCCCGCGCTGCGGTGTCTAGCTAATTATATAGACCATTCATCCTCCGCGCTGTTGGGAGCCACAGAGGTTCGCGCTTGCCGCCTGAATGGACGGCTGCTCAGCTCATTGCTCCAACATGCAGCCTTGGGCCCAAGTCCTTTCCTTCATATACTGACTGTCCTTACCACGTTCCCCTTCTGGCTTTTGACTCTCCGAGTTTGCTCCTCTTTTCTGCCATCTCGCTTTAATCTCGTCTGCTTCCGACTGTTCCATGGTAACCAAAGTCAGGATGAGCTCGTCGTCGTCGTCATCGTCCTCGCGCAAGTCGCGCAGAACGACCAGCATCTCCAACGTCATGTACACCAACGCCGTCTACTTCCCCAACGAACGCATATACCAGGGCGATACGCCCGCCGCCATGAACTATGGCTGCATCAACCATGTATACTACGCCTTTGCAAATATTTCGCCCGATGGTGGAGTTTTTGTGAGTTTTGCAGCCAGAATAGCACATGTCCCCCGATTGACCGGATCGTGTTTTAGCTGAGCGACGAGTGGGCCGATGCCCGCGCACCGGTTGACGGTGTACAAGGCGGTCTTGGTTCCCTTATGCACTTGAAGCAGAAGCACCCGCACCTGCAGGTCATCCTATCCATCGGCGGCGGCAGCTCGAGCGCCATCTTCCCCTCGGTGGCTGCGAACACGTTGTACAGAGACAACTTTGCCAGGTCTGCGAGGGTCTTGTGGATGCGTCGGGACTCGACGGCATTGACAGTGAGTTTGCCGTGTTGCAGTAGTGGATGAGCTGCTGACGTCTCTGGACCAGTCATGTGGGAATATCCGTGCGACTCGGCACAAGGCCACCATTTCCTCGCCCTTCTTGCTGCGGTCCGCCTCCATATGCCGGAGAGCCATTACCTTCTCACCGCTGCGCTTCCCGCCGTGAGAGCAGTCTTGCAGTACATCGATCTCCGGCGGACGGCCGACTATCTCGACTACCTCAACCTGATGGCATACGACTTTGCCGGCACATGGACGCACAGAAGCGGCCATCACGCGCAGCTGTACGCGATGAGCAAGGACGAGACTTCGGGTGCCTCGGGAGTGCAGTATCTGGTTTCGCAAGGCTTCCCCTCGCAGAAGATTCTCCTCGGCGTCCCTCTGTACGGCCGCAGCTTTCTGCATGCCACCGGGCCAGGCCAGAAATTCAAGGGGGCGGGTGGGAGCAACGGCACCTTCGAGTACAACCAGCTGCCCCGCCGAGGAACCAAGGAGATTGTGGACAAGAAATACATCGCAGCTCAGTGCATCGGCGCGGACGGCGGCTTCGTGACGTACGACAACCCCGACACGGTGAAGATGAAGGCGGCATTCTGCAAACAAAAGAGCTTGGGAGTATGTTCTCGGCGGCATGCATGGAGCGATGGCACTGCTGACATTTTTTTCTTCTTCCTCTCTCCCTAGGGTCTATTTTACTGGAGCGGACCAGCAGATGCGAAAGACAGCTCACGTAGCCTGATAGCAACCGGGTTCAGGGCGCTGCACAGCTCCTGATCGGTATCACGCCGGGACGATCCACCTGGGATGCGCCCGAGACATCCAGCAACAACAGCCTGCCGACCGTGGTCGGCAAATGTCGGCCTGCCGGGCCGACGCTCAGCTACAGAAAGATGAACTGCATTCGCACGGCGTAAGGAGGGGTCGGCAGCATCTGACAGGGTCACACACAACGCGACCAATTCGGGCGGCTCGCATCATGGAGTTTGGCGTTGTAGCTCGGTATTGTTTTCTTTTTTGGTTTTGCGGCCGGTCATGTTTGCATTTGGCATTGGGAGCATTCCGGGTGGCATGCATAGGGAGGTCTTTCTCTCTCTCTCTCTCTCTCTCTCTCTCTCTCTCTCTCTCTCTTGTTCTTTTCTTTTTTCTTTTGTCATCTTATTCCCCTTGTAGGAGGCGGGGTTGCAGGAAACCGATGGACTTTTTAAAATATGGAGCAGTTGACGATATGCGGCATGGGCACGGAGGTAAACAACGGGCGGTGTGGTGTGGCTTGCTTTTTGGGCATGGCATCATTTGGCTTGGGTTGGTTATTTTTCACCACTTCGCATCATGAGTCACCTTGTAAATGGGCGAGAGGAGAATCGGGAAGGAGGTTTTTTTGTGTGTGTAATTTTGACAGGCATCTCCCGTCCGAGACGACGGGGAAACAGCGTCGTCGTCTGGAAGGAAAATCGCACGAGTCGCGGCCCCCTTTTCTTCTTCTTCTTGTCCTTCTTCCCTCATATTCCGTAATTGGCAAACACTTCCCTGATTCGGAGGTCCTGTCCCGTTGTTCTGTCCGACCATGGTGAGAGTTTGGCGTGCATGTAATATGTAATTCCTAGTAGTGGGGGCGGTCGGGCGAGCTCAGCTACTATGGTGGGTGTGGATTAGGGAACCTGCGTGATGAGAGGGGGGGGGGGGGGGGGGGTGGTAGTAATTTGTACTTTGTTGAATTGCGCCAAAGATATCCGAGCTGAGTGCTGTACAGTGCAGATAAACCCAGACGGATGGGTACCATATATGTGTTGTTTATGTGTGTGTGTGTTGTGCGTTATGTGTGTGTGTGGTTTTGGTTTACATATCGCTTCTCACATTTTGTCTCGAAATGGGGTGGGGGGAAAAGGTCCCGGGTGGAGGCCGGAGGGCGCTCCGAGTCCGAGAAAATGGGATGCGGGCCGATTCGGCACGGCGGACGGTGGATGAGAGGGGGGGGGGGGGATAGACTGACTGCCTATTCGGGGAGGAGGGACAAGACAAGACCCACGCTCTTCAGCAAATGGGAGAGGGAGAGGCCGATCGATCTAGGGGTGTGGTGGGTGTTGGGTGTTGGGTGTTGGTGCTGCAACATCTTTGTTGTCGTCTTTGTTTCTTGCAGACATGCTGATGTCGACTTTTTGTTGCTTACTGCAGATTTCCTGGGGCGGGATGGAGAGGGGGGGGGGTATGATCGCAAATCGTGGTTGTGTTGCCCGTTCTGGGAGGGGGGTCGGCATGGATGGTTTCTTTTTCGGAAACCGGCCCGTCCAATGAGGTGTCGGGGAGGACTATGCAACATGACCGATCCGGCATGTGTTCTCATTATCGTTACCGATTCCATTTTGTTTTTCCAAATTGGCGAAACACGGGGAGAAAGGCGATGTGTGTCCCTTGGTGCTTCTCCATCTCTTACTTTCCTTCATTCTTCGGTTTACTACCTAAACCAGCCATTTGCCGTCCTTGCATCCATTCCGCGCATAAGCCAAGCCCGCCCCCTCGGATACGCGAGGGGGTCGAAAGGGTCCCGGTGCCGAGTTTCCTTGATTTGACGACATGTGGCTCCTCCGTCCTTCCCGCTCTACCCTCAAGGTGGGGGGGCAACACCGATTTTTGGTTGTTGGGGTTCTGGGTGACTAGGTATGGTGTCGTGTTCGATCCATTGCCCCCGCCCTTTTTTTTTCTTTCTTTTTCTTTTCGATCTATGCCGTACTGGATCTTGCTGTCTGTTGGTCGAACGGTCACCTTGGGGAAGAGGAGGGAGGGGAACGGCAGAGTCATGATGCTGCAGGTGAGGCTTGCATTCGATTCATCATCCCCAGGGGGGGGGGACAGGGGAAGGAGGGTGGGGGATTCTGATATCTCCTCGGGTTTTGCTGGAAGATGTTGGGAATTTGGAAAGAGGGGGGGCGGAGGGAGGGCGGAGAACGCCTCGAGTTGCGGGTTGGACTGGGCCGTCCAACGACGAAGGGCGGTGGATCCGTCAATCGATGCGGAACAACTGTGGTGGGGGGGGGGGGGGGTCGAGTGAGACTGGGAAGGATTGCAATGCCCTCGTTCAGAGCCTTTACCCTTGGTTTCCAGGCACTGCCCTTTTTCTTTCCATCTTGGTCTTGTCACTCTGCGAGTGAGGGACGGATTAGGGGAGAGGGGAGGCGCCTCTTGGATGTCCGGCGGCGCATGTAAATCAGTAAGCCCATGGATGATGTTATGTATTGCGATTGGACGGGGGAGGGTTGCGGCTACCTACCTGCAGGGCTTCCATCATCGTACCTACGGAAGGCGGTACATGCGCCATCTCTGGGTTTTCCAAGTTTCGCATCAAGGCGGAACACGGAGGAGGGAGGGGGAGGAAGATGTGCTTTGCATCAAGACGACGGCGGGATGCTGCATTGGGACGGTGGGTGGTAGCGAGACAAGGCAGGGGCGGAGGGGGGGGACGGACTTATCCTGGGAAAGGTGAGGGGGGGTCGTGGCTAATGACGGCAGGCAACAATAGGATGGGTGTGCTGCACACGTGGGATGGTATCACGAGAATAGGCACGGCAGGGCATTGGGGTGATGCAGTCGATGACGACGGCGGCGGAACGATGAGGGTTGTCGGTGAAGAGGTGAAAAGGTGAGAGGAGGGATGGGTGGAGGTGAAGATGAGGTGAGATTCTACCGTCCTTTCCGCCGCCGTCCATTAATAGGACAAGGGGTTTGCGGTGAGTTGAGCTGATATGAGATGTGAGAGTGAGACATGGCTGGCGGTTCTGGTTCTATTCATCACGCTGGCCTTTTTTTCTTTTTTTTTCTTACTTGCGCGCGGCGTGTACACACCACACCGGCCGGCATTGGACGCTGGGTGTTGAGCGTGTCTATCGTTAGCGTCCGCCCTCGCATCCCCCCCCCGTGAGAACTTGTTTAGTAGGGCCGTTGTAAGTAAAGTCGCTTTCCGAGGCCCCGTCCGAGCGTCATCTTGGCGATCCGAGAAGAAATACCTTGCTGCGGCACGGGGCTAGGCCTTTAGACCCCCCCCCCCCTCGTCCAGGAGATTTGCTACTTGCGACGTGTGTTTTGGGAGCCCGATATAGGTAGCAAAGCATCGGGCTCGCACGCCGAGGAATCCTTGCGTCATAAGAACGCCTCACTTGCCCCCCGCCAGGCCCCTTCTTCTAGCCTTGCTAAACCAGGTGGGCATGGGATTTGGGGGGGGGGGGGGGGGTTGCGACACAGGAGGAGCCTTTATGCTCGTTGGTAGGCGGGGAGAACCGCGAGGGAAAAGGAAAACCAAGGCGGATTTGCGTGCACTGACTCGGTGAAGCGTGTTGGGCGGGCTCTGTTGGAATGCGTTGTTTCCCACATACAGATGATGAGACGCGAGCCGTTTGGTTTGGCAGCAATGCTTTTCTTCTTCTTTTTTTCTTCTTTTTTTTTTCTTCAAAAATATTTTTGTTGTTTTTTGCTCCATTCCTCCGACGGTCGATCGCGCTGAAGAATCAGGACGGGGCCGGCCGCTCTATTCGGGTGCGGCAAGTGGATTTCACAGTGTACCCAAGGTGAGGTTGGTGGAATGGACGGGGCAGACGGGGGTTGATGGGGTGGACATAGAACCTATAACGGATAAGGCGTACAGGTATAATCGGTCGATGGCCGCCGGCGCTTCGATGGTGCCGCTACGGAGGGGGGAGGGGACGAAATGGGGGGGATCTACGCGCTTCTTGGGCGAGAGGGGCGAGAAAAGGCCATGACCGGGGAGGGGGGGAGGTTTTTTCACATTACATGACTCGGTTATCGGAGAGAATGATGCGCTGAAGAACTTCTCGGGAACGGCTGGTCAACGCTTAAACTGACGTAGGTGTCACGGGCACGGTAGTACAGGCAGGGCCTGGCATTGAGAATGGGAAACACCTTGATCAGACATGGTTCGCTGTCAGAATTGTAATTGTGGAGTGAGGGGGGTCTTTTCTCTTTCGGGCCATGGAAGCGTATAACATGCTCACATGCCCCCCCCCCCCCCCCCCCCCCCCCCCCCCCCCGGAGGAGCGATTATGTGAGCCCAGCTGTCGCGGCGCTTACTGTGATTGATCGCTGACCGTCCGCCTGGGCCGATTCTGGAATATCAAAGGTCACGAGATGGACAGGGATCAGGCCATGCCGAGACGAGGCGGGCTTTTGGAGGGAGGACTCGTTCGAATACGACATCTTTGGGCCGGGCACCGAATCGGCCAAAGATGTCCGCTGGACACACCAAAGTCGGTGTCGGGATTTGCAGTGGAAACTAATCGTGATAAAGTGCTAACAAGTCAGCACAACCGTCATCACATGTCTTTTTTGGGCTGGGACCGAATGGATGAACGAACCCATTGACGATCTCGTGGGCTGACGCGTCGTAGAAGAGACCCCGGCCTTGGTGATTCGACTCGGGCTGTACGGGATCGGGGACAACCTGGTCTTTGTGTTATCTGATCCGCAGTAACTGTCATGGTTGGTCAATTGCCAACTCGCACCATCCCTGCGAAATGACCCGGTCCGGGGGGTTTTTGACCGTCTTTGGCTCGGGCTGGGATACCCAGGCGAGACGCCGGACGAGGCTCGTTATCTGACGAATACTAGCCCCGAAGCCATCAGCTAGTGTCAGATGGTTTGCGATTCATGTTCCTAGGCAGAACATCACACGTGCTCTGCTCTCGGAGGCAGCTACGTGGGTAAACTAGCCCCGAGACTTCAATCCATGGGTGAATGATGCCGTGGGGGTTCCGGCGCGATGGTGAAGTACGAGGCGTAGATGCTCCGCGCAGACCCGCTAATGAATGATGGTGTGGTAGCCAGGAAGGTCCATCAGATAACGACATCTTCGGTATAGGCTGTTTGCTCGGTCTACAGAGCCAACTCCGACAGAGCACATGTGTGGGTGTGTGTGAAGACCGGGCACGTCGATTCGGCTTCTATATCGCAGAGCCGTTTCTCGCTATATACCAAAAGTCGGTTCACCATTGAACAACCGTCCGATAGCGCAACGAAACTTGCGTGTCGCTGTTTCGACTCATATTGGTTCGGCCTCGCCTGGTCACCGAGCCAGGAATGCCTTCTGGAGTCGGCGGATATCTTCAGTGAAGCCGGAGACTGAAGCGGTGGTGGATTCAAAGATCTCGGCCGTGAATAGAACTACAACACCTGCGGTGTGGAGATTGTTGTGTTCCCGTGAGACGATACTTGGCATTAAAGTGCCAACCGATAAAAAGGGCATCCGCGGTTTCGTTTCTCAAGGTTATGGTAGAGTACACTGTACCCGTCAACCATCTCGCCGTGTCTTCTTGATCGGCGCAAATGTACATGGTCCAGGTAGTTACCCAATCTTGGTGTTATTGAAACTAGGTGGCGAAGCGAAAGTGGATTGCTAGTTCCTGGGATGTTCAGAGGTTTACACCGGCACTCGGCCAAGAGGGCGCTGAAACTCCGGCCAAGACAACAAACAGTATTTGGTGATTCAATCGCCGTGACGGATAAGTCGACAACATATGTGCCATCAGCTGATTAGCGCACTATGAGGCATCGGTTGTGCTCCAGTTTGTTCGGATACGATATCTGTCGGGCTCACATAGACAAGCAGCAGCCAGACTGAAGAGGTGTAGAGAAGCTTTGACTATCAGCAAATCGTGCCACCTTGAGTAGCGACGAGCGTAGCCATATGAGAAACCAGGTTCCCGGCTCTCTCTCACTGCACCCCATTGATGATGAGCACTGGTGTGAGGGAGAGAAAGCACCCATGCTCGTTGGAACGTCGTCTTAAGGTTTGGTTGAAGAAGGAGGAAACCCCGAAATCAGACGTTCCCCAGACTTTCCGAGGTGGGACGACCCAAAAAAAGAATTAAGAGATTGAATGGGACCTGCTTCCAGAACACCTGATAAGATGGCTCGGAGCGTAATCCGACTGGCCCGGCAGATCCCGTCACGGACCCCCCCCCCCCCCCTGCTGCCTCGCATCTCGACACGTGACGACATTTCGACACGGAGCTTGGAGCTCGTCCAATTCCGGGAATCTGACACATGCAGCAAACCGTCCGATTGATAACCAGCAGAAAAACCATTGCATACATACACTGCGACGACTTGCGTTTGCAGCTCGACGTGGTCAATATGAACGGGACGTCGATTGGCGGGAAAGCTTCCCTCGATGCCGGTACTTTCTTGCCCTGTCCCGCCCCACGCAGCTATATCTGACTTGAGGCAGCCGACTACGATCCCATCGACCACCTCAATCAACTCTTCCCGCACCCGTCGACCGTAAACTCCGTCAGCCGTGTTTCCGATACTCTTAAAACGCACAAAAATGATCTCTCGGTCGAGATATCCGAACTCGAGGTCGCCCAGGCCTACGGGCCCGACTCGAGCCTCGAGCGCATGCAGTCCGCCCAGGCCGAACTAGCCCAGCTCTTCCGCAAGATCGAGACGGTCCGATCCCGGGCAATTCAGACCGAGCAGAACATCACCTCGATGACGGCCGATATCAAGCGACTCGATGGCACCAAGCGAAATCTGACGCTGAGCATGACGGCGCTCAAACGACTACAAATGCTGACGACGGCATACGAGCAGCTGAGAGGGCTGGCCAGGACGAGGCAATACAGGGACTGTGCAAGTCTACTCCAGGCCGTGCTGCAGCTTATGAAGCACTTCAACAGCTACAGGAGCATCGATCAGATCGCCACCCTGAGCAGGGGGGTTTCTGAGCTGCAGCGCGAGTTGTTGGAGCAGGTCTGCGAGGACTTTGAGATCGCTTTCGCCAAGGGAGAAATCGCTCAGCGCAGGAGCATCCTCGTCGAGGCCTGTCTTGTCATGGATGCTCTCGGCGATATGGCGCGGACGCGGTTGATGAACTGGTACGTGAACACGGAGCTCCGCGAATACCGTTCGGTCTTCAGGGGCAACGACGAGGCCGGGAACCTCGACAACATCGGTCGCAGGTACGCGTGGTTCAAGCGCATGCTCAAGACCCACGAAGAAGAGCACGCCGCCATCTTCCCGCCCCATTGGCGCGCCAACGAGCTGCTGGCCATGGCTTTCTGCGACGGCACCAGGGACGACTTCAAGGGCATCCTCGAGAGGAGCATGCGAAGGACAGATGGGCAAAAGCTTGACGTCAACCTCCTGCTGAACTGCCTTCAAGAGACTTTGGACTTTGAGCACGGTCTCGAGAAGCGTTTCGCCAACGAGCCCCGGGCTAGCATCGACACTCTCAGCTCGTCCGACGACAGAGCATCAAACTTCCACGGTTCAATATCCACCGCATTCGAGCCTTACCTGAGCCTGTGGGTCGATTCGCAAGACAAGCAGCTGGCCAGCATGATACCAAAATACCGCAATCAGCCCTTGCTCCCGGAAGACGACGAGTTCTCCCCGCAGGCCGTCATTTCATCCGCCATCGAGCTCTTCCACTTCTACAAACTCACCCTGTCGCAATGCGCAAAGCTGTCCACCAGCGACCGGTTACTGGACCTTTCCAAGATCTTGATGAAGTACCTGGACGAATACGCGCAGCAAGTTCTCCTATATATTCTTCAGAGAGCAGGGCCTCAGGGGCCACCGATACAGGATGTCATCTTGGTCTTGAACACGGCTGACTTCTGGTCGACAAACACGATCCAGTTGGAAGAGAACATCAAGAAGCGCATCGACAACGAGCTCGTTGGAAAGGTCGACCTGTCGTCGCAAGCCGATGCGTTCCTCGGCGTGGCTAGCGCCGCTGTCCTGACACTGGTGCGCAACGTCGAGATTACGTGCGAAGGCTCGTGGCGCGAGATGCGGAACACGGGCTGGAGCACAATGGAGAGCGTCGGCGACCAGAGCTCCTACGTCGGCGAGCTGCTGGCCTCGGTGAACAGCAAGGCCGAGGAGATACTGGGTCTCGTGGTGAAGCAGCAATACGCCAGAGCATTCTGTGACAACCTCGTGGAACATCTTACCAACGCGTACATCAGCAACATCGTCCAGTGCCGTCCCGTGTCCGAGGTTGGCGCTGAACAGGTGGGTCCTTCATTCCTTGCATCGGGCTAAACACCGCTGACCTTTTTCTTCTTTTCTTTTCTTCAGATGCTGCTCGATAAGTACGTAATGACAAAAGCGTTCGAGAACCTCTTGTCGTACCACAACAAGCCGTCCGCGACGACAAACGCAGCACCGGCAGGATATATCAAGAGGGTGAACCAGATAATGAACCGCATAGACCCTCTCTTAAAGACACTGCAAGTCCGTCCGTCGCCACCAGAGGGCCTCGTGCAGGCCTACCTCATTCACATCGGCGACCGCTCCGACACAAACTTTAGAAAGATCCTCGACCTCAAGGGCGTCCGCAAGGGCGACCAGGGCCACCTGGTCGAGCTCTTTGGCATCCACCGCGAGGGCAACATGAGCGACAAGCTCGTGCAGCAGTCGCCGCTGCTGACGCCGCTCATGGCGACGACGGGGCTCGGCAGCTCCGGCCTGGGCGCCATCAACGCGAGCACCGCCCTCACAAGCGCCAGCAGCGCGATGCCCGGGTTGCCGGCCAAGTTCGACGCGACCTCGCTGGGCGAGAAGCTGCTCAGCGCGGCCAGGGACCTGGGCCAGGGGCCGGGCCCGGCGGCATCGCGGGCGCCGAGAAGGCGACCATGAACGAAAACCTCAAGAACTTTGGCAAGTTCTTCCGGAGGGACCTCGGCGGCTTCGGGGCGAGGTTCGGCAAGAGAGACGAGAGTGCCGACGGGCATCGGTGATCTAGAGAGTGTTGCCCCCCCTCCCCCAGTGACCAAGGCAGACGCTCGGAATCGAGTTCGCTAAAGATGAATAGACTTGAGTGACTTGTTTCCCACTCCGCGCTTTTTTGACGTGAATACTGTCTGTTCACTTTTCTTCCCGGGGCGGGCGGGAACTCTTGAGAACGAGAGACCAACCCCGACAGCAGCCCCCGGCCCCAGCGACGTGACTTTTCGTGTAAAGCCGCAGCTAACGTGATGAGAAGACTCGAACCCGCGGCCCAGTCTTGGCGGAGAAGCCCCAACTCGGGGCCCGGGAGAGCAGTGCAGCAGTCTACAAGACACCTTTGATAAACCACACAGACGCTGGGTTTCATGGAAGCTAGCTAGAGCTAGAGCAGGGCCCGGGAGCATATGGTGGCGGGGAAGTAGAGTGGGCGGGCACTGTCTCGGAATATTCAGGCGGCATGTTCACACGCAGCGCAACCTGTTTGACGCAGCCACGACATGGCACTGCATTGCTATCATAATCATGCTATTCCAGCGGGCCGCGGCCCCCTTGCCTTTACAGTAGAGTCATCAATCATGTGCTTTTCACGGCACTAGTCATGCCGTTAACAAACTGACCAGAGCGGCGTCTTCCCCTCCGAGGTACACCATGCCCGCGGTGTCGTCGCCACGACCGGACGACGCATCATCCTACAAATCGTCCGAAACCTGGCCGCCTCCAGCGCCACTGTCTCCGTCCGCGTGTTGCGGGCACTCCCGTGTTGCGGCGGGAGTCTGGCCGGACTTTTCGTCACCCAATACCGTCATCGTCAGACGGCAGGGGGGGTTGCCTCCGTGGTCCTCGGCTTGTGGTGTCGCCCTCTAAGACGACTTCCACACGTTGCTGTCTAGCTTCTCCTCGGGCACCGCAACGAAGTCCTGGCCTTCCCCGCTTTCACTGCCGTCGAGCGATCCGTCGTAGGAACTGGTCTGCCATGACGACAACTCGTCGACGCGGCGGATGCCCATCATCCATGAGACCAGACCGCGCGGCACCCATCGGCCGACAAAACCGTACACGCTGGCGCCGAGACCGACGCGGACGGTGCCGCTTGTGATGGAGCCGTCAATGACGTCAAAGACGGCGTTGTGAAGATGGCGAAGGGAGCTTCCCTTCAGACCACGGATGCGGCCGGCCGAGATGGCGGAGGTGCTCTGCATGACGAAGTTGCGTCCGTAGGCGTGACGGGCGCTCTCGGGCCACATGAGAGTCTCGGTGGCGTCGGCATCAATGCCGGGACCGCCTTCGAGGAGGCCTCTCTGGGAAGGGTGGCCGTGTTTCGCCGGCTGGAAACCGGTGAAGTCGAAGGTGCCCAGCTGCATGTGGGTTACTGGGATGCCCAGAGGACGCAATTCTGCCGTCAAGACCTCGGTGAAGGCCGACAGGGCGGACGAGACGGTAGCCTCGGGAGCGTGGAAGGGGGGGTTGATGGAGGAGATGATGGAGGGGGTGAAGACGAGCACCTTTGGCGGTGTCCACTTCTCTCCGGGCGGGCTCAGACGGGTCGTCAAGAGCGGCAAGAATGCCTGGATGGTAAGGATGGGGTGGAGAAGGTGGGTGTTGAAGAGGTCTGCAAAGCTGGAAGGCGGGATGGTAGCGATGGGTGAGGTCTGGTAGTTGAGGGAGGGGATGAGGATGACGGACTTCAGCTGCAGATGGTTGGGTTTTGTGCGAGGTGCCGGGGCGTGGGGGGACTGGAGGTACTGGGCGAAGCTGTCGATAGCGGCACCGGCTCTGGGAGGCTGCGTGATGTATGTCAGTAACAGGGGATTCACCTCGGGAGAGAACATCTAGTCAACTCACATCCGTAGTGTCGATGTTCAGAGGCAGGATATCCGGCCTCGCCAAGCTGTGCACCATGGTCTCGTCCTCTTCGGCGTTACATACAATGTAAACGATGAACCCCCTCCTCTCAAAGTCCAGAGACAGTGACCTCGTCAAAGGCAGGGCGGGGGATCCAGCAATGACGACAACCTCGAGGCGTCCACCGTTCCTAGCCCGTCTCGCCCGGCGTGTCTTCTTGCAAAGCCTGCTACTCCTGTAGGATCGGTAGGCGACGACTCCCACGACGCCAACAATGACACCGGTCAGGATCTTGTTCTCCTTCACCCAGCCGTGGACCCTCTCGAAGCGGCCCATGGCTATCACCTCAATGGGAACATGGCGGACCGGAGGGGTCGGCCGCACAGAGTCGGGCAGCCATTCTGTGGACGCAAGGGTCTCCCGCAAAGCTTCCGCCGCCTTATCGACGTGGGGGTTGATGAGGTTCGCGAGGTCGTCCGAGTACCGGCGGATGTGGTTGGGCAGCGAGGACAGCTGTGGAAGACGGTAGGGTCAGTAACGTCATCACAAGCTTTAAAATGGGTCAAAAGAGGGGGACACTTACGACGTCCAGGAACTGCTGGTCGTCCGCTGACATGGTTGCGGTCTTGCACGGATATTATGCAGAGAATAACGGTTCTGTGAGGAGATGTTGAATATGGCGGTGGAAGACCGGAATCGACCTTTGCAGGAGATAGCAGCTCGGTCTAGATAGGTCGGCGGGTGGACTCGTCCCGGCAGGGGAAAAAAAAGGCAGCGAGCGGCAAACCAGGTTCGCCCTTTCTGTTTTCCGCTATAGAAATGTGGGCATCCTCCGTGCGGGGCGAGTTTCACTGGCTGCCGCTGCACCGAAGCGTCCGGGCCTCACTCGGCGCCAAGTAATGATTACGTAATAAAAACGCACACACCAAACTTTGTTTTTGTGTCGGCATGTCACTATTTCCATTTACTGCTGCGCATGAATCTGCATTTCACTCGATATCAGTTGCAAAACCCCCCTTTTGAGCCCCTTTTCTCCTCGAATGCTCCTGGCTCCTCATTTCACTTACTAGCGTCCACTCAGATTTTGCTATCTGCGATGCTTCAGGTCTTATCAGTCGGATTAGGAGGAAGTCTTATAATCACCGAAACAACCTCTGTTGTGGCATTCGATTCTCATCATGAACTATCCAAATCACATGTCATTAATCTTATTGCTTTGACCAAGAGTTTATATTTCACTGTTGAAGCGTTCCAACTTTTACTATATTGCAACATCGGGCTTTCGGTCTGGTTCACCTTCAAGTTTAAGTCCTTGATTTCATACATGGCAACGAAGCCAAGCCGTCGGAGGTGTTGGGTTAACTACTGAATCGCCGATGTTACTGCAGACGCTTCACCAAGGGCCGCGGCAGCGTGCTAGTGGTTTGCCGCCGTGAGCGTGGCAGCCTACATGTAGTGGATGAGGCGGCTTAAGTCGATAGATGTGAAAGTTTGTCATATGATAGGTAGCCAACGCGATGAAGAGGAACAGACCAAGCACTATGAAGTCGCCGACGATCATGACAATGATGTAAGTCGTTTCCCCAGTCGTCCGGAGCCATGCTGACGAGATGGAAGAGACGATTAAGGGTACAAGACCGTTGGAAAACCAGACCACATGAGTTATTGACGATGCGGGCCGCGTCCGTCGTTCCTTGGTTTCTTCATTTACGGCCCTAAAAGCTCACAGTGCTCCGCATCATTGGCATCAGCCTGCGTGCCTGTGACATAGCACAAGTTCGCCCTTGGAAAGGGTATTGCGCAACGGAATCAGCATGGGGTAAGCCATACAGTGATAGGCATGGGCCAGCTGTTCTGGTACGAAAGGCAACCCAGTCAATCTCCCAGAAAAGTTGAAGATTGCGGATAAGCTTACCAGAACAGAACAGCGGCAGCTTGGCTGCGTGCAGGCAACACTGCGGTAAGACACCCAAACAGTATATCACTTACGCCTGACAGGGGCTTTACGATACTTGTCCAACCACAGTACACGTTCAGATAAAGTGTTTGCTGTACTCAGCGCTTATGCGGCCTGCAGTCGTCCAGTCAAACTTGGCGTTTGTTCTCCTCCCTCACTTCTGTCGAGCGCCGTTCATGTGTTGGACGCCGCAGGCTCATGCGCGCATTCATCTTTTACAACACTTCCCTGCGCAGCACGCTTTTCAAGCGACATAGCTACTAAGGCATCGTCACGGCGGCCCCATCATCGTGTCGCAACCATGTCCGATCCTCACAATTACACCGTTGGCTGGATCTGTGCCATCCCCACGGAGTTTGCTGCTGCCCGTGCTTTTCTCGATGAACAACACCCCGACCCCGAGTCGGTCGCGCAGAATGATAACAGAACTTATGCTCTCGGTACAATGGGCAAGCACAACGTTGTAATCGCCGTTATGCCTAAGAAGAAACACGGGATAGCAGCAGCCGCTACAGTAGCTAGAGACATGGTCCACAGCTTCCTAAACGCCCGTATCGGCTTGATGGTTGGCGTCGGCGGCGGCGCTCCTGGCTAAGAACACGATATTCGCCTGGGTGACGTCGTTGTCGGCAGTCGTGGGGCTGGAAATGGCGGCGTCATACAATACGACTACGGAAAAGCAATGCAGAACCAAGCCTTCATGGAAACCGGGGTTTTGAACTAGCCGCCGCCAGTATTGTTGAACGCAGTCGCCGGGCTTGAAACCGATCACATGATGGAGGGCCCTGAGCTTAACGTCAAGGTGGAAAAGGCCTTGGGTCAATGGAAGCGACTGCGAAAGACACATTCTCGCCTATCTGTGAGCACAGATCAGCTATACAGATCCGACTTCGTACACCCCGCGGACTCATCCGCAGCTTGCTCCCAAGAGTGTTCTGCCGACATCACCAACGTGGTTTCTCGAGACCAGCGAAGCGAAGACAAAGACAACCCCGCCATACATTACGGTGTGATTGCCTCTGCAAACCAGGTGATGAAAAATGCCGAGACGAGAGACAAGCTTTCGAGGGAGAAGGGCGTCTTGTGTTTTGAGATGGAAGCCGCCGGGTTGATGAACTACTTCCCCTACCTCGTTGTGCGGGGTATATGTGACTATTCCGACTCCCATAAGAACAAGGAGTGGCAGGGTTTTGCTGCCATGGCAGCTGCAGCGTATGCAAAGGACCTGCTCTGCCGAATCTTGCCCAACAAACTTGAGGCCGAAAGGAAGATCAAAGAAGTCCTGGAATCCAGTACGTAGTCAACGTCTTTAGTTTGACCAAATCGTTTCTAACTATGACAAGTGAACGAATCATTAGCTTGTATCGGGGCAACCACGGTCGGAATCAAGACTCGAATCGACACGTTGAGTTCCAACAGCCACGTCCAGAAGATCAGACAGTGGCTTTCACCCCCCGACACATCCACCAATTACAACCGCGCAAGAGAAACCCGACACGAAGGAACCGGGCTATGGTTTCTCAAGAGTGCTGCTTTCCAAGAATGGGAGCATGGGTCGCGTAAGCACCTGTGGCTCCACGGGATGCCTGGCAGCGGCAAAACTGTCCTCGTCACAACCGTCCTTGACCATTTGGCTCAGATTGATGACCTGGTTACGCTCGAATTCTTCTTCGACTTTAGCGACACAAGCAAGCAGAAGCCGGAAGACATGTGCCGGTCGCTCGCCTTCCAGCTCTACACTAAGCGCATCGACTCAAGAAAGAAGCTCGACGATCTATTAGCGTCTCATGGCGATGGTGGAAGGCAGCCGACGGCGCAGGCCCTTTCCCAATGCCTTCGAGCGATGATGCAGGTCGAAGGTAGGCTTTGCGTCGTACTGGATGCTCTGGACGAGTGCATACAGAGATCTGACTTACTCAGGTGGATACAAAGCGTCATTTCCAGCTCCAAATATCCCCATGCCCAGCTTCTGGCTACCGGTCGGCTAGAAGAAGAGTTTATGCGCGACTTTCGTAGTTGGATTGGCGAGAGTTGCCTCCAGCTCGATGTAGAGTCTACGAACATGGATATCCAGGCCTACATCAGCAGCAGACTCGCAACAAACAGAGACTTCGGCAAGTGGAAATCAACACCGCGCGTACTACAACGCATCCAGGAGGAAGTAGGAGGCAAAGCACAGGGGATGTAAGTTTCAGCCACATCGTCCCGAGAAACAGACGCTGCAATGTCACGATGCTAAACCCAATTCCAGGTTCAGGTGGGCAGCATGCCAGCTAGACAGCCTGGAACCGTGTCTTGACCTGGAAGAACTCGAGGCGGCCATGGAAGCCCTACCGTCGGACCTGAATTCAACCTACGCCCGTATCCTTCAGAACATCCCGAAGAGCCGGCGGAAGAAGACAATCCGGCTATTGCAATTTCTTGTTTACGCTGAGCAGCCCCTCACTCTTCAAGAGTGCGTAGATGTGATAGCCGTTCGCGTCGACGGGGGACGACCCTTCGATCCAGCAGACCGACTGCGTGACCCGACGGACATTACCCGATTTTGTCCGAGCTTGGTTGTTCTCACAGAGACCTGGATCAATTTTCGGAGAGAGCAGATGGTGCTGCAACTGGCTCATTTCACAGTCAAAGAATACCTGTTGCATCACGACCAGGGATTCCGGGGAATTGAACCCAGTATCAGCATTGCAGATACATGCTTGTTCTATCTTGAAAGCGTAGAAGAGCACAGACGGGACGAATTGGGCGACTGGAAAGGCGATTGGAGCGACTGGGAAAACGAACGGAACGAACGGTAGGACACGGAGAGACTGTTTCCGCTGGCAGAACATGCGGCAAAGAGCTTGATGGACCATGCAAGGTCGGCCGAGAGCTCAAGCGACACGGCGTCATCGATTGCGAGATTCCTGAGAAGCGAAAGACAACTGAAGATGTGGGGGAAATGGCTACCTTATCCTGGCTCTTCTTATTTTGATCCGGCATCTGCCCTCGCGTCTGGGCTCTCCTACGCGTGTCTCATGGGGTTCGCGGCAACCGTAAGACTTCTACTATTGGATAGGCCAAACTTCAATGCCACAAACATGTGGAATGTCGCTCCTCTACAAGCCGCTTCAATTGGGGGCTACCAAGAGATTGTCGAGTTGCTTCTAAATGCAGGGGCAGACGTCAACGCTGAAGGTGGTGATTTACACACTGCTCTGCAAGCCGCTTCAACGGGAGGCCACCAAGAAGTTGTTCAGTTGCTCCTCGATGCAGGGGCAGACGTCAACACTGGGGATGGCAGATACAACACTGCTCTCGGAGCTGCTTCGTTTTCAGGCTACCCAGACGTCATACGTTTGCTCCTCAGCAAGGGAGCAAACAGTGACAGCAACGCCGTCTACGCTGCCTTGTCAGCAGGCCATGAAGAAATAGCACGGATGCTCCTCAGCAAGGGAGCAGGTGTTGAGGCCTACGGCAACGATTACGGCAGCGCTCTCTATAAAGCCTCAAAAGTAGGCCACCCAGAGGTCGTCCGGATGCTGCTCACATGCAAGTGTCCGAGGCTTTCGCCATGGGGAATAACGGTTGCGCAACAAGAGGCCCATTGCGAATATCATTCGAATCTGTTCAGAGATGGCGGTCATTGCCTGGTTGGATCCCATAGGATGATGTCCACGAAATACCCTCCTTCAGCGTATCTAGAGGAAAGCGACAGCGACGGCGACGGTGACGGCGACGCATCTGTAAAACGAGCTTACTTCTTGGGTCACGAAACACGTCCTCATCTGCCTGGCCTCGACGCGGTCAACGGCCACACAGAGACCACCGTCATACCTAGGCTTCACAACAACTAAACGACGCTTTAGCGCTAGTTGTTACGGGGCATATCATGGGCGTCCCGGCCAGCTGCATGGCAGACATGCCTCAAACCCAGAGATAGTTCCGTATCAGAACGTTATCGAAGCTGCATCACAAGTGTCCGTGGTAATTCCCAGTCGGCAGCCTTCCAGCATTGAGCTTATCGGTATACGGTGGATCGAATCAGCTCCATGCCACACCCATTGCGGACATCAAGCCCGTCAAAGCCCAGCAGCCAGGAAACCAACATGGACGGACGGTTATCGTCTGCCGGCGGCGATGCACAACCAACGTCCGGCGACTACTCGCGGCTGAACCTGCCCTGCCTCATCAGCTACAATGCAGACGTTTGTGATGATACATGGACTATCCCGCAACGCAATCTCCGCAGCATAGGCTTGTCGCAAACCACCATTTTGCCAACGAGGTTGACCGGCACCCCCTATCCGCCACTGCGCCCTCTCGACACGTCAACCCCACGCTTCGCATCTTGATCCGTCCAACAACTCCCGTCCCGAGAGCCATCAATGCAATCGCTAGCTCAAAAACATGTACACGCATCCCCCAGCCTCTTCGTCCGCACACACACACACACACACCGCATACGGGTTATATAGCATGGCTCCGAATCCAATAAGATCAGACGAATGATCAGCACAACCCGCACGCGCTCACCCCCGTCCCATCTCCCGCGCCGTCCTCGACAACAACACGTACACCGCAGCGTCCATCCCCGTTCTTGTCCACACCCACACACGCACTCACACACACAGTTCATCCCTGCCTCGCCCCCAAGGAACCCGTCCCTTTTCCCACCGCCAGCCTCCGGGGGCCGAAGTGGACCGACCCCCCCCTTGGACCGCGCATATCCGGGGGAACGGCGCACGCAAAGCGGGAGGGGCCTTTAATGAGTCACCTTGCAGCGAGCACACCAGGACCACCAAGTCTCATTAGACCCTTTAATACTCGGGCAAATGTGCAAGAGAAAAACGTCACTGGCGGGGCGCCGAACGACCCGCCCACACGGCCAGCGCACGCCGGACGGGGGCCCGAACCAGCCGCATGACGGCCGTCAATGCACGATCACCCCCCCCCCCCCCCCTGGCTCACAAATGAAGGGTTCCCCCCTACTGACGCAGAACGGTCTGAGCCTCGCCTCCCTCCCCCTCCCAATCGAGGAGGGAGGGACCAATGGCCGAGAAGAGAAGCAAGCCATCAAGCATAACCCGGATCGCCGAACCGCTCATCTTAAAAACAATAATAACACAACAAATAATGATAAAAAGCCCTGCGTGCTTTATTGGAGTAGATTTCTATACACTAATTCGCAGCACGGCCAGCCCTCCCCCAGTCCTCTCCCTCACCGTCCTCATCCTTCCCTCCTGGTCATGCCGTCCCGAAAGCCCACTAACACTGCCCGTTTATGCTCGGTCTGCCGCGAGCCTCCCCCCCACTCCTTTTTTTTTCTTCTTCTCAAAGCTCCCAGCCGGTGAATGGCATCGGCGGGATGCGGTTGCGTTTTTTTTTTTCTTTTGGTTACACCCTCCCTTGACTCCGAAACCCGCATTCCTTCATAAAACCATCTCGACCCAAAGCCGTTGAACCAAAGATGTAAAAGAAAATTGAGATAAAATAATAATAAATGGTGACCTTTAAACCAAAGAGAGACGGAAAAAAAAAAGACCGTTACAGCACAAACGCTCCCCAACCTCCCCCCCCCCTGGTCATCCCAAATCTGCTCAAAATCTCAATGTATCCCCGTACCGTCCCATCCACATCCAGACACGGACTAGCGCCATCATGAATGCCCCCACACACACGACATCACTTGTCCATCCCCACATCGAGGTTGGGTGGGGGGGGGGTCCCCTGGTCACCGTCACCCAAGTGTCGATTGTCGCTCTCTCAAGCTTCAGATCAACACGGCTCAACCCATTCGCTCCGAGCACAAATGGAACAAACACGGACAAGAAAGAAAAGGCTGCGATGGAAAACTCTCAAGTCCCACACGCGTCCGATATATACATAAAAGAACAATAAAATACAGCTACCCACCCCTACCGAGGGTCCGTCCCCCCCTTTACTAGCAGTGAGTTGGTATGCTCAGACCGCCCAAAGGAATGTCCAAAAGATCTGACGACTCCCCACCCCCCCCATCCTGGCCTACGCCGCCAACCCCCCGTCCGTACCAATCTCTGCCGGGAAACGATATCGCCGAAGCCCAATAGTTCAAATTATGCTTGATACGAGAGAAAAGAAAAAGAGAAGGAAAAAAAAAAACCACATCACCCATCTTCATCCCTCCCTCCCTCCAATACGCGGCCCCCCCTTATCGCATTACTGTGGCTGATGTTCCGTCCCGTCACGTGTCGCTCGCTAATGCATCATCCATGATTACCTAGTAGCAACAAGCATTTCCCAGGGGATGACAGGGGGTGCAACGAGGCGAGGCAAGGCAAGGGAAAGGGGGAATGAATGGCTTTCTGTCTCGTCATTGTTGGTTCCAGGCATCGCTGTGGGTGTAACCGTCGTCCGCCATCTCGGACTTCGGTCAAAGGACAAGTCATCTTTGAAGCAGCATCAATAATCACCCTAGACCCAGGTGAGGGAACATCACATGTGGCAATGGAGAGAGACAAGGTCAATATTTGTCAGGTTTGTTGAAAGGGTGCAGAGAATTTTTGCTCTTTTTTGTGCCTTTGAACTACCTTACACAAGGGAGTGCAAATGCGCGTGTATCAAAAGTCGCGCGGGCTCTCTCACCCCGGCTGGGTGTATCAGACGACCTGAACCACAAGCCATCCCCTTTTACACTTCTCCCCGGGCCCATCCAGAAGTTTCCTTCCGGCCAATCACTGGAACCAGAGAGAGCAAAAAAGAAAATCCAGCCTTCTCTCCAAAAATAACTCTGTGACCCGAACCGATTTCCCGCCTTTGACCTCCCTCCGTATCCATTGTTGGGCCCATTAGGGGATATCCGGCCTTTCAACGACACAAGGAAGAAGGGGGAACATCTGATCCGTCCACCAAATCCCGAATCCGGAACAACCTCAAGGTGCTGGAGAAATAGCAAAGACCGGTCGGGGGGGCTTCGTGTGTGTGTGTGCAATGGCCACATATATCCGTCCTCGGACCAAGCAGGGCCACCCTTTTCTGAATGTTATGGTTGAAAAGGAGCCCGAGAGAGCCTGGTCCGTTCCGCCCATCGAAAAACCAATTCCACTTTTGTTGTTGCTTCTCGAGGTTTCCCATCTGGTCGGATCTCTTGTCGAGACCCTGCAATCTGACCCTCGCTAGTCGTCCGGGGCAGTAGCAAGCGTCAAGTCGGCTCGAGGTGTCGATATCTCGTCTCCTGGCTCCGGCTTCCGATGCCGCCAAACGTCAACCGCGCTGTTTCCAAATCCACACCCTTCCTGGGGTGACCTTCTCGCGAACGTAAAACTCTTTCAATGGGGGTGTTGCAAGGTAATAAAAGCCGCTGAATGCTGTTGGGTGAAAATAAAAAATGACTATGGGGGTAGGGGGGGTTTTGGGGTATGATCCGTATTCCTTTTTTTGGGACACTTCTACTGAGTGAAAAATGGACTGTGTTGCATTAAAAATCAAATCGCTCGATGCCGTGGACGTGTGGATAAGAAAAAAAACCATTCTGTATGCATGCGGCAAACAATCTTTTTTTCCTCTTTTCTCTTCCGCTTCCTGGGGGTCGCTCAGTTGCCTTGTCCACTTGGCGGTGGTGGGCAAGGCTTCGGGTTTCTCGTACCGCTGTGCTGGATCGCTATAGACTCCGCAGGCGGGCCGACATTCAGGTAAACCGTTGTCTCGACTGGGTGACGTTAGGCCAGGTTGTGACCTGTCGCATGGTGGTGTACAAATGGGGCGTATTGTTGCTGCACTTGTTGCTGCACGTAGGCCGCCGTGTTCGGCTGAGGGGTGGGAGTTACGGGACATCTCGGGGGCAGGGGGTAGGCGTCCTTGGAGACGGTGCCGTAGACGGCGCCGTCTGGAGTAATGGGAGGGGTCATGTAACCTTCCACTATCCCCTGGACGGCGTGGCCCTTGTGGGGGGTGCTGTAAATGTTGGCGTGTTTTGAGCTTGACTCAGAAGGCGGACTCGGAGGCCCCCCCGACTGGGCGCGGGCGATGCTGGCTTGGTGTGCCATGAAGGACGCGAGCTTCTTGGCGACGCCCGAGAGGTGCGATGAGGCGTACTTTCTCGCGAGCGCGACCGAGGGGCTGTGCAGGTGCTGGGACAGGGTCAGGAGGGTGACGTTCTCGACGTGGTCCCACTCTCCGTCGTTGATCTCAGGCTCGCCCAAGATCGCTCTCGCCAGGGCCAATGAGGAACGAGCCATGATGGACGGCTTGGTAGAGACAAAGTCACGGTGGTACAGGGCGATCTCGCAGATGTAGGCGGCCATGTGCTCGACCTCGACCTTGTCGTGCTCCTCAGCGACGATGAGCTGGGTGAAGAAGTCGACGGTGGGGTGGCCAATGGTCCACTCGAGGGTGTTGAGGACATGCATCTCCATCTGGGTGAACATCCCGGCATCGTACAGGCCGCAGCACATGTTGTTGAGCTCGTGGATCTGGGGGACGCGGTCCTTCTTGTCTCCGTACTTGGCAGCAATCAGTAGGGCGGCGCAACCAACGAGCTGGTAGTGTTGCTTGTAGACGACACGCTTCGAGCAGTACCGGTCGAGGAGGTTGACGGTCAGAAAGAGAGTCTCGGGGAGGAGAGCGAAGGCGGCGTGGGCCTCGATGAGGAAGTCGATGAGGTAGGGTCTCATGTACCATTGGATCTCTCGTTGCATGTCAATGAGGTTGGCATCAGGCATCGTCTCGTCCTAAAAATAGTTTGTAAGTATCACGGACCAATGAGGCAATCTGCTCCTTCCATTCTCGCTCACCTCCATGTGCCTCATGTGCTTCATGATGTCCTCGAGGTACTCATCGCCGGCTATCCGCGAAAGCTCGCTGGCGATAATCTCCTGTCGTTGCCTCGCAATCATCTTGGCGGCGTCGCGAGAACCCATACGTGGCCGGGGTTCGTCGTGGCCCTCTGTGAAGTAAGAGGGATCCGAGTGGCACTGCTGTTGTTGTTGATAGTACGCCATTGTGAGATGTGGTGTGAGAATGATTCGAACCGAGGGTGCGATGTGGGTGGTTGGGTAACCGGGTCGAAGTTCCGTAATGGGAAAGAGTGACGATTAAGTTCTCCAGGAAGCTTTTTTGGTGGTCGGAGACGGAAAGACGGAGGAAACAAAAAAAAGAAAAAATCGGAATCGGTTACGCAGAGAGAAAGAGTGGAATTGGGCGCGACCGAAAAAGATTAGAATATTAGTATTAGAAAGAGCGTGGTTTGTTGAGAAAACAGGCGAACAGGGTCCGGCAAAAGAGTGACTGTGGCTGGATGAGAAGCCGAAATGGTGCGAGACCGAGTTCTTCGTACGAGATGACGGGCGGTAGAGGGTGGCCGGGAAACTGGCTGTTAAAAGGAGAGGTCGACTGGAGGGGCTCTGGACAAGGGGAGATTGGTTAGTTAGCGTCTCGATGTTCCTTTCAGGCGATTGATTGTAGGCAGTCCAAGCAGGTCAGGGCGGTGGATGATGCGAGACAAGCAGCTGTTGAACGCTGGGAACGGGGCTTGATCTAGGCGTCGCCGGCACTGTAAATACCGGCGCAGTCGATCCAAGGGGGGCGATTGGCAAGTCCAAGAAGCGTCACCCTGATCCGACCACTGGGCGATGGGGAAGGGCTGGCACGCGGGGGGGATGCAAGAAACAACCGGATTGGCGTGTGCCGGACGAGGGAGCTAAAAAGAGGATCGTAGGGGAGGGAGGAAGGGGGTAAGAGAGGGAAAAGGCGAACGATGCGGGCCTCGCGAGTGTGGGCTTGTGCAATTGATGGCGAGGCTTAGACGCCACGATCGGTCAAAGTCCCGCTGTCAAGACCGACGAAATGAGACAATTCCTGATGGTTGGATGGGGGAAACAACGAATCAATGGATGGCGCTCGCAATCCTCACCTCGAATAGGGTTTGGTGGTTTGAGGTCGTGGTGAATGTGGGGGGAAGAGAGGAAGAAAGACTTGTGGTTGTGCGTGGCCGGAGGTTCCCCGGCACGCAAGTCTGTGAGGGAGAGGAAAGTAGGTGAAGTTTCGAACGGAACTTGGCCCGAGAGGGTTGTGCTGAAAAAGGGGAATTGGATTTGGACGGAGCTTGGGGCAGGGGTTGGACATGGAGATCAAGGTTCATCCGGTTGTTGAAGCCCGACGTCGGCGGTGGCCGGGTTGGTTTCTGGCGTAGACCGGTGGTGGGCTTGCTCACACACGTCCTTCATCCGAATTGCGTGTCGTTGTCATAAAACGTACCTTCACAGACGATGCCCTAAAGGGACGGGGTGATGACGGATAATCCTGACGGGATCATGTATGGAGTCTTCTCGCTGGTGGAATGCGGGCTGAGCGAGTGGGCGTCGGAACGGAAGGGAGCGAATCGTCGGCTGGCGAATCGGGCTCGTGGGAGTTGCACGGCTGAGTCGAGTTCCTCGTCTTCGAACCGGGGAATTCTTCAGTGGGCGATTGATTGGGTGGGAGCGGACAGTTGTCGTTGTTGCGGACAAGGCCGACGGTCGCGAGGGAGATGCAAGGAACGTGGAGGGACGTGGACTTGTTCTTTTTGAGGGGGGTCGATAAAGAGGTGACGAAAATACCAATCAAGGTCTTCTTCACTGATCTATATCTTTTTTTTTTTGTGCTTTTGCTGGTGCAAATCCAGTCTCTTCTCCTTTGCAAACTCGGGGGTTGGACGCGAAGAGCGTTGGTATTGAACCCAAGCAATGGCGAGAGAGGCGGAGAAGGAGTTGTGTAGGTTGCAAAGATCGAAGCTGGTCGTCCTTTGTGACTTGAGGGGGTTGGTGGGAGTTGATGTGGTGGTGGTGGTGGTGGGAGCTGGAGTCGAGGTAGAGCTTTATTTGGAGGGTCTGTCGTCTCGGCTGAGGGAGGACAGTCACCAGGTCAAGTAAGTCTCTCGTTCCTTCCTCTTTTTTCCTGGTTCTCTCGGGGGGGGTTAGAGAATGGAAAGACCCTTTATTCGATTACGACGAGCAAAGGAGTCAGGAAGGTTCTGACTTCGCAGGAGGGGGGAGGGGAGGAGGGAGATAGGAGGAGAGGGAATGAATGGATGGAAAGGGACGAGGAGGAGGAGAATGACGGACGGGTAGAAGGGGGGAGGAGAGGGTAAGTAAAGGGTTGGAGACGAGCGGAGGAGATGAAAAAGGATTGGCAGAGAGCGATGGTGGTTGAACCAGGCAGACCGAGTAAGTCGATCAATGTCACTTTTGATGTTTGGCGCGCAGAAAAGATACATGTGAGTGAGAAGGAGGGGGGGGGGGGGGAAGAGACGGAGAGACAGAGAGAGGGAGAGAGCGTGGGGAGTGAGAGTGAGAGTACATGGCAAGAGTACCTGGTATGGGTGTGAGTGGCCCCAGTATGAGAGACCCAGCCGTTCTCCTGCAGCAAAGACGCACACCACGCTAGGTACGGTACCTATGGACGGTACGGTCGGTACGTCAGCTAAGGTACTCTGCATACACTCTGTACCGAGTAGAGTATCCGTATGGTGCTCGACTCTGCCTTCTCCGTATGTATCGTATGTATAGTTTCCTTGATTTCGGGGCAGATGTATCTATACCGGCAGCAAGGACGAATAAATGTCTACGTTAAGATGCAGCTTTGGCTTTTTTTTATTACTTCATGGGCTGTACTATGTAGGGGCACCAAGGTACGGACACAAGAGATGTGAGAGAGGTGGAAGGTTGTGTGTGTGTGTGTGTGGATGAGATGGGACGAGCAGGGGGACAGAGACAGGTGAGAGTTGGGAGCTGGGAACTGGGGGGTGCGGATGCGGATGCGGTGCGGGTGCCAATGAATAGCCCACCCAGTGCATGTGCAAGCAAGCAATTACACACAGCGCATCCTTGCCTGGTTATGTACGGATATGTATTCGTACGAACATCCACTGCACTACTATTATGTGCGGATAAGGAGAGCACGTAGTATTACGGATACTACCTAGGTATGTACGGAGTAATATGAGTACGCAGGTATGGTGCTGGTGCAGGATGGAGACGTGTAATTCCCGTGCTAAGGGCCATATCGACAGGGAACAAGCTCGAGCCCGGTCAGGAGGGTGGGAAATCGGAAAGGGGTGATGTACCCCTCACGCATAAATTGTATGACGAGATACATGTGCGTCTAAAAACAAGACGTATTTTGGTCTGCCTTGCCTGTCCTGGCAGGTCGCGCCGCCTGTGGCCTGTGGACAGTGGCCTGTGTGTGTTTGTGTGTGGGTGGGTGTCCTGCGCGTGCGCGCGCGCGCGCTGAGGGAAACGCGTTGATGATGCGCTGATGCTTGCTGGCCTTTTTCACCGGGCTGTTTTTACTGGACCTCGACCCCAGAAAGCATGAGAGACCGTTTTCCCTGCTGTGGCGCGACTCTGCCGGGTTGGCCCCCCCCCCCAAAACGGGGACGGCCCAAGGCAAAACTATGCCTTGCAGACGCAGCAGGCTGAGATACCGCCATCATATCCGTACATACTACGTTGGTAGTTGGCACAGTAAATTGCCTACCTACATTGTAGGCCGGTAGTTATCGTGAGGACGAACGGGTAATGGCCATGAATGGATGCCCACGTACAATGATGGCCGCCTCCTCGAGCCTCTCTGCCTGTCCGGCTGTCCGATTGTCTGATTGTCGGCCTCGTTGCGATTGCTTGCCGCCCCGCCCTTGTCCTGCTGCTCCCCGTCGGTCTCGTCTGCTATTCCTGTCTTTGGGGTTGCTACTGCACTCAGCAAGCCGGATGCCTGTCCAACAACGCGCTCCCCCGAGCTACCGTACAGGCAGTGGTCAGACAGGATGCGGGTGCGGATACGCATCGCAGGCCTGTTGGACTCTCTCTCTCTCTCTCTAGGACACCGTACTGTGTGTGTGTGTGTGTGTGTGTGTGTGTGGACTACTGCCGTCAGCGCTGCTACTGGCCGACCACGACACAATGTCTGGTTTCGTGCAGCTATGCCCGCCGTTTCTGCCCCCCTTGTTCTGATTCGCTAGCCTCGACAACGACGACAACGACGACACACTACACCTCGCTACGCCGAGTCGTTTCTTTCTCTCTCCCTCTATCCCTTTGTGTGTTTGGGAAAGACGGTGCCGTCTGGGAGAGATGGTGCGATTTTCTCCGACAGAACCGTCACCTCACTACGGCCCGGGACAGTGTGGGGGTGGAGGGAGGAAGGGACAAGGAGGCGTCGACACCCCATAACTCTCTAGCCCCAACGTCTCCTCCCCTACTCTAACCCTGCGAAGAAGGAAAGCTGACAAACAAGAGGCCGACTAGGTCAGGTGGCTAACCACCCACGGAGAAAAAAACCAAATCAAAAAGTCTCACCTCCCATGACTTAAGAAATAAGGGCCCTGAAAGCCTCCAATTGCTCGCGCCCTGCCTAGTCGGACGGTTTGGCTTTAGAGTTTCCCCCCTCTCCCCCCCTTCCTTTCCCTTGATCGCCTCGCCTGCTCGTCTTTGTCGTCAGCCCGCGGCCTGCAACAGTAGACCAGGCGGGCTTGGGGCCGTTCCGCGTAAAGGGGGGGGGGCTCCCTCTCCTCGCGAGCTGGTTGGTCGCCAGACGGCCGGCCAAGACAAAGAGAGGGCAGGGTGGTAGTCGCGCCGGCGGGTGGTGATTGGTGCATGCCGGCGTGCGGAGGATGACGACTGGGCCGACTCATGCGCGCAGGAGAGGGCAAATCTGTACTCCGTACGGGATAATTAAACGAAGACGAGGCGATTTCGGACCAGGCTGTGATGGTTATGTACACTATGCTGTGCTGTGCTGTGCTGTGCTGTGCTGTGCTGTACGGATACTGCGACGGTGTTTATGAGGTGGAGATTCCAACCCGTGGTAATAGCACGATGTGCTATGCACTGTATGTACGCGAGTATGTATGTATTTGGTTTACGTACATACATACATACATGCATGGCGGTAGTGCATGCACGTGGGACTGGCGGGGGAGAGTATCCGCCAGTTTCTCGCCTCCCCTTTCCGCCTCGCCGTGTCTCTGAGTGCGAGATTGAGTGCGAGATTGAGTGCGAGATGGAGATGTTCGTACATAAAATGAGAGTGCAATAAAGCTCGCCCGCCTTCCCTCCTGTTACGAGGGGGAAGGGATCCTGCGTGGGATAAGCGTGTCGTGCAAGGGTCGGGAGGAGCCCGGCAATAGAAAGCGTGTATTGTTATGTGCGCGTAGTGAGTACAGAGTGAGTTGTGTGTGTGTGTGTGTGTGTGTGTGTGTGTGTGTGTGCGTGGTGTTTTTTATTTATTTTTATTTTGTCCTTTCTTTTTCTTTCTTTCTTGCTGATGATGCTGGGGGCAGGGATTGGCGGGAAGCAGCCCGGCGCCATCTGTTATTGGCCGACGACACGGTATGGTTCTCGCAAGGGTGTGAGAGCGTGTGTGTGTGTGTGTGTCAAGGTCCATCCCGCGAGGAAGAGCGCAGATTACAGATTATTCCTGCGGCGTATCCCGAAGCTTGGGGATTGAGCACCTAGGTAGCTAGTGAATGAACCATGCAGTAGTACTGACCGTACACGTAGGTTGGTATGCGAAAGCCTCCGGGGGGCTGGCTGGGAACGGGGCCTGTCTGTATTGACGGGAAATATACAGCTGCATCGTACATTGGAAGGCTGGAGAGTAATCAGGAATTGGAATGAATAATGGCATGCTCGTGGAGCACGCCGTGGTTGGCGACATTAGACTGCGGGGGGCGGGTTCAGTGGACGGGGCGATGACGACAATGATGCTTGGGAATTGGGATGGGCGCGGGTCATGTATTCATGGGGCAAAGTGCGATGGAGTACGGAGTGTCCTAGACTCTACGTATACGAAAGTAATGTATTCATTCGCAAGAAAAAGGGTCATGGCACTGCTGTTGCGTTCGAGACAATCTCTGGTGCTTCCGACATTAAGACATGGACATTGACACCGACATTAGCCTGTATCATTGACATGCGCAACTCCGTAGCGATAATCGAAAACGACATGGTCATGGACATGGACATGGACATGGACCCAGGAGTGTGCGGCCGGGGGAGAAAAAAAAAACGGAAACGGCAGTGCAACAGACTGTGGCTTGTTGCTGTGCCGTGCGGGCTGGGACTGGCTGTACGTAGTATCTATATCTGAGCCGAACCACGTATGATACAGTACTGTATTCGTACGGCACCGGCACTACCATGTACGAATACTGCGCCGTCCGTAATAGCACCACATGGATACGTCCTTTCCGCACTTCCTGCATGCAAATCACCCCTCTGCCGCTCGTGCACCTTGGTTGTAGCCGTGTCAGGCGTGTCGTGTGTTGTATGGATAGTGTGGCAGGTAGGTAATAGAATATTGACGCCTGACATAAGCAGCAGCAGCATAAGCAGCAGCAGCAGCAGCAGCACATCGTAGCGTCATCCATCACGGACGGCCCACCGCACACTGCACTGGTCTTTTCCGCATGGTCGCCGGCCTCCGGGGGTCGTGGCCAAGCCGGCCATGGTAAAATAGCTGTTTGTTGTCATGTTTGCCGTCGCGAAGCCCTCCAGGCCGCACGCCCTCCGGCCATCTGCTTGTTTGTTGACGGCCATCTACAACCCGGCCCTTGGTCGCCACTGTTCTGTTCGTACGAGGAGCCCGGGGGCCTCGCCGTGACGGGCCTCCAAAACCGCAGCGTAGCAAATCACCACACACAAACACGGCCCCTGCATACATACATACCATGTACACACATACTACTAGACACACGGCGCACGTCGTCGAGTATCAACAAGGACCGCACCGGCCGGCCGTCCGCGCCCCGGTCCACCCACTCAGAGGCCGAGCTTCTAGAAGGAATGGCCACCGACCGTCCCAGCCTGGTGGGTCCGACCCAATGAGCGACCAATCCGTCATTCTCTCACTCACTCTCACTCTCACTTTTACTATCACTCTCATTCTCACTCTCATTCTCACTCTCATTCTCACATATTCCCTCACGTATTCCCTCTCACTCTCACACACCCCCTCTCTCACAGACACCCATCCTTGGACAACTGGAACAGAGCCAGACAAACAAACCATCAATCGTGCGCTTTGCCGACACCGCCGAGCGCGACAGGTGCGTGCGAATACGCGATGATCGCTGCGACATGCACGCAATACCACGCGATGCAGGCCGCCATCGGGCCGCCTAGCCCACACCCATCCTTCCCATCCCATGCCACGGTTAGGTACGCAGGGCACATGCTCCCAACCCCCAAGCTGGTCACCTGTCGTTCATCGGTTATCCCTTTGCTTTTTCCCCAATCCCCTTCTCCCTTTCCCCTATACGCCTCACCTGCTGCTACGCAAATGCCACGCAAGTCATTACAAGTGGTGCGAGACATATACGCGAAAACCCACCACGTCGCCGGCCCATCACGAACCCTCGGACGTTCGAGAACGGGGATGGATGAGTCGTCGTGGATGCGGCAGGGGTTGTCAGATGTGTCTGATGTCCAAGGCCTGGCGTCTGTCTTGTGTCTGGTGTCTGATATCTTGCGTGTCCGATGTCTTGCGTTTGGCCCCCTTTCACCCCCGACTTGGCCGCGGCGTCTCTTAATTCTGGCGGTTCGCTACTGGCATTACATACATTGCACGTGCGGCGTCGAAGCCCAGCGCAAGCGCGCATTCAATACCTACAGGCTGCCACGACACTCGCGCACACATGAACCACGTGTTGCCGAAACTCGACACCTCCGGCTCGGCCTCGGGGGCTCGAGCAGGGGACGGCGTCCCGGGATACCACACGGGGAGGGGGGAGGGGGCCCGGCCCAAGTTTTGGATCTTGGGATCTTGGGATCGCTCGCCTCGCCGCAGGCACACCAGAAGAGAAAGAAAAAAAAAGACAAGCCCGCCCGAACCCCCCGTTCGGTGTCATCGAGGAGGATCTACCTCATCATCTGTCTTGGATCGACTTTCCACCAGCCCCGGCGGACGCGACCATTCGTGCTCCCGTCCCATCCCCCATCCCCAATTCCCGTCTTCATCCCAGCCCGTCCACCACGTCGAAACCTGGCCTTAGCCTCTCCGACCCAACCGAGGACGGCAGCCGCGTGCCGGTTCCCCTTCTTTTCCTAACCACCGCGCCCAACCACCAACCGCCAAGACGGGGGGGGGGGGGGGGGGGGGCAAGGAGACGACAGCTGTGTGGAGCTGTCTGTCCGGCCCAATAAATAAAAATTAGAAGAAAAAAAACCGCCTAGTGCAAAGCAGGCCGCGAGCTCAGCTCAGCCCGCCAGAGGCTGGAGCAGTAACAGGCGTAACGCAACCACTCACGGGGGTTCGCATGCACGCACAATGACGGGAGTCTTTCGGAACCATCATCATTGCCTGGTCAGTGGATGAGGAAGAAGCTCTTTCGATGGGCCAACGGGGCACCCAGAAGCTTGTCGATTGGTTTCCGTCAACGGGCGCCCGCCCCATCCTTTTCATTTTTCTCTCGCTGAGATTTGCTCCGCAAGGGTGCAGCCCGCCCACCCAGACAGATGGGCAGGAAATTCAAGAAAGGGAACGGCAAAGCAAGGCTTTTGGGACCTTGGGGCCTTGGAGGGCGCCCTGCGAATGCATCCGGCATGCACGCCAGAGCAAGGCATACGCATACGCAGGTGCATCGTGCATACGATCCATCATCATGATGATTGCTTCCATTTCCATCTATCCGTACGCCCTGCATCTTTCCATTTCCAGTCATTACTTGCTGTCCCTTTTTTTTTTCTTTTTCAGGCTCTCCTGATGGTATGGAGCTCCCAGCATATCACACACACTCACGCACGCACTCTCTCTCAGAGCCAGGTATTCCATCCAACATCCAACATCCCATACCCCGAACCCCTGTCCGTATATGATCCCAGGGCTGCCGGGGATGGCTTGCTTGCATCGGAGTGGGCTGCAATTGGGGGACTCGGCGAATGTACTCCAAGTACCTCGCCATGCTTGCAACGCCCCAAGCACGGCGCAGCCATGCAGCGTTCCACCGGCGCCAGGTACTTCCGGGTACGGGAGAGGGACGCTCTTTTCCCCTTTCGCCCTGTGCCACGTCCGCCCACGAAGCTGGACGTCTCCAAACCTCGAATACCCAAGACGGCTATCGAGCGAGGGAGCTGCCAGTGCCGGATTGTCCAAAGGGGCCACGTGCTAGCTCGGAAAAGCTGGACAAGCTACTACGTATTCGCGTGGGTGACAGCGACACCATATCGAGACGGGCGTCGAAGGAGTTGCGTGGGGAGAGACACACGAGACAAAAGTTTCGAGGACTGGCGGGCCCAGCAACGCTTTCCACCGTGCTTTTTTCCCCCTTCCTTCTTCTTCCCTTCTTTCTCCTGTCTCGTTGAGCTCCTTTTTCGGTACAAGTGTCTCCACGCCGAGGGACCCCCCAGCCGGCTCTTTTCTTCATCGTCGCCCATGCGTTGTCCACTCAGCGCCAGTTCCCTCAGTCCCCCGGCCGCATATGCGCGTGCGTGCGTGTGTGTGTGTATGTGTGTGTCTCCGTATCACATGTATCACAAACCCATAGCCATAACCCATAGGCGAACTCCTTGTATTTCGTCGCCATCGCGAACCCTCTCCATGCTCGGCCAAGAAAAACCAGGAACCGACTGGGCAGACAGCACATGACACTCGTCGAAATAGACACACAGCCCTTGAACCGCGACCTCGTCGAAACCAGGGGAGGGGCCCGACAGGAACACAGGCTTGTCCCTGACTCCCTATGCTCCTTTTTTTTTTTTTTTCTGTTGTTGCTCGGAACCAGAAGACCATGCCACACATTGCCAGCTATGCGGCACCAGGCACACTATCCTAAGCCGACCAATCATGGACCCTTTTGAAAAGAAGTCCACCCCCCTGTCGCGCACCCTGGCTTCCCGAGCCCTCGGTGGTCGCGAACCACGCCAAACCGTCCCATCCACCACCCTGTGGCTCTCCCCCCCCGAATCTCCAAAAGAGTGACCTTTCTTTCCCCACACCGCGACGGACCAATCACGGCCCCTGAAGACGCGGGAGCACGCGCACTCCCAAGCAGGAAAGAGCGACTGGATTTCCCAGATTTCAATTTAAAATTCCCCAAATGTCGTGTCTCTTTCGTGTTTCCCGCGAAGCAAATCTCGCCTCGGGGCGCTTGATCACAAATAGGAAAAAGGAGACAGGAGAGCGGCATCGCCGTGTTGATTGATAGCCCCATCCCCTCCCCTCCCCCGTTGCCAATGCCAATGCATCTTCAATTCATGGCGGTCAGGCTTGAACACCCACCCCCGACGGCCTTGACCTTGGTACGCAACCGAAATGGGCGCACGCTCCGAGAAAGTGAAGAGAAGCAAATCAACCCAAAACGGAAACGGTTCCAACGAGATCCGTTTTGGGGCCAAGGGCTTTCGCCCCCAATATTCTTCCACCCCTTATCCGTACCATAGTGTAGATTGGTCCCCTTTGATGGCCAGACAACGAAGGGGGCGGCAGCAAACCATCCATCCTCTTCCATGACGAATCCAACCCCTCCCGACGCCAAGCAGCCACCGCGGGTGCCGGAGCGACGACGGGGGGCGCAAGAGGTGACACGCCCGGCGGCATGGCTCGAAGGGGAGGTGAAAAGCAAAGCATCGCGACGTCCCCCTCCCCGTCACCCAGATACTCGGCATCGAGAACCATGTGCGTGTTGTCTGTCGCCCTTGTGTGTGATCTTTTTTTTTCGAGGCTCCATAGAACCAACGTTCCATCAGGGCGAAACTGTAACCAGTACTACGCAGTCACCCGCATGTACGCGCACTCGCACGCACACACTCACACGTGCCAACCAACGTCAGCCGTCACTCGCTTTCGGCTACATGGCATCCATCTCCTCGACAACAAGACAGCCTCGTCCTTGCTTGTTCCCCCCCCCCTTTTTTTCACCTCCCAGTTCGGGCATTGGCAGATCACACTCAGGACGGGGAAGGGAGAAAGGGTCCCCTAGGCTGGATCGGGGAAAGAAGAAAGAAAGAAAAAGAAAGAAAAAAAGGCGTCTGGTCCCCGGTCTACCCACTCGCAAAAACACACACGTAGAAAAGATAAGAGCCGTCGTAGCTCTCGGCGTGTCCACGGCTCAGGAACATGAGTCTGTAGGCCTACACATGCCACGTCCAGGTAGGCACGTCAACCACGCCGTTTCCCGCGCCACGGAAGCCCGGACGGAGCCCATCCGTCCCAAACAGCCCAGCCGATCGCGATCGCCGCAGGGCCTTTTTCTTTTTATTTTTTCTTTTTCTTTTTTACCACGCAGCGACGCCACGAACCTCACTGTCCCCTCCGCCCCCCTTCCTACGTGCGAAGCCCGGCACGATGGAACAATGAAAACCACGAAACAGTCAAGCCATCGCGACCCTCCTCCCACCTCCCGTCTTGACATGTCGGCTTTGACCCCCGTACGCTAGTATTCCCACAGTTTTGCGGCCCCATCTGCCGTCTCTTATGGTAAAACACCGTCCTGCCTATTCTGCTACCTGTGTTCAACCGCATTCCCCTTACGTAAGACGGAGGGGGGAACCCTTGGAGCAAGTATACTACGTGACCACTTCATGCTGTTCCTGCAACCAACCCTCTTTTTTTTTTCTGTTTCTTTGGCCAAGATTGCTCCCATCAGAGACACAAATGACTCAATAGCTACCGTCTCCCGGGGCTACGGTGCATCCTCCCGTCCGGCCGTCATCCGCGCGAGACACGTTCACCCGCAGGGCTCGGACCCGGCCCTCGTTCTCGATCTCGATACCCAAGCGATGAAGCCCCCCCCCCCCTCCCTCCCTACCCCTTCGTGAAAGAAGCAAACATGGCCGGCGAGGTCGGTGGACCCCTACGCCCCGGGGGATGGAAGCCGGCGGCGGTTTCATTGGGGGGAACTGAGACGGCGCAACGAGGCGGCGGAGCCCCACGCGGCCGGTGCTTGCGTGCGCTTGCTTATCCCGATACCGCCGCTTCTTCTTTACCCCCCCCCCCTTGCCTGGGTGTCTGGATACCCGCGTTCGCGGGATGACGACGGATAGAGAGTGTGGCGCTCGTCACCGCTTCGCGACTCAGAAAAGGCCTCCTGCGTCTGCAGAGAACCCCCTCACCCCAAAAAGGGATGGGAGAGAGGCAAAGAAAAGAAAAGAAAAAGAAGGAAGGAAGAACCTACACTGAGGGAAACGAATAAAATGTTTCGTCGAGGTCCAAGTTTGCCCCACCCCCTCCCGGTGGCCCACATGTCTCGCCCGGGACACCCGCAGGCCCGGGGTGGATGGGGTGTGTGTGTGTGTGTGTGTGTGTGTCTTGTTGCTGATGATCAATACTCGGGCTCGGAAGCGCTTTGGTGCGCGAGAGGAAAAGCCTCAACCGCAATCCGTACGTCATCACACGCGGCTGGTACTTCTGCGCACTTTCTCTTCGTGCGCGCGCGCGGGAGACAGGGATCGAGATCTCGACGCTATGCGTATTTCCTTGGTCACTCGTGCACGCGCATCTCACAATCCCATCTCGCTCGACCCCCCTTACGATGGAGAAGAGAACAGCACACTCACACACACACACACACACACACACACACACACGAGACCACAGACGCAACCCTCCGTCTCGCCTAGCATCTGGCGTCTAAATCGAGCCCAACCCCCCTCCCGCGCGCTTCCCCGGCGTCTCTGCACAACCCCGACACGTCCCCTGAAATGACCTACCATTCCGGGTTGTGCGACGTCCTCCCCCCCCCTTGAAGCGTTCCAAGCCTCCTTTCTCTCCCTCCTATCGCCAGGGGGGGGGACCCCGAGCCATAAGGTTATTGATTGATTGATTGATTGATTCCCGCGGTGCCCAGCCTCATAGTCCGCGTCTATTAAAGGGGGCTGCGGGGAAGCAGCCGTCGCCAATGTCCAAATATCGCACCGCATCGTATCGTATCGCACGCAATTACGGATAGATCATCCTCTTCCCCCCCCCCGGTCCGATGAATGTGCGCCCCAATTTCGACATCACATCCCACCCACTCCCTTCCCCCCAGCATCGTCGGAATGTCTAGACAATACTGATACTCTGTAATGAAAGCCCGTCGGGTCCGTGACCTCGGACTAACCGGTTCTCCCCCGCTGCAGGAATTGTCGAAATGACGTCCGAAATGGATGGCACTGTCAAAAAAAAAAAAAGAAACCCACATCCCATTCGCCTCTTGACCCGCGCTTCAGCCCGGGAGGGCGCCAAGGGGCACGTTCCTTTGTCCGGCCACGAACTGCTGCTCGATGCTAGTATAGCCTACCAGTGACCATGACTGTGTCCTTTTCCAATCCTTGGCCCGTCCCTCCCATCGCCTTCGGGGTTTTTTTGTTTATTTTTATTTTTTGAAAAAAAAAAGCAGCAATGGGAACCCTCAAATCGGAGGAACCGGCCCCGAACATGCTTCTAGAGTAGTTCCCCTCCCCGCTTTGTTCTCTAGGTATCCATTGTCAGATTGTAAAAAGAGCCCGTCACCCACCTGTAACGTCAGACGGACAAAGGTCAGTGCAATGGTCATTGCTTTCCTTTTCCTTTTTCTTTTTTTTTTCTTTTCGTCTTCTCCTTTTCTTCCGTGCTCTCGACCAAAGACCTGAAGCACCTAAAAACCAGCCCTTTTTGGAAGAAAGAAGATCAATGACGATTGCCCTTCTCTGTCATCCCCCCTTGGCTGGAAAGGGGGGGGACCTACCACTAGTGAGACATGCCACTTTACGCGGTCCCGATTTACCCCTCAACGCGCGATGCGTCCCACACCGCGTCTGTGTATGTGGTTTAATTGTCACCGAGTCTTGACGTGATCAATCCGGGATCGCATCAAGCATCAAGCGCGCGCCGCGCCAAGTTCGAGACATTTGGCCGGGCGGATGGGTGACTCCCTGGAGGAGGGTGGGAGACTCCCTCTCTTTCTCTCTCTCTCTCTCTTTGGCGAGAGTCGTGCGGTCCAATCCGTACCCTTCCTTTCCAGCTTCATCGCCGTAGTGTTGACCGGTCGTCATGCCATCCCGTCCCGGACGAGCTGTAATTCGACCGTTTCCGCCCCCCCCTCCCACGACCGCCCGCCACCAACCAACGGTTGCTCCGTCGCCAATTGAGCAGCCACACACACCGCGCCATTGAAACCTTGGGGTTCCCCCTCCTCTCCGTCTTCTGCCAACGCAGCAAGCCTTGGTCGGTAGCCAACTGCTCGGTTGCATTGGCTGGCCGGATGGCTGGCCGGCTGATGGTGAGCAAAGCAGCAGCAGCAGCAGCAGCAGCTCGACTCGGTCGCCTGTCCCAGCCTTGGCCCTGTCTGTTCGTGCAGGGAGGTTGGACGAGTAGAAGCGCGCAGACGCCAAATCCCCCGATGGCGATGGGTGACAGGGGCCCTTATCCCGGAGGGGGGGGGGGACAAGGAACATGTCCCACGTCTACCCCTCGCCCGGCAAGCACTAAGCACATTACGAGGAGTACTCACTGTATGTACCTCTCTCTCCCCCCCCCCCCCCTTCTGCCCAGTTCCCTCGAGTAAGACGTGATCCGGCTTGGAGGCACTGGTCTTCCGCTCAGGGACGCAACGAACCAGAGACGACCTCTCTACACCACCCTCCAAAGGGGCCCCGGGATTCGTGGGTAGATGGCCCAGGAGGGCGAGAAAACATGCAATTATCTCCCCGAACCGATTCGCGCACGCCAGCCGCGCGCGCGCGCGCGCCGGTTGATTCCTGCCTGTCCGCTGCCCTGGTGCCACGCACGCAACACCGGTGAGGGAGGCGGGCCGCCCGTGGTTTGCCGAATTGCAGCTCCGATTGGGCCGAGGCTCTGACGACCGGATCCCGCGAGAATCCCGCCTGCTCGTTTCAATCGCCAGCTCATTCTGGTCGTTTCTTGTTGGCCCGAGAAGCGTGATTAGACCGTAACCGTTCCCACCCCACCAGACAGATGCCCCCTCAATGCCCCCTCCCCGACTCTCGCGCCATCCAGCCAGCCAGCCAGAGAGAGAGAGAGAGGGTCTTCTTGGGCCGGCCATGATGGGCACATTAGCTCATCGCCACGCGGCTAAAGCAAGGCAAGGGGAAGAGCCAAGGAAGAACCGGGCTTTTGTGTCGTGTCGTGTCGTGTCGTGTCATGTCATGTCGTTGTGTCCCGCCCGCCCCCCGTTCGTGCCTATGGGCGGCCTGTCATTGCCCTCGACGAAACGCCAATACTGCGTAAGCAAATCCTCCACCCCAGCCGGACGCGGAGTTGTAAACTTAAAATTCCATGGGGATATAGTTCATCCCCCTGGGGACGCAAGCGCGCCAGAATCACGCGCCCCTCGAACCACCCCCACGCGACGGGCGACGGGGCGACGGCGATCCTGAGAGGTGGAATCGCGTGCTTTGCCCGGAGCACCGGGTCCGTGGGACCCCTCCCTCGCCCTTTCTCAAATACAGCGTGGTGACGCTCCATCCGTCATACTGCTGCAGATGCCGATGCTACTACTGCTCGTCACCAAGAAAGACGGAAGAAATTACTCGAGCATCATGGGCCCAAGCACCCGTCTCCTGCACGTCTTTGGGGACAGCTGGCTAGTCCGGCCATCGAGAGGCGCGCAATCCCGGCTGGCGTGTCACCGAGGACCGTCCAACGGCGTTGGGGGGGTCTGGGTCGCAATGGCTCCCACAGAACCTAACCCGTGTCCGCGTCTGCCGTGGGCACGCGTAAATCTCGCATCTTGTAACTATTCTCCTCGTGCCGAGGAGGGGTTTTCTTTTCTTCAAACTTTTTTTATTAAATATCTTCACGTCACCGGGGCTCCTGCATGCGAGCTGTTTCGACGCATGCACGAGCCAAAGTGGTTGCATGCAGCGTCCTTTTCGCCCACCGAATACCCCCCCCCCCCCCCCCCCCCCTTTCTTAAATATACGCCCGAGTCCCACGCTCACAGTCATCCTCTCGTGCGGCTGTGGATCACGGTCTTGGGATCTGAACGCGTCTACTGGCGACGTCCCGAGAGAGAGGGTTCCTCGTACAGAGTACAGTAGACTCTTCCCCGCAGTGGACCACCCCGGTCTGCCGGTACCTATAGGCTATAGGCTATCACGAATTGCAACTTTTCGAGAGTCTCAAACCGGGGCCATGGGCCTCCGTTGGAGGGGGCCTGGACCCTGAGTTTCTTCCCCTCCCAGGGCCAGAAGTCACAGGCTTCAGAGTAGGCTGCATTGCGTATTAGTTGTTTCGAGGCTCGGCCGTCCATGTGAAGCGTGTCTTGTCTTGCCGCGTCGTCGGCAGTCTGAGCCAAAGCATGCACTTTAAAGTATATCACGAGTTGAGAGTAGATTGATCTTGGCTACCAAGCCCTCGACGTTCCGGCAGCCTGTAAAGTGACATCGACGAGCGATGAACCATTCGAACTTCGGGCGGCAAATGGATTCAGAACTTTTGTCGTGCAGATCGCCCTAGACCACTTTGATTCGCACGTCCATCACCGCTGGTTGCTCTCGGCCTCTCCCAGCTGCACCTCGTCGGCGACCATGGAAAGAATCTGAACATGGCTCCGTTTTTCTTTGCTTCCAAACACCCCTCCACAGCCCCTCCTAACGGGTACCGTCCATCCTGCGTAGCAGTTTCCGCATGTTTCGGCGATGATCTGGGCGCCAGCAGGCAGTACCCAGCGTGCGCCTGGCGAGAGCATGCCCGCATCATGGACTCCGGAGGTTTCGGAGCTGCCGGAAGGGAAACCAAGCCGTCTGGTTTGTCTGCATGAGGCCAGGCAAAAACGGATGGAGACCCAGCCCGCCGTCCGCCGGTCGCTACCCTAGCCCGCCCCGCGATCTTTATGCCGAGTCCCGCACCGTGACGCTTCTCTAGCCTCCTCTGCTCGCCATCTGCTTCGACGTGATTTGCCAATGGGTCGGCGGGGGCCCCGCGGCAGCTGCGGCTCAAGTACAACCGCGGAGCTCCGATATCACGAAAAATTTCTCTCTTCACTCTTCTCTCCCCATTAAAAAAAAGGAAAAAAAAAAATTCAACCGTCTCAACGGCAACGGGACGGCATGCAAAGTTTGGAACCGCCACCACCCCGCCCAGCTCGGAAATCCTCCTGCCCTGTTGCATGCTGCGGTGTTTTGACCGCCGTTGTGACTCTTGGAAGTGCTTAGGTGGCCCGAGGTTCCTCCCCCAACCTCCTGGACCCTGGTTTCACCGCAACACCACAAAGAGCCGTCCACCTAGGCGGCGAAAACGAGACGTAAAAAAACTGCAAGAAGGGGTTTTAACGTAGCGGTCAGCCCGCGAGACCGACTCTCGGATTCCAAAGTAGTTGCTGTGGGCACCGAATCCGCCAGATCTGGCAGAATGATGGAGACGTCACTTCCTTGGAGAGGGGTGTCTGGCTAGGATGCTTTGAGGTTGCGCTTGCCGATGTTCATGTTCCATGCCGACATGTTGGTCGGGTCACATTGCAACAGTGTGACGTTTCGAGGTCAAGGTCGGGTTTAAGGCGCTTGGCCAACCGCCTCGGTTGCATCCACGCATCAGAGTGTCAGTCGCGGATTCGTATATTTAGAGACACATGACGAGCCGGCTACTCTGTACACTGCCCGGAATTGCGGCTTTCTCTCCTGGCCAATTGCTGATAAGGCGGCGTCGGGCGGTCAACCGCCAGTCGAGTCTCAGTTGAGCATGAAGTATCTTCCCCGGCACCCGCAGGCGGCGGTGGCCGTGTCCAGATGGGGGTACCCGTCCTGAGACGCTGAGCGGAATTTCCACACGGGGAGGGAGATCAAGGACCGTGGGCGTTGGTTTGTTTCCTCTCCATGGCCCGCCCGGCGGATGAACATCTGCGAGCGGTGCATGGTACGACAAGTCGACCCCATCAGGGCCCATCTCAACCGTTGACTCGACAAGGTTGCTGCATTCGATAGTGTGTCTCTTTTGTTCGGTTGTCGTCCACCCATAAACGAGAGCGGTGACGAGGGAGGGGTCTTGGGGCACAGCTAGGCGAGGCAAGGCGAACGAAAAGCCAGACCGACATGATGCTCGACATTGATTCGATGCAGGGGGGTTGCGGATTGTCGTCTGGTTCGTGGGGAAGGTTTTTTTTAGTTTTATTGTGAAGGGATAAGGAAGATGTTCAGGAAATGAGTATTTCGTATACGCTCGAATTCGCACATGGGCATCGCACCCACCTCCATGCCGCAGTTGGCAAGTACGGTACGAATCACCCAAGTAGGTACGGACGGACACAGTAGGCTGAGGCTGACACTTGACTGCACCTGCCAGGCGTGACGTGAGCCCCACTCAAACGTTTTCCCCGTTCATTCCCGCCCCGTAGCACCAGCCACAGTTGCCCCGGTGCAGATCCACCGGCTGCACAAAAAAACGACACGAGGCTTGGGGCGCTAAGGGAACGTCGAAAATTCCGATTGCCGTCCCCCCCGGGCTCTGTCCAATGGGAAGGCTGTCTGATCCTCTTCTGGACTAGCGCCAGATCTTGTGCACGTTGTGTTCCTCGCCCATGCTCGATCCCTGGATGTCGTGTCTTAGTAATGCAAACCTTATCCTTTGCATTGGGAACAGTGTCTTGTGCGAATAAGACAGTTCTGGCACGCAGTACACATACTCCGTACAGGTATCCGTACGAAAACCCCTGTTGTCTCTTGACGGTCCGTCACCACCAGTCAAGCCCGATTCAGTGGACGGATAAACCCACTCACTGTCTGGGAAACCGTCACGGACACAAGCAACCAACCTCCTTGCAATCCAATGTCCCAAACCGGTTCGTTTCCCGCCCACGGACCTTCTACCCGCAGAGAAAGAGAGAGACAGAGAGAGAGAGAGATAGGCTGACCGGCTTCTGTTACTTTCTGTAGCTGCAGCTGCCATCGCAGCTTTTGGTTCATCCCATGACCTCCGACACACGTTGATACCAAACGCTCGGCGTCCCCCCCCCCTTTTACCCCTTTGGCCTGCTGCAGGCCCTGTCCCGGTATAGCGCCTCCTCCCGCTGGAGCTTTGATGATGATACGATGCATCTATTCGTACGCGTCCTAGGCCAAGGACCGGTTCCTGTTGTGTGTCAAACCTCGACCCTTTACGACTCCATTGGCACCCAAGAACAAATCGGAGTGCTTCGTCACCGAGAGATTTTCACGCCTCAATCTTCCCCTTGCTGCTGCACTGTCTTTCACAATATCCCGCCCATTTCGTTTCTGCTGGGGTCATCCGGCCAATCCTTGGGGAGGGGCCTGCAGAAACGAAAACTCAAGGGAAAACGCCGGCAAACGATGCTTCTAGAGCTTTGGCTCGGGCCTCGCATCCTCGGTAATGCTCGCTATTACCGCTATTAATCCTCTCCCGGCCTGGTTCGCACGAGCACCGCCTGTCTGGTGGCCGAGTTTGGAGGTATCCGCATTAGGGGTCGAAATCACGATTCCACCGATGGACCGGCAAACGACGCCCTCATCAGCGTTGGGCAACCCAGAGATTGAGATTCATTCGCCTTGCGGCCGCCGCCTGCGGAAGGTCGGCCTGCTCCTCGCTCATTTTATCGCAAGCATCCCCCATGCCGCCGCATGCAAAGTCCGTCGTCTTACGGCCTGCTCAACGTCCCTGAATCAGACCTTTCCATCCCTTCTAGACTATATTCCTTGTCCCCTGGCTGGGGCCTGGCGCAATGGCTGCACATTGATCGCCTGCCTTCCCATCCGCTGTAACCATCACTAACCTGACTTGAGCAGGACCGGATGATACGCCCTGCTCTGCCCTGCCCTGCCCTGCCCTGCCCTGCTAGTTAGTGTCTGCGCACCGCCGTGAGCAGCAGGAATAGAAGCAAACCCAAGCCAGAGCGTCCCCCGCATGGTCGCTTAGCACCGCCGCCGTCGCCCGCGTGAGCCATGGCGATAAGGGCAGAGCCCGTGCAAACCCAAATGCAGCTGCCAATCTGTCCCAAATGCAGCATTCGCCGACCTCGCCGCTGCGACTCTTGTCCACCATGTCGAGTTCACCAGTGTTTCAGGCCTATTGCGTGTTCCCGGGAAACATCGCTGCAAACTCTACAATGTACGAAGTAGCATCGTCCCGCCGCCCACCCCCCACTGGGCGGCGGTCTTACGAGGGCATCGACTCATTACATTACGTCGACTGGACACACGCTTGCCGTAGCAGAGGGGAACGGACAACCTGCATGCATGCCTTGGTCAAGTTGATTACGACGACGAGAAGTGTCACAAACGTTGGAACAAACCACATGGCGTCGACAACAGTTGCGGCTTTTCTCATCCCTCCCAAACCCGCTGCTCTAAATAGCTAGTCGGGCCAAGCCACGCTGCAAGGCACTAACAAAATTGACCCGCCGGGCTCCGCGTGTCAAGCAATAGCTCTCTGCCTTTTCGTCATCTCACGCTTTGGTGCCTGATATGACAGATCTAGCAGCTGAGTCGCGTGGCGGCGGTAATGATCGCCGCTTTTGATTCAGGCACCAAGCTCGCTGGCCAACGAGGCCGGAGGCCTAGATCACAGCCCATCATCTACCCCTGTTGGCTCTGCAAAGCAAGAGACATTAGCACGCTTAGACGTCCCGCCGTGCCCCCCCCCCCTCCAAACCTTACCGACCGCGGGATGGATATGGCTCACTCGCCTCACCCGTCACTAAGCCCGTTCGGTAGAGTGACGTTCAATCGCAATATCCCGTCGCCCGAGGAATGGCCAGTCGCCCTTGCTTGCAACTTGTGCTTCGTGATGGATTACGAAAGGAAACGGTGCTTTTATCTCAACGCCCTCCGGAAGCACTCGAGCTACATACCACGTACAGGGTTTCTCCGGCCCAGACACGGCAATATACGACTACATGTCATCGGGCTACAAAGCCAAGACTGCCTGCCGATGAACTATTGCCTCTCTAGCGAGATGCTCCTCGTCCAGCCCGGGAGAGTTCATGTCATGACGCGAGGCTGCATGGAAGCCATCGGCCTGTTCGTTGCCTAGGTGCAGCAAGCTCTGAAAAGAAGCTTTGTGCCGGAACACCTGCGCTGCTCACTCGCACGGCTCGCCGCCGCACTATGGAAATTTTGTCTCACCACATTCGGTTCGCGGTGGAGGGCCAACCATTCGTGGCTGGGACAGAGAGGAGAAATACACTGCTTTGGGAACCTGGGATTGCCATGCTATGCGCACGAAGTGTCTGTCCATCACTCTGAGCCGACCGAACTGTCAATTCTGGATTGACCCTGTAATGCCGTCCACGGCGTCGATGGCGTCCCGCGCCAAGCAGCCACCCGAATGGTCCGTCGGCCCATATTCGCTCACTTCTCACCACGGAAACGGTAGATGAGTTTTTGTTCCGTGCCTCCATACCAATATTGCCCCAGGCTTGATCCCAGCATCGGGAAAGAAAGTTTGCAATCACCTCACATGGCAACGGACGGACAACCGCTGTAGAAACGGGAGTCGCTGTCGTCAGCTCATGGCGTCTGGTCGGTCGCATTTACTAGTGTTCCAGCTGCAGATAGATATACGTACGCATCGAATCAAAGAAGCCCCCGGAGGACACGTCCCCCATTATTGCTTGGGCGGCAAATACATAGGCACACGCACATATGGCGTCGTCTCGGAAGGCGGCCAGCCAGCCAGCCAGCCAGCGAGCAGTGGACTCTGGTGGAACGACGCAGAGAGAGAGAGAGAGAGAGAGAGAGAGAGAGAGAGAGAGAGGAGAGAGAGAGAGTCCTGAGCACACCCGATATGGCAGAAACACTTTTCTCCGGCATGGCCTTGGGCATATACAGATACACTGTACAACGTCTCGGGCTCCAAGGAAGGAAGCCTGTTGGTCGGCATCATATTCGCTGCGGGCCAAGGTTCAATTGGAAAAGCCATCGTCCGCCCCGTCGACCTGCCAATTCGGCCCTCTCCCCTGGTCCCTACGCTCCCCACAGAAGCTATCACGAACTGGTCTGAGCACCATTCGAATTGCAAATGCCCGGAGCAACAATCGGCTTTCCGGCTTCGCTCTCGGCTTGCCGCTTTGCTCTGCATGAACCGGTATTACCCTCTGAGTAGGTAACCTCCCGTCCGGCGGCGCACATGTCCGTTAGTCTCCGCCCCCCGCCAGCCCAATCTGGAGATATCTTACCTCAATGGCGACTTGCATTTTCCCCCTCGAAATCCTGCAGGACAAGTTGCATCCCCGGGCTGAGGTCCCCACAAATGGGACACCGGGTGTCCCGACCGGCCTGCCTATTCCGGGTCGTCGCACCCCGGGCTTGCTACACTAGGTGCTATAGGTAACATTGCGTATAGCTTGTGCCAGGGGTTGCCATTTGCCTGGCGAATTCGCCTCATCAGTTGCAACAAAGCAATCGGCAGGGCCGTCAGGCAATTCGAGGCACACACACACACACTGAAGGATTGGCAGGTGGCTCGCACGCAGCAAGCTGGGTGTCTCGAACTGGTGCGGGATTCGCTCTAGCGGTCTCGACCGAATGGGGGTTGGTTGGCCCGAGGAGAAGCGGTTTGCAACGCCAACCAACGTGAAGCGTGTCTTGTTCGCGTTATAACAAGAAGAGCAGCGTGTATGTTGCTGTTGGGAGGCTTATCGGGTTTCGAAACGCAAACGCGGCCTGGGTTCGTCCTCCGTCCGTGTCGTTCGTTCGGACAAGCGGTGTTCCAGCGCCTGGATCTAAGACATATGCCATCCCGCACAGACAAGATGGAGAGATGATGGGACATGGCTCAGGTGGGCTTTGTTGCCAAAGCATGATTATCTCGGTATTTCAGTCGCTTGGGGTTTCTGTTGGCGCAATACGGTCATGTCCGTGAGCGCCCTCTTCCTCTCGATCGACCGAGGCGCCGGTTATCAGAAGATTTAACGATTGTTTGTTTCCATTTGGCAGTGTTGGCCGGCATCCCCTACGGTTCGCGTCGTTGACGTGTTGTCCTTGGCCATGGTCCAACGACCTAAATGCAACCGGCGCAGGCAGCATCGACATCGACAACCGAGAGACATGCATGAATGCATACACACACGCACATGCTACTACTATGGCTGACAAGCAGTTGGTTTGATTACCATGTCTGCCAGCTGGCCAATACTCCCAGGGGTCTCCCCTCGAGATCTCGCATGGAGATTGGGACTAGCTCGAATAGCTTGATCCCATTCCCTCGACCATTCCTCGACGGAGCTGCGACACACCGACCCAACGCTAAACGGCGAACGAACGAACGAACTACCATGTACCTAACCACCCTCCCTGGTTCCTGTATCTCTGCGTCGTTCATCCCATACAAGGAGAAACGCCGAACGAATAAGGTGAACCACTTTACGCGTCTTCCTCCCTCCCCCCCTTCGCGTGACACGGCTTTCCAAGGGCCGACTGGGCGGGCCTGTAATACCTGCAGATTTCGCACTCTCGCATCTGCAAGCCACGCGCACGCCCGGCTTTCCCACCCTATCAACCCCTCCCTTCCGGCCGCCAGCCTGCACGCAAAACAAGATTTCGGCGCGCGAACGGCATGCCCTGCTGGTTGCTGTTTAAGATACCGAACAATTGCCACGCACATAATAGGGAGTTGGGGGAAAACGGGCATGGTCAAACGCGGTCGATTGGCTGGCTGGTGACCGACCTCCCCCCAGACCCCCAGGCCCGGCGCACTCGCGTCAATTGCCTCTCACGGGCCATACATAACACGCACACGATAATCTCATGCGCCTGTGAGGGAGAGAGGATACTCCGCCCTAATTCTCCGATTGCGCAATGTATTTTTTTAATGTCGATTCATCATTTGTCCGGGGTTGTTGAGGTTGGAGGCCTTGTTTTCTTTCTAATTTGGCGTGTTGATTCTGGACCCCCCCCCCCCCCCCCCCCCCCCGGGACGGGCTTTTGGCCGGCCCATGGGGTTGGGGGGATTGAAAGTGGATTAATCGATTGCGCATTTTGGCTCATCAGGTCCATTGATCGACTTGCCTTGAGGACAGCCGGGCCGGGGAGCGACTCAGGAGAGCAAGCGCAGCGGGCGGGCGATTCGTATTTCCAACGACGGGGTTTCTCCCGCGCGTCCATTCCTCGGAACAGCCTTATCCAAGGTCGCTCCCCCCCCCGCTCTTTCATTTCGTTCTTGAATCAGCTCGGCGCCGTCGCTGGACCCTGTGGCAAATCGTGATAGGCGACTTACCAGCACACGTCGAGAGTCACGTCAAGAGGCCAGGCCAGGCCAGGGCTGTTGGGGCGGCGAACAACAGCGTCGAACCCGGTCCTCATCTCCGTGCCCCTCTTCTGAGCTCGCCCGCCTCAAGTTCGGGGAATATCCAGAGTTTGGCCCGTGGTATGTGCTCGGGGTGGCGAAGAGTCTTTTGAGGGGGGTGAGGCCTAAGGCAGATTAGATGTAGATACCAAAGCAAGCCGGCCTTCTTGCTCCGTGCAAGGAGTCGCGAGCTGCTTCACGATATCTCGCCGTTTTTTTTAACGTTGATTATCCGTCTGCTGGTGTCCGGTAACGGTGTCCGGGGCGGAGGAGGCGGTTGCCGATGTAAGTTCGGCATCCTGCAAATCAAGAGTAGCTGACGATTCTCTTTGCCGGTTTCTCGACGCGCGCGCCAGGCTCGCTTTGTTTCGCGGCTTTCTCGACGACTCGAGACTTGGGCGCCCTCCTGTCTGATAATGTTCCCCAGCTGGTGGGCGAGATGGCGAGACGCGGGCGGGCGCTGGGGAAGATATAGACGCGGGATGCTTGGGGTTGGCGATGGTTCGGATTGGCATCGTTGACGAGGCTTTACTGCTGGTTTGAGACGGCAATCGCGATTCATACGAATGAAATGAGTGATTTCCAATGCTATAATTTGAAAGTGTCAACCTAAGCCGGTGTCGAGGCTGGCTAGTTGCGTTTTTACAGTTAGATTGCGTACGTAGGTAAGGTCAAGTGCATCCGGAAGGTGGGCTTGACAATGAGCTATGCTGTTTGGTGAAGTTGATGGACAAAAATAGTCACGTATATTACTTGTGTACACACATGTTCCATCAGTTACATGCTGCTTGTATACATGTATAGTTGTGTGCAGACGATACGAAGTGTCCATCACCAACAACCTCAGAGCCAGAAACCATGTTCTAAAGTCTTTAAACAGCTTCGAAGCCGGAAGACGCCCAGGTCGTGTGCGCAAGGACTCTTCCGACAAGGAAACGGTGGCATTTGTTACCAACCTGCATCCGGGGGAGGAGCTCGCGTGCCGGCGGACGTTCTGTTCAAGCCTGATGATGCCTTCCACTATATATAACCCATCTCATCAATCCCTTCTGTGTCTTTTCGCCTGCCTCGGGCGCGGCTGCTGCTTGAGCAACTTGCTGGGCTCAATGACATGTCTCTCCCTCACCCCGTTCTTGTCCACGACCAGCACTTCACTCCGTCCCTTCCAGCCCTTCTCCTCGACATCCACCATACGCACCGCTCCCCCGCCGCCTTCGACGGCTCCCTCCTCGTGCGCCATACGCAACAGCGCAGGCCTCCCGCCGTCGCTTCCGCAGACGCTCTTCCACAGCTCCCGGGGGTGGCCCGGGTCGCACACCCGCCCGGTGCCGGGCGCCCAGCGCATCTGCCCCGGCATGCGCTGCGCGCCGAGGACGTCGCGGCGGTCCTCGCCCACCCAGATGGTGCGCAGCCCGGGCGTCGCCTGCACGTAGCACACCTTGAACGGCAGGAGCCCCGAGAGGCGGCCGTAGTCGCGGCCCTCGGCCTGGTCGACCAGCCGCCTCGCCTCCGCGAGGAACGTCGTCTGCCCGCCGGCGTCCGTCTTCGCCACGGCGTCCGTGCCCCCGCGGGGCGACGCGAAGGTGGCGGCGCCGGCGCCGGGCGCCGGGCGGGTCATGACGAGCGTCACGCCGCCGAGGGCGGGCTCCTCGGCCGGCCAGACGGGAGACGCGGGCGAGACGAGGGGCGCGCACGTGCGCGTGTCCGCGACGGAGACCTGCATCTCGTACAGCCAGGCCGACACCTTGTCCGGCGACGCCGTCTCGACGCGGACGCGGGAGACGGCGGCGTAGGCCGCGCGGCGGATGCCGAGGGCGCGGGCATCGCGGTCGTAGATCAGGGGCAGGGTCGCGCCGCTGTCGAGGAGTAGGCGGAAGTGCAGCGTCGGGGCGGCGTGGTCGCGCGTCATGCGCGGGTGCCGCGAGGGACGGCTCGCGCGGAGGGCCGAGGAAGGGGACGACGCGCCCGGGCCTTCTTCGTCGGAGAAGTACGCCGGCCAGCCCTCTCCGGCTTTTACGATCCCTTCGTCGTCGTCGTCGTCGTCGTCATCGCTGTCCCGGCTGAGACGGTCGTGCTTCCTCTTCCCGACGACGGGTCCGCCGCGGGGGCGCCGCCGCGGTAGACGAGGCTCTTCATCCGCCGGAAGGACATGGTGACGCTGTAGTGGCCCATGTCGTACGAGGTGTCGTTCTCCGGTAGGAAGGTGCCCCTCCTCGCGGAGAAGAAGGTCGGCCCGCCGGGCTCGCGGGCCAGGGGCGGCTCGATCCAGAGCCAGCCCTTGCCGTGGAGGCGGGCGTAGCGGTCGAGGCGGTCGGCGCGGTCGGTGGTGAAGGAGGCGTAGGTCGGGGCGAAGTCGACGAGGTGGCCGGCGTAGATGAGGGCCCAGCTGGCGGAGTAGGGGATGCGGCCGGCGCGGTAGAGCGACACGGCGGCGGCGATGTTTGCGCGCTCCGGAGGGAAGTCGGAGTCCTCGAGTGACTCGGTGAGGAGCTCGACCCGGGAGGCTATGGCGGCGGTTTTGTGGGCGTCGAGGGAGTTTAGAGGGGTTGCGATGGGATCCTGTGTCTCGCCTTCAAGGGGCAATGCAGGGAGCAAGGACGAGGCTCGTTGCTGCTGGGCCGCAGCGAGGGCAGCGAGCTGGTCGCGGGCTTGTGCGAGTTCTTCGAGGATGGGGGAGGCGGCCTCGGGAGTTGACTGGAGGACGGACTCGTGGATTGCCTCCCATTGGGAGACGAGACGAGTCGCTGCTTCGACTGCTGTCAGGTTCTTCCCCAGCGGCGCGCCGATGATCAGGGGTGGTGGTTGAGGTGTCTGCTGGGGTTGCGGGCTGGGAGATTCCGTTCGTAGACGGCGGCGCCAGGCAGACTCTCGCTCCTGGGCATCTACTTCGATGCGGACCTGTTCTCTGAGGTGTTCATCGCGCTCCTCGATTGCAAGCTGACGAGATACAGAGTCGGAACTGGCGTCACTTCCCGAACCTTCGTCGTCTTGTTCAGTTGGGGCTGGGGGCTGGGTTGCGGTTGCAAAGGTTGTGCCGTTGGCGATGTCTCTGGAGAGCCCGGCACAGGGCCACCAGATGAGTTGCGTCTTCGACCATGACCAGCGACGGTGGGGTCGATGTCTCTGGAGTCCTGACGATAAGACATTGCGGATATCGTTGAGAAGCCTTCGTGCAAATACCAAAACACACAATTGAGTTCTTCCTCAAAGGCTCTATCTGAAGAAGTCTCTGGAAGATGCTCTCTATTTTTGAGGCCGATTCAGTCACCTCGCCAATACGTCAACTATGTAGACTGCTGCGATCGAACTCCTCGCCGTGTTATTTCGGAGGACATGTCACAGCTCGGCCGTTGGAAACTTGTCAACATGGGTCTAGACTCTGCCACAGAATGCGACAGTTGCCGCCGCTGCGACGAGCGATGAATGTAAACGCCCACAACAAAGGCAGACCCCGGCAATATGCCGGAAACAGCAAACCATTGATGAGGGCACGGCCGGAACTGTCAATACAGCTTGTGCTCCGAATTGTATTGGTATCGCCATAGAGCTTTGGCCGGTTTGTCGTTTCCCTCCCTTTGTACCGCACCGTTTGTGCCGTCGCTGTCGGCGGCCTTTATCGTGACCTCTGCCTCAATGCCCCCCCTGTCAGGGGTCCATTCAATAGAAGGAGAGGCGACCTTTGGGTCTTTGAGGATGGGTCGAGCGGGTGAAGCGGCCTTTCAAAATCGTAAAATGGACGTGTTTCGCAAGTCGGGGTGGTGGAATAGTTTCCTTCAACTCTTGCTTTACTGACTTACCGGAAACACTCCTTTCTCCTTGTCAACCTTCTCGATGTCTTGTACAGAAGCTGCGATTTTGGTTCTATCGCTTGCTACTCATTTGTAGTTCCTTGTTTACGCTGGGGCTTGGACTTGACACGGGTTTGTGTTGGTTTCCCGTCGATTGCGGCTGCTGTCTCCCGTCGCCAGAATCGCAAACTGCCGCTAGAGCGCGCTGAGCACAAGCGCCGACAGCCATCATGGCTCAAACAAGAATGCGTAAGCGGCCTGGGCTACCGTGACTCCTTGGGTTCGTCTAACAGCTTCTCCAGCTGAGCTGGCCGAAATGGTCAGCAGGCACTATCATAGGTTCCCTTCTGAAACGTTGAGGCTCACACGGGAAGCGCTCGAGAACCCAGAGCCCTACCACCTCTTCCAGCACATAGAGAACCTCATCTCTATACGTAGGATCGATGACATCCTGAGAAAGAACGCGGAATTCCGGGGCCTTCTGGCCGACATGTACGGTCAGCGGTACGAGTGGCTGCGCGATGCGGACCTCGGAGTAGCCCGCTGGCAAGATTCCCGCGAGAGCGCGACCGCGGCCCTGGCCGCGCGGGCCAAAGAGTCTGAAAGAGAACCCACGGCCGTGAACAAGACCAAGAGAGATCTCATGATAGAAAAGCTTGTCGAGGGCGGTGAAGATGTCGACAGGTGGGCCAGGGTCTTGGGATTCGAAGGCGTCGAGTTCCCGCCTGCCGAGATCCAAGCGGCCGCGACGAGGATGAAGAAGGCGAACACCGGATTCGTCGCCGAAGATTGTGCCTGGTACGGAGCCGGCGAGGTGAGAGAAGACATTGGCGGGGTCGATCCTACCACGTGCCCCGACGGACCCGAAGGCACGTACGGCCCGTCGTCACACATCGGCATGGCGAAGCAGCTCGCGGCGATGTCCAAAGAACACAAACAGCCTCCTCCTGTACCGAGGGCACCCGCGGAGGGCGGGAAAGCGCCACGGAACCCTTTCACGACGGAGTGGCGGGCTCGCGACGCACCTGATGGCTGGGAGTTTCCGGCGACCTTCGATCCCTATTACAACAGCAACCAGTACATCCGTCGGTCCACAAGGTACAGGCCACCAGGGATCAGGCAAATGGTCGACGACGACGAAGACGACGACGACGATGATGGTGAAGACTCCAGTGACGAGCATGCAGGTCCGTCGAAGGTTCCGACTGCATTGGCGGCACTTGCCACTGCGACTCGGCTCAAGCCCGTCAAGACAACAGGTACAAGAGCACGCAGTGGTGGGAGGTCCAGGATCCCAGTTCCCAGGAGTATCAGGATACCGGTGAGTTGGTCGTCTATTTGGGCGTACTCGGAGGCGTGCTAACACTGCGGCCAAGGCTCAAATGCAAGGAGTCACGGCGACCTCTACAGGAACTCATGAAAACACTGGAGAAACAGGGAACTCTGTTGAGGCCATGGATCTCCCCGGGTCTTTGCCCCCAACAGTCCAAGTCCCCCAATACAGCGTCAACACGCAGGGGAGATCTCGGCATGGGGGAACGACGGCTGTGTCGACCGGCCCTGCAATCACCATTACATTGCCCGAAGAGCACACGATACCTCTCGATCAAACCCAGCAAGAAACCAGCCTGACTACATCAATCCTTGCCACTCCACCAGAAGGCGGCCGCGTCTACACGCCCTTTCGAGGACAAATACCTCTCTCTCCGTTACCCCCCGACCCCGCTGGTAGGATGTTCGAGGAGGAAGACGTTGATATGGTTGACGTCGGCCCCGAGAACGCGGACGCCGAGGTGGACGATGAAGATAAGATCATCGAGGAAACGTACGGCGGCGGCTGGCTCATAAATTGGCTGAAGCGCGACCCCGCGACCAAACCCGAGGACCTCGGCATGATGAACTACCACGGGTGGCGCATCGAGTCGCCCAAGGTCCAGCTCCTCCGCATCAAGAACTTCCTCGCGGACGAGGACAAAGACCGCACCATCGACTGGAAGCGCAAGTTCGCCGAGATTGGTGAGTTCCTGCAACACTGCCTCGGCATGGACGGCGTCACAGGCAAGGACTGGTACGTCGACCTGAGCCACTGCATCGACATGCTGCACATGCACCAGGTCTTCGAGAAGTACCACTACAACAAAGAGAGGAAGCTCGTCGTCGACTTCCCCCGGTACTCGGGCGTCAGCACGCGCCTGCCACCCCTCCCGGACGGGCGCGACATCATCGTCGCGGCCAAGAGGCCCGAGGACCCAGTGCGCCCCCGTTACCTCCTCCACCGGGTGCCCGAGTCGGTCCAGGACGTGGACTACCAGATCCCCGGCCCGCTGCTGCGGACCATGTTCATGACGTGGTTCCGACAGGACGGCAACCTCGTCTGGGCCGCCGACCCGAACGGCCCGACGCCGGGCTCGGGCCAGCGCGGGGAGGTGTTCAAGTACCGGCCGGACTTCAACATGGCGCTCACGGAGGACGCGTGGTTCGCCAAGTGCATGGACGGCGGGCCCGAGGCGACGTCGGGCGCGCTGTGCGGCGAGGCCAACTTTTACCTCTTGCACAATGAGTACGTCGCCGGCGAGGTTAGGCAGCTCGAGGACCGCGACGGGACGCACGCGCTGCAGACGTTCTACCCTGAGGGCGAGGCCCAGCAGCGCTTCGCCCGGTACCGGGGCGCGAAGCGCGCGGCGCTGCAGCAGTGCCTCTCGCACTTTGACGGCGTCGAGAACGTGGCCATTCAGAGCCCCTTCCGGAAGCTCGTGCTGCCCCTGACGAGGCGGCAGAGGGAGCGTGCCGAGGCGAAGGCCGGCGCCGACATCGTCTACAAGCCGCTCGCCATCAAGGCGCCCCCCAAGGACGCCAAGCTCGACCCGCTGGGCCTGGCATACTGGCACGCGAAGCTGCGCGAGGGCCACGCCGCGCGCGCGGACAGCATCAGGGAGAAGGTCGTGGCGTCGCACCGAAGACGGGTCAAGGAGGACGACACGGTGCTCCTGCCGCACAACTTCCTCGGCCCCGTCACGCCCTTCTACCTCCTCCGGGAGAGCGAGCAGCAGCTGGTGGCGCGGCACGCGCTGCTGGCAACCCTCCGCGACAGGGCGAAGCGGGCGTATGCCCGGAACCCGCGGCAGATGCTCGAGGGCGTCGTCGAGAACATGGAGCGCGGGCTCATGGACCAAATGTCCTGGAACATGACGGAGGACCTGGAGGCGCACAAGAAGAGGCACGACAGGTACCTCAACATGAACAACCGGGAGCTGTACTGGGTTGACTTCGTGTGCGGGCCGTCGACCAACGTCAAGATGCAGCGGGAGGCGCTGCCGAGGCTCGGGCGGGCTTTCGAGGTGTTCGCGGCGCGCGTGCAGGCCCTGCTGGACGAGCCGAGCCAGGAGTGCCTCTTCGCCGTCCAGAAGCGCAGCGTTAGCCTGCAGCAGGTGACGCTCGCTCTCAACGCCAGCCTCCGCCACGGCGACTACGTCTTTAGTGAGGACACGGTGAACACGTACAGCCGGGTTCTCGCCGACCACGGAAGACTGGGGTAACTCTCCCTCCCCCTTTTACTTGAAGCCCCCCCCCCCCCCCCCCCCCCCCGGTGCAAGATTTCTGACTGACCCACGTGTCCCCCAGGTACGAGCGTACCGAGACAGGGGAGGTGAAGATCAGCCGGCCCGAGTGCACATGGCACCCGGAGCACTGCATGAACTGGCCAGTCGACGACGACGACTGGAACCCGACGACGAACCCCTGGACCGAGGCCAACGTGCCGACGCCCGAGCACACGTGGGACTGGGAGACGGCCTTTGTCAACGTCGACAAGGTCGACGCGACGCGCCGCGCGACGAAGCGGATGCTCTGGTCGGCGGCCTACCGCGCGGGTGTCGAGCTCCGCGCGCTGTCGAAGAGGCTCGCCGACCTCGACTGCCACCTGAGCAGCGAGCCGGCCGAGTGGGGCCGCCGCGCCGAGCAGCTGCAGGCCCTGGCGGGCGAGTGGCAGAGCGAGTTCGCGCGCGCGGACGACGAGAGGGGGGGCGGGGCGCGGCCCGCGTCGTACGCGAGCGTCGTCAAGGCGGGGCACCCGGGGCGGTGGAGGGAGGGGATGACGGAGGAGCGGGCGGTGGAGGTCGTCAGGCGGGGCATGATTGACGAGCTGTCGGCGGGCGACAGCACGCTCTGGCCCAGCCGGCCGCGCTTCGGCCGCGGGGCCGACGGCAAGGACATCATGACGCTCCACCGGGAGCGCGTCTGGGCGTGGGCGGCGCCCGAGACGGCGGGGGCCGGAAGAAGCGCTTCTTCTCGATGAACCGGTGGCCGGTGCACCTGCAGAACGGCGAGACGCAGGCGGCGATCCGGGCGAGCCTGGCCGACGAGGAGGCGGGGCGGGACAGGCAGCGGGAGGAGGAGAAGGCGGAGATGGCGAGGGCCGAGGCGAGGGCGCGGCCGACGCGCGAGGAGCTCCAGAGGGAGGAGGCGGCGCGGGGCCTCTCGGTGCCGTACCACGAGGCCGGCGACGCGCAGACGCAGTTCTTTTCCGGGCACGGGGAGTACTGGGAGGGCGACACGCCGCTGCAGAAGAGCGTCATCAAGGCGCACGTGCAGAGGGTCGTTCAAGGTAAGCCGGTGCCGCTTGTGTTGTGCCGCATATCCCCCGGCACGCAAAACAAGAGATATCCGCGACGGCTGACTGACCCGACCTGCTCATTACAGAGGAACTGGGCCCCGATGACGGCAGAGCCCCGCGCAAGACCGGCCAGCTTGGCGGCGGACGCGCCAAGGCTTCTAGCAGCAGCAGCAGCGGCGGCGGCGGCGGCGACGTCTTCGGGCTCCCGGATGTGGAACCGGGCGTCGTGCCGAGGAGCGTGCCGGCGGGGTCCGCGGCATCGACGACGGGGCAGATGGCGGCCGGCGGGGCAGTGCTGGACAGGCTGCCCCGGCCGACGACGCCACCGCCGAGACCCACCGAGAGGCGGCGGCCGGTGCTGTTGCCCCGATACCCGCCGGGCCAGGAGGCCCCGAGAAGGGTTCGGTTCGAGGACGAGGAAGGGGAAGAGTGATGGATCAGAGGGAGTAGACGGTTGGGGGGGTCGCGTGTTCAGCTGCTGCCTTTTGGTATTTGTTTGTCTTTTCTTTTTGAGGTGTTTGGATTTGGGGAGTTTTACCTCTTTCGAGATACGATTAGATTCAAACAAGGATATTGCGAGAGCTATGCGAATTCATGGCACGAAGGAAAAGAACCTTTTCATGCGTAGCGAGGGTTCGAGATTGATGCTGGGGAACGTGTCGCCAGGACGCTTGCGGCGAGCCGGACTGACTGCGCTGCTTTTCGACATCTGGACCTTGCTCATGCCTTGGCCATGAGCGATGGGCATGGTTGAATGCTCTATGCCGACTGAAAGCGAGACAACAAGTCCGCGAGACACCGCAGATGTAGCCCTATGTGCCTAGGAAGCTATAACGAAAGTCAGTATTAAGTTGGCTTGTGGCGTTTCCACTGAAGCATGGCTAGGAGCGGATAAGCACCAAGCCACCTGGTAAGCAACTAGATCCTGGACCAGCTACATGGCGGAGGGGCCGTTGTTGCTGAGTGAACTTGGGTGTCTGTATCTTTCCGTCGGCTGGAGGACGGTTGGACGAGGCCAGTCAAGTATTGTTTCGTCTCTATACTGCCACTGCCATTGGACAGCTCTGTCCAGCCCGGGTGGACTGTTTTAACACATCCATTCGATGTTTCGCCCTACGTCTGTCTACCAGTGACATCGATCCAACCATTCAAGCACCGTCTGTTTACTGAATTCCTCCGCAGCCATTGCTCCCTAAACAGCAATTCCTCCTGTTGGACAATCGATGCCGGCAGTACTAGACGTTGAGCTTGGTGGTTGGTGCGGGAGGGTCTGCCGTGGAAAATCCATCAGTCGTCCAACAGTCAGTCACCATGCCCATTGCGGAGATCCCCTCGAGTTTATCGTAAAAATTCATGCCCATAATATTTTTTTGAAAAACCCGTCGGCTGCATTCAATGATCTTTATTTTTCAGATCCGGAGCTAGTTTGCCCTTAGCCTTAATGTCATGCCCTGGCCAACCAACGATGCAGTGTAACACACGCAACTCCATGAAGAAATCCCGAAGCCGACACAAGTTTCTCTTGCCATCTCCTCACAAAACCCATCGTTCCTCGCTGCTCTAGTACTTCTTGCCCTCGCGCAGGGTGTCGGCGAACTCGTCGAGCGGGGATCTGATGAGCTTGGTCTCCTTCCACAGGTTGGGGGTGAGGAAGCCGTAGGTGTTGGAGACGGCGACGAAGGTGGCCTTGAGGGTGTTCTCGAGGGTCTTGGTGGAACCGGCGGAGGAGGTGTAGGCATCCTCGACACCAGCAAGCTGGAGGAGACGCTTGACGGCGGGGGAGGCGACGAGGCCGGTACCGCGGGGGGCGGGGATGAGCTGCAGGGGCGCGCGTCAGACAACCCAATTCCACGCACAATCCAGACCGACGGGGGTATACATACACGAACGGTGACGGAACCGCACTTGCCAGACTCCTTGGTGGGCAGGGAGTGGGGGAGACCGAGGTTGGTGCCCCAGTATCCGCGACGGACGGGGATGACGCTGAGCTTGGCAATGATGATAGCGGCGCGGATGGCGGTAGCGACTTCCTTGGAGGTCTTGATGCCGAGACCGACGTGGCCCTCGGAGTCACCAATGAGAACGATGGCCTTGAAGCGCGTGCGCTGACCGGCACGGGTCTGCTTCTGGACGGGCTTGATCTGCAATTGGGGGAAAAGACATCACGAATTAGCGTTCCCCTCTTTCTCTCTGTCCCTCTCAAAGCGAAGTTGGGACAATCGCAAAAAAACAAAAAACGAAAAAAACCCATGACCCAAAGACCGAGAATCTCATCTCCACGGGCGATTATCTCGTCGTCGTCTGCGGGAATCGATCTCGGCCCCGGCGGTCGGAGGGGAGGGAATTGTATGCGCGCACCTTCATGACCTCATCCTTGAGCTTGGGAAGGAAGAAGTCGACGATCTGGTACTCCTTGATGGGCAGGGAGTGCAGGTAGATCTCCTCCATGGACTGGATCTTGCCGGCCTTCACAAGACGGCCGAGCTTGGTGACGGGCTGCCACTCCTTCTCCTCGCTCTTGCCGCCGCGGCGACCGCGACCACGGCCGCGTCCACGACCACGGTCACCGCCACGGGAACCGAAACCACCGCCGCCACGGGGGGCGCTTGCACCACGGTCAGCCATAATTATGTCGTCGGAGGGGGATGGAGGGTGGTTTGTTGGAGGGTTGGGTGTCAAAAGACTGCTGCTCCGGTTAGTCGTGCGTGGTGGTGTTTCGAGGGGAGGAAGTTATTTCGAGATGCACTCACAACTTTTTTTGCGGGGGTCTGGTGGCCGTTCAGGGCAGGCACAGCTGGGCAATTTTGCGCTCTTGCCCAGTTGTGCCTTCCCGCGCTGCTCCCAACGGGTTTGGCGAGCCCTACTGGCCTGAGCTTCGAGGCAGAAACTCAAGGTGAAGAGTGGGGGTCCCACCTTGGTGGGGGATGTGGCTGATTCACCGAGCCACACCGAGGAGAAGCACAGTGTGCCGCGGAATGCACCGATTCCACTGCGACTGGGTGCCGATCTCAGATCGAATGAGCATCCCTCTCTTCTCTCTAATTGAGTGCCCAAGATGTGCCCAACTCAGTCGACGTACCTCAACAAGATTATCCCGCAGTACACCGCAGCCTTGAGCAGGCATGGTTGATTATGCTTGTGCTCACTGTCCAGTGTGTCCATTATCGTGATTCAATTATCGTGACCTATGTACACCAGGCTACACCGCCTTTGCCCCCCTCTTCCCCAAACGACGAAATAGGCTGACGGACATACCCCGATGCGCAATGCAAACTCCAAAGCTGTAATGTGCCGGATATCGTACAATGAAAACCAGAGAAAACCAGAAAGTGGGGTTGGTGAGGGTATCGCAACTAGAAGCAACTCGACGCTGCGCGCGCTCTCTCTCTCTCTTTCGCTCTCGCTCAATCCGTTTACTCATCCTTTCTGATGAGCGAGTCGGACGGCTTGACCCGCTGCGCCCATTCGCTGCGAAGAAGAAGAAGAGGAGAAAGAATTAGCCCGTGAAAACCATTCCGAGGTCGGAGACGGTTGCACTTACGTCCAGCTTCCATCGTAGACTCTGCGCTTCTCAGGAGAGCCCCATCCAGCCACCTCGAGGGCGGTCTCGATGACGCAGGCGGTTACGCCGGTGCCGCAGCTCGAGACGATGGGTTTCTCAGGGTCGACGCCCTTCTCCTGGAAGATCTGCCTCAGCTTGTCTGGGGGGTAAAAGGCCTTGGTCTCGGGGTCCAAGACGGCGTTGAAGGGGATGTTGATGGAGCCCGGCATGTGGCCGGAGGACAGGCCGGGTCTTGGCTCGGGGTCCTTGCCGGTGAAGCGGCCGGGCGACCGCGCGTCGATGATCTGCACGCCCTCGGCGCCCTCCTTGTTGTGGTCGAGAGCAATCTCGCGCACCTCTTCAAAGTCGACGACCTTGGTCTCGTCCATCTTGGGGATCGGGTAAGGATGGCACTCGACGCTGTAGAGCTCGCCCGACTCGGTGGGCAGGCCCTCGTCGACCCAGAGCTTGAAGTTGTTTAGGACGTGGACGTTGGGGTGGCCAAAGATGCGGAGGGTCCAGCCGACGCGCGGGGCGCTGAAGATGCCCAGCTCCTTGGTGTCGTAGACGACGACGGTGTCCTCCTTGCGAATGCCCAACTCGCTCATGGCGGCGGCGAAGTCCTTGGGCGAGGGCAGCATGTGGGGATACTCGCTGTGGCGGTCGATGACCCTGTCGAGGTCGAAGAAGCGGGCCTTGGGGATGCGCTGCTGGCGGAAGACCTCGATACCGGTGCGGCCATCGTTGGGGAGGAACCAGGAGGCGCACAGGGGGATGGTGCGCGGCTCGGGGCTGATCTTGGAGGGCGGGTTCTTCTTGAGGGCCTCGTTGAGCTCCTTGGGGGTGACGAGGTAGGAGGACAAGGAGCGGCGCGAGGAGGAGGCGGCGGCGGAGGCGGCGGCCTTGAAGGAGGAGCGCGCATTCCACGACGACTGCGTCGCGGCGCGCGCCGGTCGAAGAATGGCAATAGTCACCATGATTGATGGCTACGCGGGTATTGCCCTGGTGTCTATTTGCTGGATCAGATAATGTCAGGCTAGTCGTGACAGCAGGAAGAAGAGGAGCTGGCCGAGTCGAGGGGCAGTATCAATCGATATCGGTCGATGTCGGGGTCGGTCGGTGGTGTCAACGGCAGAGGGCGGAAGCCCAGAAGGCTGGAGGGAAGATGCCCTCGAGGTGATTGAGTGTATAGGTAGGGAAGGGAAATGGAGAAATGACGGCGAAGGCGAAGGAAGGTCGCAGAGAGGCATTGCGCATATGGTGGTTTGTGTGCGGGGTTTGGGGTCTGGAAGGAGGGGGAAGCTTGTGAAGGAGGCTTACCGTCACAACCGGGTTTCTTTTCTCTTCTCTTCTTCCTTTCTGTTTGGCTCGTGATTGTCTTGCTTCTCTCTCTCTCTCTCTCTCTTTCGCCGACGCTCTTTTTCCGTGTTTGGCCGTGATAGGTGGTGGTGATCGGGGTTTTTTGGAGAAGCGGCAGTAATATAATGTATGTACTACCTACATAGGTAGGTAGGTATGTACGGATACGAATTGGTATAATCAAGCCTGGTAAGAAACAGAAAACCGGGGGGGCGCTGCTCACTGGTTCCCAGTCACTGATAAGCGGGAGGGGAGGTCGGTCGGTCACTGTGAGTCTGAGTCTGCGACTTTGACTTGGTTTACTGTGGAGCGACGCAAATGCGGTGGAAACGGTTGGGTTGGTTGGCGCGAATGCGGGGAGCTTGGGCCATGCCATGTCGCCATCTCTTTTTTTTATTTCGACATGACTGGCTTATGGTCACCAACGGGTCCTGTTTGCTGCCCCGCAGTTAATCGTTAATCTCACGTCCCGCCTTTCCCGACTTCAACCCAACGAGATTGCTCTTATGCGAAGAACTACAAAAAATAGAAAATTAAAAAAAGAGAAAAGAAGAGAGAAAGCAACTGAGGGGCCATGAACTAGGGCGGGCTTACCAGAAAGGAAACAGACGACTCCTCAGCACCAGACCCTTTTGAGCAGACCAAACATACCTACAGCACCATCACAGCAGCAGCAGCAGCAGCAACAACAACAACAACAACAACCCCCGTAATGAAGGTCAAGATCACCCGGTGGAATACCGTCGCGACGTGGCGGTGGGATATCCCCGAGGACGACGTCTGCGGTATCTGCCAAGTCCACTTCGATGGCACATGTCCGACCTGCAAATACCCCGGCGACGATTGCAGCCTCTGTACGTCCGTCATTTCACATTACAATCCTTATCGCATCATGCAAACTGACAATGCCCATCTAGTGTCTGGCAAGTGTGGACACAACTTCCACATGGTAAGAAGCCTCGTCTCCCCCCCATGACCGTCCTCTGACCGGGCCCAACCAAAGCACTGCATCATGGAGTGGATCAAGCAGGACTCAGCAAAGGGCCAGTGCCCCATGTGCCGTCAAAGTGAGTTTTCGTCCCATGTCGCCCGAGGGTCCCTCTCGTTGACACCCTTCAGAATTCGAGTGGACGGACCAGACGAATGAGACCGTTGAGGCCTAGGATTTGCCCATGTCTCCCTTCTGATACCTTTGGCTCGGCTGGCGTTTGGCGCATTGGTTTATGAGATTCCCGGGCATTTATGACGAAAAGGGCAAAAAAGGGGCGTGTCACGCTGATGCCGGGAGGCACCAAAATAAAGGCATGACCAGTCCCTGGTTACCGGCGACGAAGCATACCGAGACATACTCTACTAGCAAAGGCGAATGGTATCAGGGCTTCATTTGAAGACCATCTTTTGTCCTTGGTGAGGTTTCAACAATGAAACATCGTAGGTGACAACTGCTGCGTCTAGATTGCGTTCGTTTGTTTCCTGTTTCTCGGGCCATGGACCGTGGAATCCACAGCTCGGGTCTGGAAACCGTCAAGCGCAAATCAAAGGAGAACTTCAGTCACTACCTATCCGCAAGGGTTGGATGTCACCCCTGTATATATTCCGAGTCTGAGGATGGAAAGGCACTTGGTGCACCTGTCATCCAGTGTCCCCATCAGCCTCTTCCCCAGACCCCCAAAATCGGAGGTCCGTACCGATCGGCAAGATCACATGCCAGATCAGGCTTTCTCCGCAGTCACGTGGCGATAGCGATAAGCCCATCCCCAGCGGCGTGGAACGTGCATCTCCACTATGACACCCAACAGCTCTAGCTTCCGTCCCTCCCTGCACCCCATCGCCGAGTCCCCAGACTGCAGCTTCACCTTCAGCTTCAGCTTCGATCTCACACCGGGGAAAAAAGATGCCACTGACCGCGACGCCAGGGATCCCGTCAGAACCAACGCCCCGTCCCGTCGCCCTCGCCCCGACTGCCCTCCTCCTGCTACTTGGAGACGCCTCCCCTCCAAGAGACACGCGGCCCCTCCGGAACCCTCTCGCCTGATGATGGCGGACGTCCCGACGCCCCCGCGCCCCGAGGCCAACCAGCCCGCCACGGCGGCGTCTTTGTCCTCGTCCATGCAGCATCAGAAAACCGCCCGCGGTAGCAGCTCGCCCGACCCCGCCCTAGACGCAGACGCGGCAGACACCGCCGCCGCCGCCGCCGCCGCACCCGAAACCGAAACCGTCGCCCCAAGCTCGACCCCGCCGGCTTCTTCACCCTCGTCTCCAACGCGACGACCAACTCGACCCACCATCCGACCGTCAAGTACATCTTCCTCGACGACGACCCAGACACCCTCACCGCCGCCCTCGCCGCCCACCACGCCGCGAACCAGGCCGCCCCGACCCCCTCCGCCTCGACGTCAAAGGCTGCCGCCCTCGGCAAGAACCCGCCGCCGGGCACAGCCGCCGCCGCCGCCGACCGCGCCGTCCTTCTCGACGTCGTCCCCGGCGCCGACGGCCAGTGGACGGTCGCCTCCGCCGCGAGCCTCAGTGCCGACTTCGCCGTGACGGACGCCAGCATCGCCCAGCAAGAGGGCGAGAGGGAGGGCGGGCTGGTCCTCAAGATCGAGGGCGTCGAGAGCGAGGGCGCCGCCACCGCCGCCGGTGCAGCAGCTGCAGCGGCAGCGACAGCGGGCGATAAAGACAGGGACCGCGCCGAGAGCCTGCCCAGCTCCAGCAGCGCCGTCGCCAGGTCTGGCGGCGAGGAGTACGGGCCCATCCTGGAGGACTTTGAACGCAAGATGGGCGTGCTCCGGCGGGTGGCCAAGGCCGGCGAGGGCAGGGCCGACAAGGCCCGCGAGAAGAAGCCCGCGTCCGACCACGCCGAGCCCACCAAGGAGGCCGAGGAGTGATGTATGTATGCCTTGATGCACGGGGTCGGCTCCTTGACTTGCTACACAAGGAATGATTGGGAAGTTTGCGCTACTACAGGAAAAGGTAACGACACCCTCGTACACACCCCAAAGTATTTGTGTTCCTAGGAGGGTCGCTGACCTTTGGTTAGAAACGGGGGAGGGGGGATGACCGGCTCTCCCTCTCCCCAGTTTGCAAGAGGATTGCTGAGCATGTACGATTAACGATTCACGAATCACGAAGGGGAGGGACCTCGTACATAGACCATATTTCTTTTTGTCTCAGTTCGGGAAAACAGAACGACCTGTTTGATAAGTAGATGGGGCCTCGCTGTTTGCTTTCATATAGGTATACAAGGCTTTTTAAATGCAGACGACAGTGTCCCTCCCCCAACGGCGTCGCACGTAAAAGTCCTGCCCCGGAAACTAGCAGTTAATTCTTATCCCGACACGCCGCGTATAACCGCTTCAACGTCTTATATCCTGTCAAGCTCCCAACAAGCCGGTCGCCCATCACCATCGGGGATAGACATGACGGCATCTACCCTCAATGGGAGCATCTCAACACAACATCGATATCTTGGATGGAAACGGCTGGTGTAAGCACACGTAGACCAAAGCATGTCGTTGACAGAAGGAGGCAAATTCATGGACAAATAGGAAGGGAAATGCCGGGCAGCGAAGCAATCGGTATTAAGCAGTTGTGTCTGTGCCGGCCACCGACCTACGCACAATCTGCGTCTCTCTCACACACGCTTTGCATCCCCCGGACAGCCTTTTTGGACCCTGCCTTTCTCCACCGGCGCATGTCTGCGGTCACAGAGGTTCTTACTCCCACCCTCTCACGCCGGCTTGTTGAGTGAGACACGCAGGCTAAGCCGCTTGGCACGACACGGCCCGGGCCGGGTGAAACCGCAAGGCGCAGAAAAGCGCGTGCGAAGAGCGTGCAGCCCCCCTTCGTTGGAATGAGGCTCCAAGTTGCGTCGCATCAGAAAAGCCCTAGGCGGGTCCGGGTTATCTCATGCGGTGATTCTCCTGCCAGGAATTCCACCGCACAGCAACCCGGCAGTCGAGATGGGCTCACACGCCCGAGACATCGCATTTACATGCCTTTTGGTGCCTTTTTTCTCGGACAGCATCAAGATTCCTCGGCTCAGTTATGCCCGAGAGTCGAAGGACGTTGAAAAAGGGAACACCAATGCCAGAACTGAGAGGACAGGTACTTTTCTTCACGTCTCAAACGGTTTGAGCTGGTGGCGGACGAACGATAGAGGCGACACCGAGTGCTTTCTGCGCACGGCAGAGCGATCCCTTTAATGGACCGCAGATGCCCGTGACTACCACTAAAGCAGTCACACAGCTCGACCCAATCGCAGGTACCCCAGGCATACTACAGACGACCGAGGGGCACGAGCATTGGGTCTTACTACAGAATGCGCTTGACGGATTGCGTATGGAGCTTCAACTGGGCCCATCAGGCGTTGGTTTCGTCTGGAAAGCTCCTCATCTACACACCCAGAGGGCCCCTCTTACACCGTGCGGTGCAGAAACAAGAACTTCCCCGGAGGGAACTTGCCGGGCTACGATGGAAGAGGCCCCCCCTGGGAGCTATCGAGACGAGAGCCCGGATATCATGGAGCCTCGGTCAACCGACAGATACAACGGACGCGCTTTCTGCAGTGCCGAGAGCCCTCGCCCGCTGCACCAAGGACAGCATATACGGTGACCTTTGAGCTCGACAGGTATTCTATGCCCTGCTCCGGCATCCACATTCCATCGCCGAACGCCCGATGGAATGGCCAAGCCCGGACGGGAATTGACCACAAGCTCCGTGGCGTGAGCGGCCCCGCGTACATTGCGATGCCGTCTCAGCGAGGATTACTTCTTTTCAACCCCATTCTTCACATCAACCCTTGTTCAATCTCACTCTTCATCCCATCGCCCCTTTTCATCTGCACTCCTCATTCATTAACATCTAGACACGCTCCGGCAACTCCTCAATCATCACATCTTTCAATTGGAAATGCAGGACAATAGCCACCCAGAGTATGCCTACTGTTCCCCAGGCCCAACACACCACTGACTCCTCTAGGCTCACGGCTCTCTCTCCCGAACCTTCGAACGCCTACGCCGTGGAGGGCGTGACGGGCTCCCAGGCGGACTTCGGCCCCGGGGGCGGGATCTAGAAGATTCCCCTCCCCGACGACTGCTCAGCCATCCGAATCAGGGGTAACAGAGCTGAGACCCCGAGCAAGATGCTCGAGGGAGATCGAGGATCGCGTAACCAGTTTCGTTTTCCGATACCATTGCCAGGTATAGGAATATCATGCCGCAAAGAAGGAAAAAGAAGAAGAAGAAGAAAAGGAAGAGAAGAGGCCGCCTGAAATTCAAAACCCGACCCTTTCTCGCCATTGTCAACAGTCTCCCCTGGCGCGGACCGTGCCGAAGTTTCACAGGCCGCCACCCTTTTTCTTGAGACAAAGTCCGGCTCGCGCGGGATAAAGTTTCTGGGCCGGTACAGATCTTTTTCTCGATCTTGATGCCGAGGTTGGGGGAGTAACCCCCCCCCCCCCCCCCGCCCCGGACGTATCTGAACCTTGCGAGTTTGTGACCATCGCCAAGTTCCAACTGCTACCCAACACACACACGCACACACACACAAAATGGGGAAGCGTCGCATGCGCGGGTCTTCTGGACGCTTCGGCGACCGACAGACGGGCTACGCCCCCAACGACGACGAGCGGCGACCCCTACTGTCGGCCTGGGACGGGCCCGAGTACGCCGGACACGAAAAGGATGGAAACAACGACGTGGGCCCTTGACGACGAAGACGGTTTGTTTCTGGAGCGCCGTCCCCTGCCTCGGTCGCTTGTCTCGCATCATGTAAATAGACCTAGGAGGGTGATGCAGTCTTGTCAAAAAAGGCCACCGGCGTAGTCACCCACGAGACACGAAAAAGGATCATCACTCGGACCGGGGGCTCCTCCCTGGGTCAGCAAATCACGCCGAGCCCAAGGGGGGGGGGGGGGGGGACCCGGACGGTCGTTGGCTGCCGCGAGTCCAAGTAGGCAGGCGGGACGGTGCTTCATTGCCGCGAGTGCCTGCGTTGGCGGCAGTGGCGGCAGCGGCCTCTCGGCCTCTGAAGCCTCCGCCTCGCTCATATATACATACTACGCACAGGTCCCATCATCTTTGACAAAGATGAAGACCGAGCCCACCGCAGAGTCAGCCCCATTCCCTGATTCGGTAAACGAAGCCAAATAGCACCGCCATGCAGCAGCCCCCGGACACCACGGCACCCCGCGTCGTCCGCCCACGCCCCCGTCCGGCGGCATGTATTCCCCGATGAATACGCAGACGAAGACGAAGAGGACCAAGGGCCAAGGGGGCAGAGGGACGTCGGGGGGGGGGGGGCAAAGTGTGCTATGGTCCCTGGGGGTCTGCTGGGAAGGCCGTTGTAGAAGCTGTCGCGTTCGTTCGCGGACGTGAAAGTCCACTCCTTGCTATGAAATGGACCTCGCGTGTGACCCTTTCCGGCTCCGAGGTTCCGCCTTGACTATTGTATTTATAGGAGCTTCAGTGGTGGTGGTGGTGACGGGGGACTGCCATGTTCTAAGCCTTTCAGCATCTCATTTCCCCCAGAAAATGCGTTTCCACCCGCCATCTCGACGGCGTCCCTTCACCACGGGATAACCCCCATTTGCGTTTCCCAAGCCTCCCCCATCCCGGTTGCGCCGTGTCAATCAATGTCCCCATCACGCCGTAATCCGCCACCGTCGTGGCGCAGTCAAAAGGTCAAGTCACACGGTACGCACGAGACATTTCACCACTGAGAGAGAGAGAGACGGGGCGATGGATATCACAAACTGTGGAACCGCAGTCGGGAATTATAAAAAAACGTCAAGTTAGAAAAAAAAAAGACTATATTCGCGAGCATTCATGCCAACGCCCTCCCTGATGCAACAGATGGAAAATAACAAAACAATAACGGTCGGCAGGCGGAGTAGAGTCGCGCACCGTCCGTACGCGCACGACACACACGCACACAGACACACAAGAGTGTTCCAACAGTACTTCCCCCCCCACCGCTCCTCGGGAGAATCGAAGACGCACAGAAGGGGGCGGAACACGAGGGTGCTCCGTGTGTCAACAGTAGATAAAGTTCCATATACGGGTAAACTGGGGGGGGGGGGGGGGGGGGGGGGGGATAATACACCCTACAAAGGGAGCTGTTTCCCGCAGTTCCCCCTCCCTTTTCCCCTGGTAGGGGGGTCTGGGTTCCCAGGATTCGTCTCTTTGCGATAATATTTTTGGGGGGGCTCCCCATCCGCCTCCAACCAGCAAATGAGACGATGTAGACCTTCCTTGACCCGTCCGTCTATGCATGTTTATGAAAGAGAAAAAAAAGGAGGGGGGCGCATGCGGCTCGTGGGATGGTGATGGCAATGAGAAATCGATCCGGACGTCAAGTCGGAGGGACGGCGGTGTTAGTCGTGGTTTCAGAGGTCTGCCTCCCTAGACGGAAGGGGGGGTTTCGAGGCAGACGTGGTTTAAAACAAGGTAATGGTGGGTATTTTTTCCTTTTGTACAAAGAGTCCAAGCAAACGACGCAAAAGAGAGAGAGGGAGGGAGAGGGAGGGAGAGGCAACCCTCCCGCATAGCGTCCCCTTCTAGTTTTGGACGGCGGGCATGTCGACCTTGCGGCCAAGGTTTGCGGCGGAGAACTGCTGCGCGTTGGCGTTGGGCTCCCAGCCGACGCCCGGCTGGACGATGCGGCGCACGACGCGGCTCGGCGTCTTGAAAATGTGCGGGGGCGCGGCACCCGTGTCGACGGGGACGGCGGCGGAGAACTCGGGCAGCTCGAGGGCGCGGACGGCGACGGCGCGCTTGGTGGCGGCGGGAGCGGCGGCCGTTTGGCCTGGCTTGATGATGGCGAAGTAGACGGCGACGATGGCGGCGATGATGACGATGATGAGGACTGGGGGTTATGCGTCAGCGGGCGGGGGATTCTTTGGATTAACCTGAACTGCCAACGGGCGTCCAACGACAGAGAGGGGGGGGGGGGGGGGGGGATGTCCTCTCGTGATTGACCGTAGTGGCGGCAACGGCACGGGGGAGTCGACTTACCGCAGATTCCCAGGCACCACCACTTCTTCTTGCGGGTCTTGCGGGCGGTCTCGACGGCGGTGCCAATCTCCTGGTTGCCCTTGTCGAGGTTCTCGACGACCTCCTCGGCCTTTTGCTCGATCTGAGCGACGGCGGCCTCCTGCTGGACGACGAGGACGTCCATGTCCTGGAAGAGCTGGGCGAGCTCGACCATCTGCTGCTCGATCTTCTGGAGGGCGGCCTGGCGGTCCTGGACGGCGTTGAGGACGGCGTTGGCCTGGGCCTGGCGGCCGCTCTGCATAACGGCTTGCTGGAAGATCTGGGCGCCGGCGCCGGCGTCCTCGACGGCCTCGCGGACCTCGCGCTCGTCGGCGTCGGGGCGGACGATCCTGTACTGGCGGGCCATCTGGTCCTGGGTGCGCTTGCGGAAGGCGGACTCGACCTGCTGGTACTGCTGAATGGCGCCCTTGAGGCGGCGGTCGACGCGGCCGACCTGGGGGGAGTTGCGGGCGGACTGGCCGTCGGGGGACGACTTGACCTGGCGGACGCGGTCGGTGAGGGAGCGGTACATGGTCATGGTCTCGGAGGAGAGGGCGTCGAGCTGGCGGGCGGTGGCCGAGTTGGCCGAGGTGTCGGCGTCGGTGAGGGTGCGCTCCTGCAGCATGCGCAGCTGGTTCAGGTTGGCCTCGATCTGGTCGATGCCCTGGTCGATGGAGCGGCACTCGTTGAGGATGGCGTTGGGGTCCGACTGGCCGAAGCCGCTGGCGTTCTGGGCGAGGGATTCCATCTCGACGTTGGCACCTGTAGCATCGGCAGCAAGGGGGCCGCACTGGTCAGCAACTTCTGGCAGCGCGATGGCGACCGTTCCGCGGTCAAGGCCCTACCGTATTGGTCCCTACCCATAGTTGGTCCTCTGTTACCGCCGTAGGGGGCCTGCTGAGGAGGGCCTCCGTATCCTCCTGAACCACCATCGCGCTGGTCAAAGGGGTTCGAGCGACCGCCGTATCTACCCGAGTCTGTCAGTAATCCGCGTTCCGAGAGGTCGTACTCGTCGTCGTCGTCGTGTGTGCCGTCGGCTCCGCGAGAGAGAGAAACATACCCGTACTGCGACATGGTGTTAGTTTTTTTTTTGTCAACCGATGGCGGTGGTTTTTCCCCGATTCGTTTCTATGTCAAGCGGGTATAGTAAGGAAGGGAGAGGACGGCCGAGGAAAATGCGCAAAAGAAAATCGTGATGAAAAAAGGGGGGAATAAAAAAAGGCACAATTGGGCTATGATGCAACGCAACCAGGCTGAAGCAATTATGATGTTTGTGCGAAGAAGGTTTTGGTCAAGCGCTGCGTAAAAAAACAAAAAAGAAAGAGAAAAAAACACAATAAAGCGAAAAAAACAAGGTTGCGGGTTGGGTAACGGGCAACAATGGGAAGGATGTGGCGGATTGGACCTTGTTGCTGTCGAGGGCTCGGCTTCGAGACTTTTGAGGCTTGGAGAAGAAGGGAAGGGGATAGGATAACAGACAGCAGGATTGACAAGAGACAGGGCGGCAATGCAACGTGGGGACTTGTCGGATGCAGCGCAGCGGACATGGCGACAAGAGGGACGGGCGGGCGAAACACAAGAGGTTGCGAGGGTTGGGGTGAAACACTGACACTCATGTTGCTTCTGCGAAGCGCGTAGGCTTCTTCCTTGCGCGACGATGATTGCGGGCCTTTGTCCTGGTTGGGCGCTCACGGGGCGAAACGACTATTGTGTGTATGGGTGTAACGGGTTGATGACCTTTTTTTTTGGTTTTGTGGATTCGTCCCCAAGGTTTGTTTTGGATGTGAGCGTCGCGCAGTCGACAGGCAGGCAGGCAGGCAGGTAGGAAGGAAAAGAAATGGAAGCCTTTGTGTAATGTTGTATGTATTGAAGAGAAGCAAGCTGAGTACGGGCGAGAAGAAGAGGCGAGGCGGTGGTGGGTAAGGAGAAGGAGGAGGAGGACGACGACGAGGGGGGAAAAGGGCGAAGGCGGAGAAGGGGGTTTGTCGGATGAGACGAAATCGGTAGGTAATGTTGTAATGGCCAAAGTGACGGTCACGGACAGACAAGCTCGGACGACAGTCGAGAGTGCCTGGGTCGAGACTAAACAGACAGACACAGACAGGCAGTCAGACAGACAGACAGACAGTGACTGGAGTCTGGAAGTCTGGACAGACAGGGGGGTGGAACGAGGGAACCTCCTTCGATGGTGGATGACGGTGTGGAAGCGAGACGAGCGAGGTCCACAGACGCAAGCAAGCAAGCAAGCAAGGGCGCGCGCGTGTGGTGTGTTGTGTGGCTTGAAGCGCTTCTTTGTAGCAGAAATTCCAATTGCCTGCTCGGGGTGCCCCTGGCGTGAGGAATGATCGCCGTTTAGGTCCCTTTTCGACGCCTCCGGTACGGGAGATGATTGGAGGGGGGGGTCCCGGTCGATGTTGGATGCAGTACCTAATACAATACTACTGTTGTCTTGTGTCTTGTCCTTGTCTTTTTCTTTCGTTTTTTTCTCACGGACGGACGAGTCTGGGAGATTAATGGGCTGTATGTAGGAAATATGGCTGCAAGGGCGAGGAGTTTGCTGAGTAAGACGGCGGTGAAGACGACGACTGTGATGATGTCAAGGCGAGATGAGATTCAGGTCGAGAATGAGATTGAGTGTGAGTGTGAGTGAGTGAGTGTGCGCGTATGAGTGTACACTATAACTCGGTGTGGAGGGCGGCTTAGCACACAACGCTGACGGCCGCAGGGGCCACCGATGTAGGTACGGAGTACTTCGTAGGTACTCGGTAGGTAGCCAAGAAAGGGGGAGATCTCTCTCTCTCTGTGTATCCGTACTCGGTACGGGTATTGATTGTCTTGTTGGTGGGTGTCCCTGGTGAGGGAATCTCGACTCGGGGCTGATTGGACGTCCAGAGCACCGTCAATGTCCAATTCGACTCGAATAAACTCGGATGGTCCTATGCGCAGCCTGTGTGCATGTAGGTAGGTAATGCTGTGCAGGATCTTCTTTTCTTCTTATTCTTCTTCTTCTTCTTCTCCTCCTCCTCCTCCTTCTTCTTTAATCTCTGGGTTGAATCTTTGATGAAGCTCGGCCTAATTCGTCTTTGCGCACGGCGCAATGCCTCTTATGCGCCTGTTCCTGTCGATGACGTTGGCTGCCAATGCAAAGCAAAGACAATGCTATGCAAAGACGGAACAGAGCAGAGCCAAAAAAGGCTAACTCAACCTTTGGATGCTGATTGGTACACCTTGCAGCGTTTTTCTTCTTCTTTTCTTATTGTTTCCTGGGTGGGATGGTTGACGCCTCAAGACGACGACGGCGGCGGCGGGCGACGCGACGACCACCACCACGGCGAGAGGGTCGACAGGGATGCTGACGGCGGGAAGCCGTGGGCCAATCGAGTCTGGATCTTTGGCTTCTTTCCCCTTCTCAGTCTCCCCTTCTGCACTGAAAGCGGGAGAGAGCCGTGTCGTTCGCGGCGTGTGGGTGCGTGTGTGTGTGTGTGTGTGTGTGTGTGTGTGTGTGTGTCCCACAAAAGCTTGAGAATATCTCTGACACGGCCCAATCGATCCACCCGCTGGATGATGCTGCAGATTCTCTCCACCCTCTTCTCTCGTCTGAGGACCGGGGGCGTTTCGTGTTTCTCTCTGCTGCTACCGCTGCTGTGCTACACTACCCAGTAGGGGTGTGGTGTATTTTTGGGACCCTCGTCTTGGGTGCTTTTCGTGTACGTATGTATTCCGTATATGTGTGTGGATATGAGAGAGAGAGAGAGAGAGAATGTGTGTGTAGGGATTGCGCCCGAACTCCTGCTGGAGAAACGGCGTCGATCAAGTTCCACGTGGACCCTTCGTGAACCCGTCGTGAACCTCTCGGATGGGGCCGCCTCGGGGGGCCAGACAGACACAAAAGACGACGAGGGGACGACTATGCGGCTTTTGCCGGTGAGGCTCTTGCGAGGAATCGACGCTCGCAGCAAAGTCTGAGCGAAGCCGGCGAGCACGGCGCTTGAGCAAACGTCTGGAGTCTATTATATAGACTACTTGGAGAGAGGGGAGAGAGAGGAGAGAGAGGAGAGGGGGGAAGCTTGCAGAGTTCACGATCGTGACCGGGAAACGGGAATCCGCGCCTCTTAAACCAAAAAAAATAATCCCCCATCTTCCCTCATCCCATGCTTATCACCAGTCAAATTGGCGTCGCTCATAGGTAATCAGAAAAAAAGATGCACAATCCTTTCCCATTCGCTCACCTCGACACAAACACACACACACACACACACCCTCCCCCCGCTTCCTCTCGCTCTCCAGCTACCTGTCTACCTAGTAGTACATTACCGGCGGACGGTCTCGGAAGCGCGAAGAAAAGGCTTACTTCGTACTTACCTAGGCCCCGACAGCACATGCGGCTGCAAGCCTCTCCATCCTCCGTCTCCGTATTTCGTAGCTCCACGCCCCCCAAACCAAGCCAACCCTAGCCTCGCAGCTCGCAGCTCGCAGCTCACGGCTTTCGCAGCTCCAAAGCCCGGCCCAGCCAAGACACCTTAAATAGAACTAGGGCCCATGTAAGCCGTAAGCCATCGTCAGCAGGCTGGCCCAAGCCTGCCTTGTCTGTCGTCTACAAAGTCTCCCCTCTGGCAGCTCTGAGAGAGACGGATACCCACAAAGTAAAAAAGGCATGTTCGGGGCATTCGGAATCCAGGTAGCAGCAGCTTACTATGCCCGTCATGATTCAGATGCTTTTCCCGGGGGGAGGGGGAGAAACGACGGAGCCCAGATTCCCTTTTGCCAATGCGTGCCTAGGCAACTCAAAAGCTCCAGGAAGCCAATCCTCCCCTCCGCGCCCGGCTGTTTCTACCTAGTAGTAGTTTTCCACGGAACCCAAACACTGCCCCTTCGCCCATTCGCCATGCAGCCACCTCGTCCCGTCTTTTGGAGCCGAATCCCCCCCCCCCCCCCCTCCTTTCAGCTCCAGGATGGCATGTCTTCCGTCCTCCCTTGAGGGACCAGCTACTCGATACAGATAGTCTTGACGGGGGGGGGAGGGAGGGGGCCAACATTCTTTTCGTAATCCGATGTCTACGTGTACTCCGGTAGCCGGGAGGACCAGGCCCGGGGGACTCTTTTCGTCATCCTCCAACGGGGACTACCCCGCCCCCTCTCGCTTGGTGCGCAACGCCCAAGCCAAAATGCCAAATTCTCTCTCCCTCCCTGCTCTGCGTACCATGCCATGTCGCCGCGCGCGCGGGGTAACTAAACCCCCGTCCTAAAAAGAACAGCACCGGAATGTGTTGACGATAGAAGGAAGAAAAAAAAAAGAAGCTGCGCCCTTTGCATTTCTGGGCCTGCCGAGGGGGGGTGGGGTGGAGGGCAGAGAGGGCAAGACAAGCTGCGCCGGCGAGGCTTTGCCGCCATCACAGGCTGCCGCCGCCTTCGCGTGCCCGTTTTGGGCCAAAGCTGACATGCAAACACACCGCCGCATTCCATCCACCCCTTCCCATCTCCCATCCCCCTCCCCCTTCCCTTCCTCGACCTCGGCGCCGACGGACGCCGCACCGCACAGCCCGCCCCCCAAGGGAGGCGGTAGGGCTATGCTGCTGAGCCCGTCCAGGATCCTCCATCTCCTGGATACCCAACCCGCATCGACACCGTCCCGGGGCCGGGACCGGGACCGGGGAGGGGAGGAGTGGAGGGGTGCTTTTCTTTGTTGCCTCCGGCCGCGGTGTTCGGTTCCGCTCAGGGTTGACGCCGCTTCGATCCCCCCTCCTTTTCCCCCTCTTCTTCTCATTCTTCACTCCATCCCGGCTCTCGAGAAACAAGTCTGTTTTGTTTTGCCGAGAGGCGGGCGAGACGTCGACATCAGACGCGAGAAGTCAACCATGCACGCGCCGCTGGGCATTATTCAGCAACCGTTTTGTTTTTCTTCTTGCCGCCCGGGATGTGTGCGTTTGTGTGAGTGTGTGTGTGTAGCTCATGTACGCATATGTGTGCGTGTCTTTGTCCCGTCAGCAACACCAGACCGCGGGGTGGTGTTATCGTCGATAATTCTTCAATTCCAAAAGCGCCAGAAGCCTTCCTCTATCCACAAAACCATCGCCCTGCCACGGCAAGTCAAAGTGAAACCCCCCCCCCCCCCCGCGTCAAACATTTCAAAAAGCACTCCTCCCGTTCACGTCACCGCTCTCCCCATTTCCCATTGCACCCCCGGAACGCGCAGCAACCCAAGCACCCGCGGCAATTTGATACAGTACGTTCGGGAACCCTTCCAAACACACAATCTCGCAAACTCCCTATCCCCTTCGTGACTTTGACACCGATATCGCCAATTATAACAAAAAGACACCCAGTAAACTCTCATACCACGGCGTACGCCGAGACGTAGCTCACGCTGAAGTCGTTCGGCCTCGTGACCTCGTTGCTACGCTGGTACTGGATGAACTGGAAGCGGCGCTGCTGCTCGTCGCCGCCGCCGCCGTCGCCGCCCAGCTCCTCGAGGGCCGCCATCGTGACCCCGATCGGGTGCCGCCCGCACACCGTGTTCTTGGTCTGCCTGAGGTTGTCGTAGAAGGCGCTGTGCTCGCCCGTCTTGATGGCCTCGATCGCCAGGTCGTCGACCAGCTTGATGCTCTCGTGGATCGGCGGGCCGTCGGGAGGGGCCCGTAGGGGCGGAGCTTCTGCATCTTGGTCACGTCCCCGTCGGGGCAGTAGACGGTGTATTCAAAGTGCTGGCCCCAGTGGCAGAAGTCGGAGCTCACGATGAAGGCGTTCTCCGGGTCGCGGAGGTACTCGGCCAGCCACTTGCCCACCTCCTTTTCCTCCGCCTTGTTGTTGTTGCCGACGAGGATGGGCACGACTGGGGGAAGTCGTCGGGCGAGCCGAACGTCTGCTGCAGCCGCTTGTACAGGTAGGGCAGGTGCATCTCCAGGGAGTGCTCGTTGTCGTCGTTGAAGACCGGCATGTCGTCGACACCGTCCCGCCCGCGGATCGCCTCCGTGACCTCCTCGTCGACGCGCAGCTCGCCCCACGGCGTGCCGTACTTCTTGTAGGTGGTGACGGCGCAGCCTCGCAGGGGATACGTGTGCGACGGGCCGAGGATGAAGACGCGCTTGACCTTGCTGAGGTCGAGGGCTTTGTATGCCCAGGCGGCGGTCGCTCCCGAGAAGGTGTAGCCCGCGTGGCTGTTCACGCCATTGATGTCAGCATGGGAAACGAGGGGTCTTCTTGTCATGTCATAATGGTGCTACGGGGCGTGCTGGGGAGAGAATATGCCTGGGACGACTTACGGGGCGATGACGACGCGGGCACCGGGAACGGGAAGCCCTTTGCCGTCGATCTGGTCTGGGACGTTGGCGAGGAACTCGTCGAGCTGCTCAGAGAGTTTGTCTGCGTCAGCTAGGTACCACTTGCCCTGCTTGCCGGGTAAGCGGGTGCCTGTGGACGCCATTCTTTCGGGAGTCGTGGGACGAGGTAAGGAACTATTACAAAAAGACACAGTTCGAACACGGCAAGATTATGAGCAGGAAAGGGTTGCGGAAGAGAAGGTTCTTATTTCTTTGAATATGGTTCGAGCTTGGGATGGTTGAGAGTGGTGTTGAGTGCCCCGCACCAGGCACGAGGGAGCGATGACGAAGCGCGGGGAGGAAGCTCCTGGACCTTCCTGTGGGGTAGGTAGGTAGGTAGGTAGGTTGCATATGCTGTGGGGCCGGCTTACACGCCCGGCCTCTCCCCGTGATGGCCGCCGTAAGCGCCGTGTCCTACCGGCGGCAAAGAGGCCTACGAGCATCGCATACAAGATGTTGTTTATTTGGAGAAGAACTGGCTTGAATAGCTGGGTCGTCTCCTAATCGACCCAACTCCCAGGCATAGCGACCCGCGGCGCTTCAACAACCCTCCAGAACTCGCCGGCAAAGGCCTCGGACTCGACGAGCCACTCTACCCGCCAATCGTCCACCTCTGGCCCGTAATGAAGCGCGGTTATGCGTATCGGCATCCAGTAGCGATCACTCTTATCGAAATTCTGTTCCACGAAAATCATCCATGAGTATTTGCCGGCCTGCAGCTCGTTCCGTACTACCCTGCGGGAAGCGTTGATGGCGTCGCTATCAAATGCGCCTTTTACTTCTGGACACGTGAGTTTCTGCACGAGCGCCTCTTGTCTTCCGTACTGGAGTAAATCGACCCCTGCGGACTGCAAGTCCCTCAGCCACTGCTTGAGTACAGTTTGGAAGACGGAATCCCATTCCCGCAAGCGGACCTCGGGGCTCAAGCGACAGAGAGCACCGCCGAGGAGGGAGATCAGTGGCGTGGACCTCCATACGGGGACGAGGAACCAGTCCCACGGGACCACCGTCTCGACGTGGCACAGGCTTTTGATTTCGGGGACCGCCCGGACCGTGTCGATGATGAGGTCGCTCCAGCTCTCCGTATATGAACGCGCCCTGAACGTGCGGGGGTCGTGCTGTAGATCGTCCGCCATTCTCTTCCCCACGGCGATGGCGGCAGAGTGCAGCAGCGAGAACCCTTGCCTCACAGACTCCTCTACATCGCCTCTGGCAATATCCGTGTCCTCGGACAAGAGAGATCGGTAGGTCACGGGGGTCTGCACGACAAATGAGGCGAGCCGCACCGCCTCGGCGCGGTCCTGGAGGGGCAGGACGTGATAGTCGTGCAGAAACTGGGTCTTGTACTCGCGGGCCAAGTCGTCGCCGTAATCGTACTCTACGAAGTAGGCAAAGAGCCGCTCGATGGTCAGGGTCGAGGTAGTCTGGGCGGCGGTGCGGAAGAGGGAGATGAGGGATTGGTGGGTTGCGTCTGGGCCGGTTGACGAAACGAATTTGATGCGGGAGCTTACTATGGCGTCGATGGGGTTGCTGGGAACAAATGGTATTAGGTGTGTCAAATATCCAGGAAGGGAAGAGAGAGAGAGTGTGTGTGTGTATGCGCGTGCCTCCAAGGTGGGTTCGGTGAGATAACTTACCGGCCATGGAGCCCATGGCGTTGTCGCTCGTCGTCAGCGGGAACGCCTTGCTGGATGAGGACTTGGCAGACTTCCAGTCTGTCATTTTCCGCTGCGCACTAGAGGACGGGTCAGCCATTTTAAATCATAGGCAGGTAAATAAAAGCTCACGTATAAGAGCGAACGGCCCAGTTCGTCTCTATCAAAGGGCGTCGCCCGTCTCGTCTGAAAGAGCTTCATCAATCCCGCCAAGTCTCCCTCCTCAGCAGCTATGAAGGCCGGAGACGACGACGGTCTGATGTTGTAAGTGTGGAAACAGTACTGCCACCCTGTCCATCGAAGTTCTCCCACGCATTGAGACCAAGGCATTTGCACTGATGCAGTCCATCCGTTGTGTGTCTTGGAGCGACGGAAGGAGTAGCGCCCAAGAACTGTAGCTTCGAAGCTCGAAGGCCAGGTAATGAGCCCCTTCGTCTTTCGTGCTGGTTCGCTTTCTTGTGTTTTTTGACTTGTCTCGAAGTCGATGGACTTCAACCCCGTGGCAGGTAACTTCTCGATATTCATCATGTTGACGACTGCCTGGGCCGTTTTCTTCACCATGTCATCCTGGCATGCCATAGTGTATTCTCTAACACGCGCAGAGGTTTCGTTGATTATAGAGCGTTCCGACAACTCACTCTTCGCCCTTTTGCATCATATCAGTCAACAAACGGCAGCAGACCTCGCAGGGAAAGAAGGCCAACCCACATATGGAAGCACGTAATGGCCAACTGCACCGACTCCATCGCCCACGCGAGCTCGCTCTCCAACATCTCCATCTCCTCCTTCTTCAGTGTGATGATCTTGATCGAGTTCACACGTCGCCTGAACTTGCCCCTGGGGCCCTGGATCTTGCCCTCGAGCTTCTCAATGTGCGATCTCAGCGTCGCCTCGGCCTCCCTCGCGTAAGCGACCGACTGCCGAGCGGTCGGATGGACGAGCAGGTCCGGGTGCTTCGTCAAGTCGGCCTCGATCTGGCGCAGGATCGGCTCGAGGGACCTGAGACGCTTGATCCGGGCTCGGAGGTCGTCGGGGAGCTGCTTTACCTGTTCCCACAGTTGGATGACTTTGAGGATCGCTTTGCCGGTGCCGACGCCGGCTTGGATGAAGGCGATGCCGCTTGCTGCAATGTCCATATCGTCCGGGCTTCTGCATCCAAAATTCTATTACAGTGTTTCACTTATTTCCAAAGTAAACCGGCGAGGACGAGTCTCAATCGTCTGACGCCCAAGAAGAGCCGCTTCAAAGGAAAGACGGAGTTCGCAGAAGTAGGAGACAATCGACGACATTGCAACCCTCCCGGAAAACGAAATCGTTCGCCTCGGAGGGGCAAGTGTTTCCATTCTGCCCTGCCATTCTGCGGCAGCGCAGTCATTGGAGACGCAGCGGACCGGGCCTGCTGCCTCGGCGGCAAAGCTGCATATCGTGCAAGGGTTATAGCCACTCCGTGCCAGGGTGTAACACTAGCCGGCCGAATCCGTGACCCAACCAACACAACTTGGCATCATCGGTTGGATGGCAGCCAATAGAGGTCGCTTCTCGGGTGCTCGTCGTACGTATCTTCATCCACGACTCCCGCATCCCTAGCAAGCTCCGGGCATGCCTGTACGAGGCGGCTTTGGCCACGAGCGTCAGCATTGATGACTAGTAAGGGGCAGCAGTTCCCTCGCCTTCCACGGGCGGAGCGAGCGTAACGCAGGCGTCCTGCCGGGATGAGTGGGGGCGCGGGGTCAGTCGACCCGAGAAGACCTCCTTCTCCTCCGGCTGCGGTTGCGGCTGATGACGGCAGTTATGTGGCCGGCGCTTCGAGGTTCGGTTCATGTCCCTTTGGCAGCTTGGTCGCTTGCATGCGCAAAACCCCGGAGAAGATGCAGGGTTGACAGGGGTGGCTTTCCAACGAAGCGCCAACAAGGCGCAGCAAATGCGTACCACCATCATGAAGATCTGGGCTTCTTCTTGAGGATCAGGATCATGTCGGGCCGGGCTGTTTTTCGATCGACGCTTTTGGAATTCTAGTCGAACCAGCTTCCTGGCATCACTTCTGGTGGGTTATCCACAACATCCCAAAACTGCCGTGCAAGAACTTCGTACTCTGGCGCCCACCAGATACGCCAGTCCGAGGGGTCTGAGCCGACGTCCAACGCCGTCACACGCATGGGCATGGCATCCCTGGCCGCCGAAGAGCAGTTGTTTCTTATCCAACTCTCATTTCGGGACAGCGAATCCGCGTCAAACGTCCCTCTGGTGCCTGCTGCATAGAAAACCGCCTTTTCTTTGTTGCCGTAGCTGGCGAGGTCTGTACCAAAATCCACAAGCTCGCGTGCCCATTTCTGCACCACGTCCTGTAGCACCCGATTCCAGAAATCGTGGTTCGCCCGGCGGGTCGAGCGCAGCCAGCAGATGGCCCCTCCGAGGACCGAGGCCAGCGGCGGCCCCTCCCACGGCGCTGTGCCGAAATCGTACGACGGCTCGACCACCTCGACCCCGTGCAGGACACCATCCTCCGCTGGTGCGACGGCGAAGTACACCAGACCGCCCAAGTTCATGTTGTACTTGTTGTTCAAGACGTTAGCCTTGAGGCAGGTCATGTCGGGCGCCAAATCCGCCGCCCTGCGCCACCCCAGGGCGACCGCTGCGGAGTGGACGACGGAAAAGCTCAGCCTCGCGCACTCGCCCACGTTCTCCGCCGAGATATAGTCAGCTTCGTGGCCCCCGAGGAGGAAAAGCACGGTGTTGGCGGACTGGATGGCCGAGAAGCACGCCCGCCTGGCAGCCTCGGCGCGTTCGAGCAGGGGCAGCCGGTGGTACTCGGGCATGAACCACTGCTGGAACGACCGGAGGTAGTCGTCTTCGACGACCCACCCCCCAGGAAGTCGAAGAGCTTCCGGGTGGATATGGAGGCGATCTCAGCGCGGTGGTTCAGCAGGAGGTCAAGGAGGCGGCGGTCGGGGTTGTGTGGGCTACCGTGGGTGTGATCGTAGACCAACTCTTCCAGAGGGCTTCTGCTTTGGACTGGTTAGATGAGGCGATGGTATTGGAAAGAAGTGGTGGAAAAGATAAAGACCTTTTTTTCCCTGATGGCCGTTCATCGATCGTGGCCGTCAGCCCCAGTTCGAGGAGTTTACGACAGAGGTCGACTTGGTTATACTGGGCGGCGTACTGATTTTATTAAAACCCCATCTGGAATATCAACAAGCCGACCCACATGAAATAGAGACGAACCCCCGGCGTCTCGGTCGTACAATGAAGCCTCCCCGGTTCCGAACAGCGCAAGCATCGTCGAAACATCTCCGCTCTTGACGACCTTGAAGATGAGTGAGTCTTGCGGCCTGATGCTGTACGATCTCAGGCTGAAATTCCATCCAGAGACGGCGCGCTGTGACTGGAACTCCCAGGTCCAGGCCTCACGAGACAGCCAGCTTGGTGTCTGCAAAGTGACTTGCCAGCGGCCGGTTGCCTTAGAGGAGCCGACAACGACGCGGCCGAGGGGCGATGGGGCGTATGAATCTAGTCTTAAACCTTGGTCACGCCATTTGGTCACCACAGAGCCCACCGTCTGCGTCTTGCCTTTGGAGACTGCCGTCTCATTGCACGCGGCGAGCCTGGGCTCTCCTTTTTGGTGCGAAGCCAGTTCGAGGGTGACCCGCCGTATGATTCGCGCCTCTGATTCTTCTACGAGGGTCTGCGTCCGGCTCAGGACCATCGATGACGTATCCTTGATGATGCGGTCGCCAGATATTTGATCGACCGCCCTGATATAGTCAGCCGGAAGATTTTCTGGAAGGTGTCGCTGTCGACTCACAAGCGATAACACTCAACGCACAACCCAACAAGACTTACAGCCCTCTCCAACCTCTTCTGCATCTTTTCGATCTCATCCTCCCTGAAGTTCGCCCGCAGTAACCAGACATGCCCCCGAACTCCGAACCGCTTGTTGCCTCTCCTCTCCTTCTCAATCCTATCATGTAGTCGCTTCGCCAAGGTATTGACCTTTGCCGCCGCAGCAAGGGCGTTTTCGACGCATTGCTTCGCACAAGATAGAGATGCGAGGTCGGGATACTGTTCAAAGTCGATCTTTATTTGGCAGAGAACGGAGCGGACGAGGTCCAGGTGCTCGAGAGTGTCCTGGAGGTCTTCGGGGATGTCGTGGATTCCGCGGTAGAGGCGGACGAGGTTGGCGATGCTGGCGGTAAGCTGAACGAAAGCTATTGCGCTCGCGGCTGCTTCCATGAGGTCTCAGTAGGCGAAGTTCCTTGCCAATATCGCTCTAACAGAGTGTTGGTGTTTTCTAGAACGATTTAGGGGGGTTGTTTGAGCAATGGCGCGTGGATAACTGATCAAGAGGTGAGGCATTTGGCAGTCTTGGGTGCACGATAATCAGGTGCAACACCGCTTGTGCGGGCCACCTCTCTCTTCATACCTGTTCACAATTGGAGAGGAGGGACCATTCCAGACATGGCAGGGCAATGCAACGCCACGGCATACCACAGCCCCGCGGCAAAGCGTTGGAGATGGGGCCGGGCCGCTGTGCTCGGTGCCAAACTGCATCTTGTTGCATGGGTTGTGGCCACTCACGGTCCGGACTTGAGGGACAGCCGGACTGGCGATCCAACCAACAGGATCCTGAGGTGCCATCCCCCCCCGTAATTGACTATACCATGGGCGAAAACGCGGATGGCGTTACAAGGCGACGCAAGCTGAGCGATGGTGTATACGTTATGAAGGCCATGGCTGTCTATTAGACCATCACCATTGATCGGAGTGATCCGAGTTGAAAATAACGGCTAAACCGGGGGCCGAATCCTGCGATACTCGGACCAAACCAACGGCGTGGTTTCCTCGCGCTCCCATAGGTCTGCCCTGATCTGTTCTTCCAGGCCAAACTGATCGCAATCCCAAGATTCGTCCACCCAGCTTCCTGGCATCTTGAAAGCCTGACTCTCGACTAGATCCCAGAATTCTCCTGCATAATCTTCGTACTCGAAGGTCCACCAGAGCCTCCACTGTTCCGGCCGAGAGCCATAGGTAAATCCAACGAGAGAGAGCCGAGCTGTTCCCTCCACGTCGCACACTATGGACCGTGATCTATAGTGTGTGTAACCTTCATCGTATAGTCGCCTCTCCTCGTGTCCATATTTCAAAAGATCAACGCCACACTCGGACAACATCGTGATCCAAGCGGTGAGTGTTGATTCCAACGCTGTCTGAAATCGCCTTACTTTTCTCCACGGAGTGAGATCCGGATCGTACCAGTCTTCGACCCCAAAAATCCACATAATAGAAGAGAATGGCGAGACTTTAGTGTATTTAGTGCACCCATAACATGAGAACAATCCAAAGTCGAGGCGATGCAAGTTTATAGAATCTTGGCGGATACAGGAGCCGATGAGTTTGCTCCACGACTTCCTCTCCTCAAGCCTTTGCTCATCACCCGGATCATTCCTCGAATTTACTTGCACCCACACTCTCTGTGCAAATACCAAGACAAATGAATGAAGAAGTACACTGCATTCGTCCACAGAAAGCTTGATAACTTCAATAGGAAGCTCATCAATCTCTGGGATGATTTGTTTGATCTCATCTGGTCCCCAGCAGCCTCCGGATTTTGCCAGGTCCCTCAGGTGCTTGATTCTTTTCTCAATGGGCAGTAAATGATAAAAAATGTCGTTGCGGTTGAGAAACCCCCGAAAAATAGGGTAGCTGACACCGTGATCGAGCAGGAAGTCGAGTATCTCACTGTGGTCGAGAACATCGTCTAGGCCATAATCTGCAAAAAGTTCAAGGAACTGAAGATCTCGAGGTGCGGGGCTACGCCTTCCCCCAAATAGGAATAGGGCCAATAATGCTGGAGTACTAAACACAATATATATTAGACACTGTCCCGCATTTCACTAATATGAACTAACCTATCTGTCGGGCTTGCTGGATTGCTTAGACAAATACCAAGACCTCGATCTAAAAGCAGTTTTGTGGTTGAGAAAGCGCTTGCAAACACAGCAAGCTTGATAATAGGACCGTCAATTAGCAAACTTGTGTTAGAAACCTTTACTGAATATGAAATACTCACTGAAAGCAGATTGGAGCCATCCTGATCGCGTGCATAGATGGTTATTTTATTCTCCTCCAAGGATCGAAATAAGCCGCGGTAATCGTCCCTTTCGAGACAGTCATATAACCCTGGGGGAAAATCTTCAACCACTTCATCCGCTCTTAGATTCAACTGCCACCCTTGAAAGCTCCTTTGTGCTAGTATTGAGTACACGGATCCACTGAGCCAGGTTGGAGTGCGAACCGAGAATTGGAAACTGGAGTCAGCACCAAAGCCGAAGCGGAAGGTGGGTAAAAAGGAGTTTGAGTAGGGCTTGTGGAAGACGTTTACCACAGTAGAGTGGGCGTGATTGGTCTTTTTCCTTCTGATGATTTTTTCTTCATCTTCACCCGTCTTGAATGAATCGCCATCCCTAATCAATAATTGGCCTGGGACTTTGATCGATCTTGGCTGCCCTTCGAGTAAAACAGTGGTACAAGCGGTTGCCAGTCCCCTAGGGCCATTGTTAGAGACCGAATGTGCCGAATGCCCTGATAGCAGCGATAGTTGCACTTACATCAAACATTGTGTCTGAGCTATCGACAAAAAATATATTGTCGAGTCGAGGCTTTTGTCCAGAGCGTTCCATTCGTCCTTTCGAAGAAGCACTTTGGACGATGCAAACCTCCGTTTGAAGCCCCGCTGGTCAGCATTGATCTTGGCCTGCAGGCGATCGACCAGCTCTTGGACGTCGGTCAGCGCACGCCGGGCTTTGTCAAGGTGCTTCTGCAAGCGAGCCATGTTGTAAACTGCTTCAGGGAGCTGGCTTTTGAATATTTGGCTTTCGGTTTCGTTGAGAAACTCTTCAAGGTCTTTTAAACGCTCAGCCTTCTCCAGTAGCATGACCGGGACTTCCTTGACTTCGTGCCAGAGCCGCATAAGCTTGAACGAGGCGCTGCCAACCTTGGTTGTCATATCGACGACGGCGATGACACTTGCCGCCAAACCGAGTGCTTCCGCCATTCTGACAATGTGATCTACTCTCCAACAGATGTTCTATTTGAAGAGAGGACGTGTGACAGTCGTCCACGAATATGGCTGATGACGGTTGTAACGAGATCAACGAGATCCAAGATGGAGGTAATGATCGAGAGTTTGAAGTACCGACCGAAAAATAAGAAAAGAGGGGTTTTGGAGGAGGTTTTTGTGCGACAGCTGGTGTTCATCATCCGTGTGGCTGTGTCGAAATCATTGGCCGGCATCACTCGCGTAGAGGCGACTGCATCTAGAAGATCGACTGCTGATTCGTCTTTCTGTCTGCATCGCCCCTATACGAAGCGCTGACAGGCGCCCCCAATCTTTTGTTAACGTGATAGCTGATGGGTGCCTGGCGAAAAGCCTTATCGGTGCCAAGATGCCGAACACCAGGCTGGTTATCCCGTCAGGCAGCCTGATAAAAGGCGCATTGCTGACAGTGAAGTGTGCATTTTATTCCTGTGATGATGGGACAAAAGTGGAACCACACTTTGCACTGTAGTCCTTGGACTTTAATCTTATCACGATCAATTCCTCTAATAGAGAACTCGCGTCTCAGCTGATTCATAGCTGTCATGGTTGAAGGCCAAAACCAGAAGCACGTTGGGCCACATGCGGTAAGAGTAATCTCAAGAATGCGAGATGATAAAAAGAAGACATTCAACATCTAGTGGATATATCAGTAATATCTAATTAAATTATCAGACATTTATCAAGACGGAGAACGACACCGTTTAATAAAATATCTAATATAGGTAGGTAGGTACGTGGGGGGCAAAGCCCCAGCCGGGCAGTTATGAACTGGATCGCAATCTGTACCTACGAAGACTCAACGTGTCAAGGAAAGATTATAAAAGCTGATAGCATACACATCTCCATTTGGCATTTTGATACCAAGCCATTATTTTCTTAAATATTATGTGATATACCGATATAGTCTGGGACATCGCATTACGTGCTGGGAGTTTCGAAGGCAACAAGACGTATCGTGCTTTGTTTGGGGCCAAATAGTTGCGCATAGCCCCAAACGACACAAGAGTACATTTTAACTGCTGAATATTGTCACGAAGGTAGTTCTTGTCAGCCCAAGGAACATCAGCGATTTACCAATCCTGTTATCTCGCCCTGCCGGGGGATGAGCTTGAAAATCCCGAATCTTTGACAGGCGGCAGAGGGCTGATGATGGGGTAGAATGATAAAAGATAACGGACATAGATCAGAGCTTAAGCCAAGCCTGAAAGAGGCCGAAGACAAACCGAACAGCCTCGAATTCACTCATAAAAAGACGCGTTGTGAGACACGCAGGAGAGGCTTGCAATGACCAAATGGGATCATGATGTCTTCGTATGCACTCCTGCAAAACGCCAAGTAGATAAGACTCCAGCTGAAAGATAAGTCCAGCCACTGCAACTTACCTTGGAGGCATACTATCTGTTCATCAAGCACAGGAAAGCCACCCACAACCCACAATCTGCAGCCTGATCCGATCAATGACGGAAGGTGTCGTTACCATGGCTTTGGGGGGGTAAGAGCAGCAGTATAAGCACCCAATTGTATTACGAGATTTGTGCTTTTATTAGTTACACTGCATCTTGCAGTCAGCAGGCTGGCTGTAGTATTAGGTCTGCTGCCCCCCCAACCCCCAGCAGCCTAACAGGGGCGATGTCAGGCTGTGCATGATAGTGATGCTGAATGGTTTATCAACCCATCTCGTTTTAAGAACATCCTTAGCACCAAGGGAATTCAGTCTGGCAAGATTCTTCCATTTAATTCATCGGAATCGTCTAGTAACTAGGCATCATACCTTAACATACATAGTTGGTGAGCAAGTACTATTCGTCGACTCGTGCTCATCCCAATGGCCTCGAAACAAAATGAAATTGAACTACAACAACCTCCTGGTGCCGCGCGGACGCAACATAGCTATACGTTCCCAAGTAGCGGGCCATCAACTCCAAATCTCATTCACACTCTACCTACCGGAAACGTCCGAGGCCACCGCAAAACGCCCTCAGCGACTTGGCGACCGAACGATGACGAAACGACCGTTGACGCGCCACTCCTTTCGCGTCGAATAAGAAGTCCAGGGGTCGTTGACGGAGACGGTTGGGGTTACGAGACCGATCGGAGTGGAAACTACGACCAGTCACGGAGCCCAGCGGAGCACAGTATTACAGAACAGCAAGCTACGCGGCTCACACTCGACGGCGGCAACAAGACCGGCAGAGAAGCCAAGCAAATCACTCGGAGTAGCTGGACTCGGCACATCAATGCATGGATTGTTCATGTTCCCGCCATAATGACGACTGTCGCTGTCCTGTGTGTCGGTTCTTTCAAGTTTTACTGGTATCCGGAGGAGGGGCCTCTCGTGATGAACTATCGTGTGGACGCCGATACTATCAGCAACATTCTGCAACTTGCGGCCAAGCTGCACGAGCTTCTCATTGTGGCATCGCTGTCTTCTATTGCGCTAGCCATGTTTCGACGGCGTTTGGTGACGAGTGGAGTTCGACTAGGATTTCTTACGGGCGGCTATCGAGTCGGCGACCTTGGATACATGGGGACAACCGCGTTCTGGCGCCAAGGTTTCGCCATCTCGAACCCCTGGGATATGCTGCTCCCGGGGTTTGTTGTCTTCGCTACCATCATGTCAACCATCGTCGGACCAGCATCTGCTGTGTTGCTTGTGCCGACTCTCGGCTGGTACGAGATCGACAACTCGGTTGCGTTTGGAAACATCAAGCCCCCCCTGCGGTATGCGTGGAACCGGACTGACATTTGGCAACCGACTCGGCGCGACGCAGCTGATGAATGCAAGACAGTCAAGGGCATATACTTTGACTATTGCACAGCAGGAGGCTTCCCACAGATATCGAGCTGGCTACGAGATTTCGCAGCTACGGATCTGAGGAACAACCTTACGTTTCACTCCACGTCAGCTGATCTGCGGCGACATCTTGTTTTCACCCAGGTCAACGACACCCAGAACACCACCCTAACCACGCTTTGCACCACCCCTCCCCATTTTCTCACGACTAGCATTGGTCTGTTCGGGAAGTACATTAAAGATGCAAATGTTGGCGCACTGTCAAAGGAGCCCCGGTACAGACTCCAAACCAAAAAAGTAAACCCCGAGGACTCCTCGCCACAAGAGAACTCAACACTGTATCAGCCATTTGTGCAGTCTAAATGCACAATCCACGACAAGAATGAGTTGATTGGAGACCTCAATCCCATATATTACCCTGTTGGATCCTTCAACTGCTTTCAGGATGACGACTGTCTAAACTTCCAAAGAAATCCTTTACAATTCGACAATGGCTGGTTGAAGGACCCGGATTACGATGTCAACGTGTCGATTTCCACAAATTTCTGGATGGAAAAAACAAACTCGTCCATGATTTTACTTAACGGACAAATCCCAAATCATTCCTCGGGCGATTCCAAGGACATCGTCTTCCTGTGCAGCCTGATGGCAAGCTGGGTTCCGTCGGACTACTCTGTCGACGCCAAAGTCAGTGACGTACTGCAATCCTCTCTCAGTAACGACGTCGCGATGCAAAAATTGTATCGGAAAAACTACACTTATAACGTTCGCACATTGAGGTTCTTCCGTCCCTGGTTCGAGGCTCTTAACCCCCGTTGGAACACCAGCGCAACCAGTACCAAGGCGCTGATAGAGCTTGTTCAGACCTTCTCCTCGATGGAGAAGCACAACGGGACCTCACTGCCTGTTTTAGCGCCTGTCAGCAGCGACAACAAGACCGCAGCAGAGATATTCCTAAGCAAGGTATTCGGGGTTTATCTCACCGAGGGTCTTGCTCGAAGCACCTTGAAATACAAGAAGACGCGCGTAGTCCTGACAAATAGCACTGAAGAGTTCAAGTATGTCAACCTCAACGAGCAGCACGGCTTCCGTGGCGGAGAACACAAGTTGACCCACCTGAACTCGACCTTTCGTCGCGAGACTTGGCGGGGCAAAGACACAGATTTGAACGGAACCTTGGAAGATTTCAAAACATCTTTCCAGAATGACCTGCCCATATATATCGCCGCCGAGCGCCACGGGTATGGATCTGGCCAGCAGCGTCGCACATTGCATTGGGCGCAAGCGATGATGGGCATCTACCTCGGCACCGTGGCCATATATGCTTTGGGGGTGGGCGTCATGAGTATTCTCGAGTTCTTCGAGTACGAGACAGGAGGGGTGCGGGTTCGCGTTTTGAGCATCATACCGTGGTCAGACCTACAAGACCTGATGATACTCGCGCTGAAGACGCCGGCTCCCGACGATGGGGATTTGGCGGATGCTGGGGCGGGTGTCAGCTCGAGCAAAGTTTGGGAGAAAATTGTTCGGGCCAGAGAAGGTGACGAGCGGAACGCGCAACTGGTACTTGAAGAGACAAAGAACACAAGGAGGTTAGACTTGGATGGTCGAGAACGGTATTATTAGAGTCGACCGAGCCGTTATTCTTTCATTAGGGAAAACTAATAGTCAATATAATTAATCAATGAGCTGCAGCCTCTAGCTTCTTCGATGGAGTAAAATGGAATAAACTGCTAGAAGGAAAAAGGGATGGGAAAACTGTTGGAATATGGTTATCGGATATGGAATAAGTGTAATGCCGGCATCCGTTTGCTGGCCTATTTCTACCCTGTTTCTTGGCAGCCCATATTCTTCCTTCTTTTCCCTTCTTTAGGCAACAGTAGATATCATCAAGAGACTGCTGCTTCACCCTGCCGAAAGGCGTATCCCCTGTCATACCAACAGAAACGTATATGAAGCCCCCTTGAATGAAAAATATTTATCCAAGATGGCGAAATAACTCGTATGACAACACCGAAAGCACCTACTTTGTACGAAGGTGATAACTTACTGTTGGATGCTAGGCATCCGCAGAGGGTGATGGGGCCGTCCCAAATGTGTGTGATTATGCCTCCTCGGGCATACCCCTACATACCTCTAGAAGCTAGCAAACGGTGATAGTTTGTCATTCTATTCAACAACAGCAAAAACAACATATACAACTCCTCTTGTTCAATTCCTCCTCGCTGGTACGTGTTATTTTGTGATCCCAACCATAATCCTACATAGCTTGGTAATTACGAATAGCATCGCAGTGTACGTATGTGCAAATACTCAACGCGTTAAAGATAGCATATGCTTAATCTACAGCCTTTCCCTCCTTGGGTGCTGAACTTTCTTGTTTCTTAGTAGGCAGCGGCTCTCGAGTATCCTCAGACTCCTCGCCAAACCACTCGTCCTCCAAAAGCTGGTCGGCGGTGGGGCGGTCACGGTGATCTAGCTTCATGATATTAAGGATAAAGTCCCGGTCAGCAGGCGGTATCTCGCGACGCGTGACCTGACGAAAAGGTCTATCTGGGGGACCCATGTTGTGAATGAAGCCGATAATGCCGCAGGCATTATCGTCGGCGATCTCCTGGAAGGAATCCGGGAAAGGGCCGAAATAGCGGTGCATCCGGGATAATACCACCAGTTCATAGTGTTCATCTTCGGTTTTAAAACCTTCATTGGCAGGATTGAAGAGATGATACCCTCCACCACACAATAGGGTGAGAATCTCCATATGGCGTCCACGTTAGAATGCACCCACGAACCAAACAGCCCAGTCGATGTACGTACGGTGTTTCCAAAGGACCAAATGTCCGTCGAGGTCCCCCATGGGAGACCGAGCAGTGCTTCGGGGCTACGGGTGAAACTTGCGCCGATGAGGTGGCCCGGCTCCGTGGCAAACTTGGAGTGTTTGGAGACTACACCCCCACAATCCCCTAGCCGGATGTCGGTGAACCGTTCAGGGTCGCCTTGCTGACCGAGATTCACAAATATGTTGTCCAGCTTGATGTCTACTAGAGGGTCAGTTGTGGGCTGTTTGGGCCAAGGTGTCACTAGGTGCCCAATCACGAACCAGTATGGACCATGCCGTCTCGGTGTAAGATACGGAGGGCTTCCAGCACGCTTTTAGCCACCTTTTTGATAGTGGGCGAAACAAGGGACTCGTGGCCTGGTATTTGCGCAAAACAGAGACCTCGTTTTCGAGACGCCAGTGGCCGCGAATGCTCTTCACGATGCATTTTCTCCCGGCCTCGTTCCTTTGGTGTTCGTTAGTTACTGCCAGCAAAAGGGCGAAGGGAAGCTCACGTTCCGAGATAAACAGCTCCTTGATCTGCCGCCCGTTGAAGTTCCTTGACAACAGAATACGTTGATACCCGGCCACGGAGACTTTGGCCGATATTTAGTAGCGAAACCATTGCTGCCTCGCGAGCGTGGTCTAAGGTGGGACTGCTCTCAAACAATTCAGGTAAAAATGTATAAAAGGGTCAACAAGGAAGATTGGTTGATTGACTTTTTGCTAGCTGCGCGGTTGGGAAGACGCTCTTACGTCAGCGATGTTGCCTGGATGGTAGGGGGTCTAGTGGTTAAAGTACGTATACACATACCTAGGTTGCGATAATGCTAGTTTGCTCAAGGAGTGCAGAGTATATATAACTTCCAAGTTGTATATTATCCTCTTGCCCTGTAGATTACGTAGCCGAAAGTATAATACGACAAACACAAGAAGGAATTATACTTAGATGGTCCAAGGAACTAAGCTAATACTCTTCTATTAGGGCAAAGTTGGCAACGTTATGAATTAACTATTAGTTGCAGTCCCCAGCCTAGCAAAAGGCTGCAGTACAGTAAAAGAACACAATCTGGTAAATGACAACGATATGGAAAAACATAAGAAATACCCCTAAAAGCTCGTTTTGAAACTATTTTGTGCTCTCTTTTCTTTCCATCAGTGGGGCCATGAACTCCTTGGCCCTCGAGTACTCAATCAAATGACGTGATATGCGATCTTCCTTCTTGATCACGTACTCCCAAATTTTGACTTCCTTTTCCCCTTCCTTTCTCTTCCACTCATACATTGGCCGGGGCCCCTTGTCTTCGGATTCTGAGAAATACTGCAAGGTTTTGGATGCTCTGGAACCCTCCGGGATTTTCGATCTTATGAAACCTTTCAGGGACTCTGGGTTGTAGTCAAGGCGACTAGCCAGGCGGTAGTGAGCGGAAGGGTGGATCATTTCGTTCGTGACGCCCTTTTGGCTTGAGTCCTTGTATTGGCCCGGCGTCCTATAACTCGATGTAAAGGGTATAAGTTTCAACAAGAACACGGTGACGCCGAGGATGAGGAAGCCCCCAAGAATATCAAAGATGTCGATGATGGGCCCGGTGGCCCAATCGTATCCCTGGTCATCTTCTGGGGGCGCATGCATGAAATAGGCCAGTAGCCGCCACAGACGCTGAAGAAACCCGAGTACGCCCGAGCTTTTCTCTTTCGATCTGCGGATCAGGTCGTTGCGCGAGGCAATCTCGCGAGCGGCAAGGCTGGAGAAGTGTTCCGGCTTTTCTTTCACCTTCCCGTCGTCGAGCTGAACAAACGGCGTGATTTGATCGCACATCCAGGCGAAGGTGATGAGTGCCATTTCTGTTTCGGAACCTGCGGTCAGCGGTCCTGCGCGCAAGTCGCATACGGAAAACAAGCTACTCACGTTCGAAATCGTATGTAAAGTCGACCAGAAGAGTCGAGTTGCCACCTCCAATGTTGACATGGCTACCGGGAAACCATACCTGGCGCAATTCCGGTTTGAAGTGTCTGGGCTCGGCCGCCACCTGGGCCTTGATCACTTTCTTCCACGCCGCAGAGAGCTCTTCCTCCGTCGCTCTTTTTTCGTATCCACGATTAAGGAGACCCCTGAAGCTGTTGTCTACCTCATCATTATCAAGAGGCCCGTATTTATCCACAAATCGTTTGTATGCGTCTTTTTTTAGGTTCGGAAGGTACCAAAGTGTTGGGGCAAAGGGTTTGATATGCTCGTCGAGGGCCAACGCGTGAAAGGCATGCTTGGTGTCTGGATTCATGAGATGAGAAATTGTTAGAAAGGCCAATGATACATGCACAATCGGGTTTCATTGGACGACTTGAACGTACAGTTACTCAGGGACGTATTGTGAAATCCTTTGTAATCTATGCCGGTCAGTAGGGCGTAATCGCTGATAAAGTTGAAAAGCTTTTGGGCCCAATGCATGCCAGGGACTCCCAGGGCACCAACAGTATCGAAGACGCCGACGACTTTTATGACTCTGCTCAATTGCGGAGGAAGCCTGTGACTCCTCTGGACCTGTCGGTCTCCCTCAAATTTGCCGGTGATCCACTCCCTGTACTCCTTGGACTGACGGAACGGACCGTTTTCGACGCGATGCCTCTGGTAGAGCTTGTACAGATCCGGAAAGCCGTCCATATCTCTGGGCTGAATGATGCCGAGGTCCGTAATGAGGCCCGCCACCGCGCGCGCGGTGTAGGCGCCCCTGGAGAAGCCGAAGCAGCAGATCTCGTCCCCGGGGCAGTAGTTCATGACGACGAAGTTGTAGGCTTTGATGACGTCGGCGACAAGTCCGTCGCCGAAGAGTGCCTGCCATACATGGCCAACCAAGCCGACACCGCCGCTCGTGCCGATGCCTGAGCTATAGTACACGATCTGCTGACAAGAGACTTCTTCGAGCTCTTCGTGCTCTTCGTTATCATCCAACATATGGTCTGTGGTTCTGCTTTCCTTTTTCACTTTGATCTTTCCAATGGGCGCAATGGAACGAGCGAGCCGCGTGACGTTGGAGGGAATGTCATGCTGACCGTTCACGGACGACTGCCAGGTGCCGTCGCAGCAAATGATGATGCGCTTGGGAGTGGGTGGAGGGCGATGCGCTTCCTTTGGGACTTCTTCTAATACCTGACTGTAGTATTGACGATGAGGGTGTGCCGGATATTTAGCAATTTGGGCGTCGGCATCTCGGGCGCTGTAGAATGGGCGCTCTAGTTCGAAGGACTTCCAGAGTTCCGACGAGTTGGGGTTTGAATACGCCATCTTCTTGAGAAGCGAGAATGTGGACGTTGTAATGGTATGAGGTGCTAACCTGAGCCTTCGTCGGGACTGGGCGATGACAGCGGAGCGACCCCGGGTCCTTATAGGAGATGAGGATCTATCGATGACCTCTTCGTCCTCTTCCGGGAAAATGTGACCTATTCTGCTATGTGCTTTGATTATTCTCTTGACACTTGGTTTCTGAATTGGCTTTTCGGTCTGCTAGTATTCAGCTGACCCGAGACTACAGAGGATCGGTGGATACGCTCCTGTGGTCAAAAGACCGCATGTGGTATGGCACCGGAATGTAGTTATATACAAATTTCACACCCCGAGAAGAAAAAGGTTTCAGCTGGGACTTCAGCCCGTACAGTCACGAATCAACACCTTGGCGTGCGAACTTGAACCGTGTAGCAGAGAATGAACCCAGCCATGCCGGTGGAAGGCCACGAGCTGTGTTGAGACATTGTGCTAGAAAGACCGATGATGGAGGCCCGGATCAGTTGGCGAGACTGCAAACGGGTTGGCCCGGATGTACGTATCGTGTTTCGCGGTGCGTGCGACTCGCCTCTGTGGAATCTTGTTGCCAACGCCGTTACCAGGGTTCCAATGGCACGTTTAACCAGAGCAAACACGAATATCACTCACAACGCTGGAGCGGTCGTTCTAACCATGCTTTCTGCAACAACTACGACGGCAACCAGAAGTACCAAGGTACATCATCCAAGACCGTCCCTCTTAAGGTCGCATAGGCACACAATGGCAACCAGTGATACGACGGTGTGCCAAAGCGAGTTTGCTGGATCCGGGCACACACCAATTGGTGATAGGCCCGGCGCATGACGATCGGAAATGACAGCTCCGTGTCATTGGTCGAGAGCGAGGTTGGGTGGCCGATAGCGGCAACTGTTCCCTCCCACCATCCCCACCGAAAGCAAACTCAATTCTCAACCTTAATCTCCGCGGTCAACATATGCGAACTCGCTTCACTGCAGGAAATACGAACAAAGTAATGGGCCACGCAGCCTTTTCGTATCTACTCCTGTATCCGACAGAACACATTCCCCAGACACCGCACCCGTGGTTTCACGCAGGCATTGATCTGCTCGGCTAGACGGCACCCGCCACAGCCCCCTCCTCGCACCTCTGGCACGCACAGTCGAAGCCCCAATTCCTCCTCAGCGTCGACATCCTCGCCCCCTCGGCATCTCCCTCTCCTCCCCGCCCAGGTACGTGATGCACAGCTGCTCCCCGCCGGCGACGTTCCTCGACGCCCGGAACTCCCACGCGCGGCCCTCGCGCCTCTTGGCGACGTTGGGCCCGCACGAGTGGTTGAAGTAGCTGGCCGCGGGCCAGCAGCCGTGGCCGAAGAGCTCGGACCCCTCGTCCTCGAGCGACCGGATGCCGAAGGCGTTGTGGCTGTCGCGCGAGGAGAGGAGCAGCAGCGACCGCGGCGTGGTCAAGGGGAGAAGCGCCGGCGGGAGGACGGCGAGCAGGTGCAGGTAGGTGCGGGTGAAGGCGCGCAGGTCGTCGGCGCTGGGGTAGGGCGTCGGGTCGGCGGCGAGGGAGAGGACGTGCTCCCACCTCTGAGGGGCCCGGTGCTGGGCGATGATGCCGCTGACGCAGAAGCCCATGATGTCCGCGTGGACAGGCCGCTGCAGCGCCTTCTGGACGGCCTTGCGGTGTTGCTTCGTGATCGGACCGTTGCCGTTGCCGTTCAGCGTCGGGCTCTGCAGCCCGCCTTCGACGTCGTCCGCGAGCTCCGCCATCCTGAACGTCAGTATCAGATCCGCCTGCGTCTTGGTAGCATCCCATGCTTGCGCAATCTCCTCCGGTGTCGGCCGCGGCAGGTCAATGTCCACCAGCTCGCTGTCCTCCTTGCTCCTCCTCTTGGCCAGCTTCTTCACCTCGGCCCAGGCGCGGACACCTACCTCACCATTCTCCCGCCGCCAAGTCTTCTGACACTCGTCCGAGCAGAAGGCGAAGCCCACGGTGTGGTCCTGGATCGCCAGGTCCCTGCCGTAGTTGTAAGCAAAGCAGTGCCCGCAGACCTCGCGCCTGTACTCCTGCAGGAGGGAGGACACGGTGAGGTCGTCTGAACGCCACAGCAAGGTGCCGGCGGCGATGTCCCGGGTGGCGAAGACGGCGCGGCCGGCCGTGGGGTATCACGGATTTCAAAGTGCACAGAGGTGGCGGCGCCCGAGAGCAGCGGCTTCGGTTTGCCGTCAGACGCTGTCGCTGCCGCCAAAGAGGGGTGGACGAGGCGGACGAGGGCCTCGAAGGACTCGATGCTGGATAGTCCGTTAGTATCGTCGAGGCGTCGCTGTCGGCGTGGTCCATTGTGAGTGATTCCAGGTCAGCCGTGGCTTGTGAGCCAAGTATCCTGTGTGTTGGACGATCAATGTGAGCTCTACGATGATGCGAGTAGATGAGCTACGGCTTCACATTAGAACATTGGGTGTGACCCGGGTCCGATCGAGGCTCCTCGGAGGCACGTACTGATGATGCAGGTGTCAAGGTGCAAGGCGGGGTGGGTGTCTGTGGTCAGCTTCGTATTATATCACGAACAAGGTTGTTGACGGGAATGGTTTGAGCGGTTGGTCTCATGCTGTATCTCCGGTACGTCTGAAATACGGTTTGTAGGGTAGGCCAGATAAAGAGTGAACCAAGGGAGAGAGAGACGGTGAAGCCGGCGGCCAGAATGTCTTTAAATGTTGTGGGTGGGCCAGGACCCTTAAAGTCGACGACTCCGGACTAGTGCGTGGCGGGCAAATTTCATGATAAGCAAAGCGGCGACAGCATGTGAAGTCGGAAATTTTTCTTCGCATTGACATGAATTATTTGGTCCAAAATTGTTTAGAATTCGATCCGACATGGCTGGATCTCCCACCGAGACTCCCAAGCTGCCATACGCCATATTAAATGCAGCGTTGTTTGTTGCTTGCTTCAAGCCCCTCGAGTCGTCGTTTTCGAGCAGGCGAATCACCGTCCGGCACGATGCTTTTTTTTTCTTCCCCCGTCATCAGACCCTTGACCGCCTCGTCCGTGTGCCCGGTATCTCGTTACCATGCGTCCCTCGGCTTCCCACTTTTCTTGTCCCTGCATTTGCAGATTTAGCCAACCCTGGATCGTCTGGCCGCCACGTTCGTCCCGGACAACTGTGGGGAAAAGATGGGTCAATCGGGTGCCCAGAAGCTGGCTTCTGGACACCCCTTGCGCCGATGTGATCCGGGTAAGGACAGTGACATCTTGAGGGTTGAGAAGCCGGTGCGGAGGGGTGTATTGGTAGCGCCTGAGCTGGACGCACGATGCCATGCAGTACAAGATGAAACAGCTGCTATAGTGAGCTGACGAGTCACGCACTTACACCTTTAACGTGGATGGGCATAATGCCAGTGGCGTCCGGGACCACATGCAACTCAGCGGGTCTTGGTGTAAAGAGACGCTTTTGGTGTGCTCAATTGAGAGGTGCCATATAGCTTATCCCACTTCCGAGGTCCCCCGGTCCGTCTCTGTTTGAGTTTCTCTTTACGGTTCTGTTTTGGCGCTTCCTCTATTTCGTGGACCCTGCGATCTGGCGAGTGCTCGCACGAGTCGGGGGCCACGTTTGTCAATGTGCCATTGACTTTCTCTTGTGCACTGTCGAGTGTATCATTGTCGACTATGTCAGAATACAGGCACATCGACAATGTCGAATGGTCAACTATCTCGACGTATTCTACCAGTTCAAGCAGGAGATTGATCGGTCCCGCCACACAGTAGATCTGTCTGTGAAAGCTTAACATGACTGATTATCGCATTATAAGATGAAGTTTGGTAGTAGTGGCAATGGCATGTTGAAGTTGTTAGTCGCTTATAATTTATGAAATGGGGGGGGGGGGGGGGTGAAAGAAAACCAAAGCCTACTTAATTTTAGTGTGAGGGGGCGTTTGTACAACATGTGATTTAATAATAGACGGAACATGATTCAATTCATCAACAATAGAGAGAATAAATACTTACTACAACTGTTACTATTGCTCCAAAGATTATAGAGCTGATGTAGCTGCGTTGTAAAGCTGTCGAAAGTGATAAGATACGTCGATACACTAACTTGACACGGTCCATTCACTCGTGCTCGGTTACTCGACTATAAATGTCCAGTTCAGCAAACTTACCCTTGCGATGTGACCATGATGTTCTTGGCCTTTGGAAGCATTTTGGCAAAGAGGCTTGCCAAACAAGCATAGAATTCGAAGCAAGCAGCCAGCCGCACCCACGTGAGACCTGGAAGTGGTATACGGTATGGAACATGTATGTTTCTCGAGATTCCAACAAATTTGAACGCCTGGGCATCCATGGCCATGTATACAAATAAAGCCTACAAGGTTACATAACAGACGCCATCGAAAGAGGGGGGGATACGCCGCCATTCGACGCAAACCCCTACAAAAATTACATCCGTGATGCATAGACAGGAGAGTGTCCAAGGGGAGCATTCAAAATGCGGTTAGAGACTGACCTCGAACGCGGGTCTGTATGTTACATGATCCAATTACGGAGCAAGACCAAAGGTTCGCAGACCCATATTCTCAAAGCCGAGCTCTGGATTCGGCCGCACGTGGTCCAGTAGTCAGAGAGCTACCGCGACTCAGCATGGGCGTCGTGCGTCTTGATGGTGTGCCGTGGGCAAGATCAATACAGGTGCAGCAGCTCTATCAATGTCAGGCTGATATAGAATGAATTCGGATTGGTTCTTGAAATCATATGGTATCCCGTGATATTAACGCCAATGCATGGAATCTATCCCTGCCAATCAGTAACCCCGCTCCCAGCATATCAGGCAACGCCCGAAAACGAAACGTGATGCATCATATCGATGCAATACAAAAACGTGTCGCAAAGACGACGCCGTTGATTGCAGGTAGCATTTTAACGCCTGATATCACTCGTGAAAATAAGGCAAAACAAAAAAAAAAGCTCCGAGAACAACCAACCCCGGCCCAAGCCTGTTTGACCCGTGAATCCAAGATGCCTAGAAAAAGCGCATTGACGAGGTCATCAACCCAGAGCCACTCCTTGCCCCCCACGGCGTCGGCCCAGCACACTGCAAGCACCGCCGCTGCGCGCCGAGGTTTGTGATGGAGCAGTGCGAGCAGACGTGCCTGCCGCAGGCGCCGCAGGAGCGGTCCGCCTCGGAAAACCCGGCACCGTAGGTGCACGCGTCATCGATTTCCATGCCGTCCGCCGCGCCGTCGGAGGAGCTCAGGCCGGCGCCGCAGTCCTCGCAGGTGATGGGGGACAGGAGCGCGCGGTCGACGGACGGGGCCGAGGAGGAGGGGTCCAGGTTGGGCGGCGCGGACTTGATGGCCCAGAAGCTGTGGAGGGACTTTTGCGTATTGCGCGCGGCGGCGGGGGCGGGAAAGGGGGAGGGAGAGGGGTCGTCGGCTTGGCCGACGGCGTGTTGGGTCTTGTGCTGGGCGGAGTAGAGCATGTTGAGGGTGCGTTCTGTCGACACGAGGTTAGTTCGGTCTGCATTTGGGGTTCCGAGTTTCGGCGCTGCGGCAGGAAGACGCGGCGGGCAGGGACTCACGGTGGATCTGGTTCTCGGATGGCCTGTTGTCGCGGGAGCGCTTCATTGTGCGGCTGGGAAGATGCGAGGGCGTCACGTAGGCGCGGGGGTACATGGGGCTCGGGGAGACGGGGGAGTCGAAGGACTCGATGCTCGAGTCGGAGCGGGCGGGCGAGTTGAAGGCGGCGAAGAGCTCGCAGTCGGAACGCTTGCGCTTGAAGGCCATCTTGGGTTCGTGGGCTCGAGGGGGCGAGAAGATGTTGCAGTGAGGATTGTCGAGGTCGTCGGAGGGGTGGGTCGTATGGACGAAGACGGTCTATTGAATCTTTGGGGAGGAATTGGAGATACTGGGATGTCGACTTGTAATGCTCGTGCAGAAGTCTAGTGGGATTGACGATGTTGTGCTGGTGGAATAAATGTGCATTGGCAAGATGGAAAATGATGGCGACGCCCACTTGGAACCAACCACTTTACGCGTCGCGTTCGTGTGGCTTACTACGAAGTACGTATCGCGACCAGTTCCCGCTGTGAATTATGTAATCAGACCCTCCGATTCTACCTATGACAGTCAATGGCTTAGGTAAGCATGCAATCTCGTGGCGCTTTGCAAAAGCCCTTTCCGTGCGTGGTACGGATACGGATACGGAGTACCTAATCAACGGCCCCGCTCACCGACAAACCGGATGGCCGGGGTTTACCGACAGTCGGTCGGCGGGCTCCGGTTGGCCGCGCACCAGCGGGTGGAAGAGCTTAGCTGGCCCCCCTGCATACAGACGCAAGACACCGCCGCGTCGACTTGGAGAGATCGATTGCGCACTCGGTACGGAGTACTAATGCGTGCGTGCTTTTGACATTGCCGGCGTCTGGCTTCGCCACTCTGCACCAGGGAAGGTCTCGAGGCTTTGAGGTTCGAGGTTTTGAGGTTTTGAGGTTTCCGAGGTCTTTACACGACGGTCCTTTCCCACGAACCACCTAAAGTACCTATCCACGCACGCATCCCTCGCGCCTCTGCTCCTCCCCCAAGACCAGACACAGACAGTACGTGACGGAATTGCAGTCGAGCGGGCGGGCTAGTTGATTATTCGACCGCGTGTGGTAGTGTGGTGAGGCGGCTGAGTTGTCCGCCCGTGATGACAAAATGAACCTCAATGAACCTCACCTCGCGACTAGCCAGTTGTATCGGGTTGGGCACCGGGACATTTTGCTTTGCCTGCTTTGCCTGCACTTTCTTATAGCTCAGCATTCTCCTCCCCCATCCGGGCTCTGCCTTTTATCTTCTTTCTTCCTTCCTCAAGGTCTCGTTCCACACCACAGGCGCTTTTTTCGTAACTTGACCCGAGTCACAACCCCAAGGCCTTAGTCCCGGCCTGGATCTTTGGCGTTTTGGTAAGTCTGTCTGCCTGCCTATCTGCCTGCTTTTGTCGGCGTCCGGCCCGGATTACTCCATGGACACCCTCCCTTCGAAGGCGGGGAATCTTGTTGCTGACATGCGGTCGCCGCAGTCAGTTGGTTGCACTACACGAACACCACCCGACCTTGGCGACTGGAGGAGCCCATCGTCAACATGGACCAGGACCAGTCGCGCTCGTTTGACGAGACGGCTGGTCAGGACGCAGTTGGTGGTGACTTCTCAAACCATCTGCAGGTGCCTGAGAGTCTCTACGAACACCCTTGGGAGCTCGGGTACTCTGATTTGGTCGTCAACCCGCTGCCAGACTCGCCGTCCCAGTACCTCCCTCAGCAGGACCCCTGTCAGGCTTTGGAGGAAGTGAACAACGTGCTACTTATAAATGCGCAACTCTACTCCCACCCGTGGAGTCACGTGGTCTCGACTTTAGATCTTGCGCCGCCTCAGCTTGGACATGCGACCCTTGACAGCACTCCCACGCACAGCCAGTCGTCTTGCCCCCTGAGCGTGTTCGATCAACCTCGTAACTACGAATACCTGGGCCCTTTCACTACAGCGCCACCCACTCCCCGCACTCCCAGCGTTCGCAGCGGTCGTAGCGTCCGCAGCACTTGCCCTACCTGCGGGGAGTCGGTGAACGTGAGGCTGATGGAGCGCCATAATGAAGACCGCCACCCGCAAGAAACCGACCTGAAATATACGTGCAAGTGTGGCCACACCGACCCGGCTAAGCGCAAATCAAACCACACCCGACATTTGGAAAAGTGCAAGTGGAAGGACGACCCCGACCGGTTTTTCACCTGCAGATGTGGATATCAGCAGAACGACCGGCAGGCTTATCTGGACCACATCGGGGATTGCGGGAAGCAGAGGCCTGGACGCCCCCGAACAGCGCTCGAACTGTCAGCTAGTTCCAGGCCAGTCGCGTATTATGCCATCTCCAACGCTCGACAATGGCCCTTTGTGTTTTAAATTAACCCGATCCCGACGCCCTCACCTAGCCATTCTCGGCGCCGAGATCAGATTAATGACAATGCTTTTCCTGCCTTCCGCCGTGTCTCCCGCCGTGTCCCCCGTCGTGTCTCCCGTCGCGTCTCCCGTCCCGTCTTCCGTATCCCACGTGATCGCACCCGTGCCATGGGCTCCTTGGTGGTCCGATTGCGATGCCAATATATCCAATGTATTAGAACCAATCAGTGTACGCGCTGTGTTCCCTCCAAGCTCATCCCAGATCAACGACGGAATCCTGCTGGCAGTTCCATATCCAAGGGTACGTACGCCGATAGCGCAATGAGCCGTGGTCGAAACAAAGCTTCATGTCTTGTCGATGCGATTAGGGAAGAACCCAAACAACAGCCGTCCAAGATGTGGTCTCCAGCTACCATACTTATAGGTAATTCTTCTGCCTGGACCTGGCCTCATGACTTTGATGTCAGTAGTGCCCCTCCGCGGCCTGAGTTTGTCGACCATTCCTTACAGTTGCGAGAATCATCTCCGGACCTAGCTAAACGAGGGGCCTCTCAGGCCCCCCACGCACATGGGTACCTCACGAACTACTTTTTGTTTTATTTTTGCGCACTCAAGATAGCAGCCGGCCCGTAAGCTGCATTTCCACTCAGGCTGAAAGAAGGGGGCTAAGCCTGTTTTGTCGACACTCGCATGCCGTGACGGTTTTGAGGTACATTTCTGCCTAAACTCGGTGAGAGTCGATCCATCCATTGGCACCAGCCCCGTCTGAGGTTCATTTCCAAGGGCAGAAACGAGGCACCTGCTCGCCTTTTCTTTTCACGTCCTGCACTTCTTGAGGACACATCTTTCGACAGGCGTTGGCCGCCCTACCGAGAGGGACCATTGCTCAATCGGAACAAGCCTGTGACCTCACAGGGCCGGGCGCCTTGCCGCGTTTCCGGAGAGGCTGCTTTCTGCCTACGTGGGCCGCACATTGGGAATAGCTTCCGGGTGCGGATATCGCGGGAGCCACGTCGAGCATTTATAGACGCAGCACCTTGCTGGGGGCATTCGATTGCTCACCAACAACCTCTCATGGCAACGGGACATTGTCTCGCCTTGTTACAATGAGGTCGACTCATGTGCATTCTTGCAAACATAATTGTGTGATACATTAGCTCACCGAAATTCGCTGCCTTGCGACCATGCTCTTCAGTGCAGAGGCATCTTTCTGATAATGAGCCCCATGCTCAACAACAACATTCTCAATCAGCTCATAGTCACATTGGATTGAAAAATGCCAGACAACATTCGAATTCCGCCATCACCAATCCCTGATAACCTGGATCTCACGGCATCTAACAACCTGACTGCAGGGAAACGATCCGCCACCTCACAAAATCAATCTACGGCTCGCCCCATGATCCTATGGCAGACCCGGAAAACGTGACGGCGAGACGCCGCCGGGGCGGCTCCGAGCTCGTCGGGGAAAAGTACGAGATCCAAAGCCACAAAGTCAGCGACGAGTACCTCGACGTGTACGTCGTCGCCGACGCGCGCGGCGCCCTCTACGAGGCGCAGGCCTTCGCGCCCGTGGCGGAGATGCCGCGGGACCGGGAGGGCCTCCGGCGGGCGCGGCGGCGCCGCATGCGGCGCATCTGCGGCTCGCCGAACTTCGCGGACGAGTTCGAGCACGGCGGGCGCCGTTTCCTGGTGTCGACGGTGCAGAGGAGCGGCAAGGAGTGGGCGGAGCTGCAGGGCCTGGCCCGGCGGGCGTGCGAAGAGCGGGAGGCGGCCCTGTCACGGGAGCCGGAGGTCGCCTGCAGAGAGCAGCAGGGGGGCACGAGTGGCGGGGTCCGGGTCATGCGGCGTTGAATCAGCAACAGCGACGGTCGAGCTACGCGGAGGTGGCCGTGTCGAACAAGGTGGACCTGCCGGGAGATATCGGCGCGCATACGACGAGGAAACGCATGTGCCTTACCTTGGGAAAACCTCACGGGGTCCAGGGGATATACGTTGTAGAATGAGGAGGGACGGCATCATATTATTCCGTCTGGTGTTTTTCTTAATCGTACGACACGGTCTCCGCCTCCGCTTTACCCGCAACCTTGTTGGTTGTGTGCATTGGAGAGATCCTCACCAGCGGTGACTGGGGCCGGCGAGATGAGAGACCAGGCGAGTGGACGACTTCGGACGGCGATGTGGAGAGACGACCGCCCGACCCGAAAGCTTATCACGACGGGACGGACCCAATACCGGGATCAACACATCCTAAACTCATTTGTCGCCCAATCAGCTCCGCCCATTCCTTGATGGGGCACACCGAGCGCCCGGGAGCCAAGGTTATAGCAAAAAGGCTAAAATGCTCATCACCTCGACCGAGCGTACAACGCGAGGGCCGCACCGCATGCAATGTGTATGTGCCTGCTTTCGGCTGAACCATCTTTGCTCCTAGGTCCGCATGCGATGGCCCCTGCCGATAACGTCACGGGCAGCTTCCCATTGAACTAGTCATCATATTCTGCGCAGACGAACAAGCTGCAAGCCGATGATCAACAAGGCAAGAAGATGTCCCCGATGCAAATAAGTCTTTTGAGGGGCCCAAGACGTGCGTGAACAACCCGTTACGGGGGGTTCGAGATTCAGAAGAGGCTTGAAAGTAGAATTCGTAATGGGAAGCGCTTCCGTCAAATAGTTGGCCGTTTATATTTATTCACATCAATAGCCTCTGCTATGCCTGAAATAGATACGATGGTGTTCCACTCATGTCCACCGTTTGATCATTACATATTAATAACGGCTACACAGGAGCCCTCGACGGCGAACACACTGGCACCCGACGGCTTTCGGCGACGGTCTAAATGGAGTACTTGAGGAACCGCTCAAGCTCGGGCGTCCAGCTGCGCTTCGGGTCATCAAGAGCCAGGCCGAGCCCATGCGGCCCATCGGGAAGGATCAGCGCCTGAACCGGCCGGCTGTGAGCCACCATGGCATTGGCGAAGAGGAGGGAGTTCTGGACAGGGACCGTGTCGTCGTCGGCCGTCTGGAACAGGAACGTGGGGGGCGTCGTCGCCGAGACGCGGTTCTGCGCCGAGAGCTCGTGCTCCAGCGCGGGGCTGGCGTCGGCGCCGATGAGGTTGTTGCGCGAGCCCACGTGGGTGTAGTTGCCCTCGAGGGTGATGACCGGGTAGGCGAGGATGCCGAAGTCGAGGCGGGTGTCCGGGTCGGTCAGGGTCACGGCGGCGAGGTGGCCGCCCGCCGAGAAGCCCCAGATGCCGAGCTTGGTGGTGCGGTTCTGCCCGCGGATGTAGCTCAGGGCGTCGAGCGCCTCGTCCTGGGGCTTGGGGTAGATGGGCGGGGTCGCGTTCGACGCCGTGGTGTAGTCGAGGACCCAGGCGTCGATGCCCAGGCCGTTCAGCCACTTGGCCGGGGCGTAGCCCTCCTTGTCAATCGCCACTATGGCGTACCCGCCCCCGGGACACACGAGAACACCGGTGCCCGTCGAGTTCGCCGCCGGAAAGTATGTCAGTTGAGAGTTGTCGAGCCTACGACGAGAGTCAGCGTTCCAAGACCATGTATGCCGCCTACCAGCTCGCCACCAAGTCTCATCGGGCCTGGGCGCTCGGGGGGATTCTCACCTCTTCACAATTCCGTGAGGGGATGCGTTGGAAACTCTGCCGCTGGCCTCAGATGGGACAGCAGATACGCTCTGAAGAAGGAAGCCTGCGGCTAATGCTAGTATGGACTTCATCATGCCTTGGCTTAGATCGTATTCGGGGCAACAGCGGTTGAGGTTTGTAACTCCACAGCCCCCCCCCCCCAGAAATCAATGCTGCCCGAGCTACCTACTTATACATGGCAGCATTTACCCGGCCCTGAATCGCCATTTCGTTTGACTGGTGCACAGCGGTAGGGTCCTGCACCCCGCCTCTTACGTAGCAGTAGGAGAAAAGACGGACATGCCGTTGCTTCGCCGGCAAGCTTGTCAAATCCACCAATGAGAGAGCGAGACACTACCCGAAGCGCGGTTCCCAATTTCACGACGGTGGAGATCGCAATGGGGGGTTGTGACCAAGGATTTGGGCACTAGGAAAGGGGGCGCTGCGATCCCGGCAAAGTACGGATATTGATATTGAAAATAGGTACGGATACCGGTCCCTTGCTTGCAGACCTCTTCTAATTATTGCACTAGGGTCAAGGGAAAACGGGATGCAAACTCTATTTCATCCCATGGCGCCGTTCTTCCGTGCGAATCATGAATAATGGCATGGCGCGCATGCATTTATCCCATTGGCTGGCTCACTCGTTGAATTACAGACAATGACTACTTTGAAAGCTGTCCGTCATTCGCCGTTATTCGGCGCTAAACACGAAACTGCCCATTACTCGATGCACGTTTCGACGTTTGGTTTCTCGTCATTCACCGTGTATCAGTTGGCCGGGTATAAACAACACTTTTGCCCCACTACGATATCTTCATTGGTCATTGGCAACACCAACACCCAACGAGACAAGAGAACTTGAAGCAGCCACGGATCAGCCGGTGACATTGCCCTTACCAAGCTGCGAAGCCTTTGAAACCAAGAGGATGACTGGAACGAGGCTTCTGTTTGACGTTATAAACTAGTATTCTTCAGAGGGTATCATGTACCGTATCAAGAGATTGAGATGTGGCACAGTCAAGGGTGCTGTGTACTGGGTCTCACGTGTCATGATATTACATATAAACTGCGCTCGACCGCCCATGGGGTTTAGAGCGATATTTACAGCAATGCTTTCTCTTATTCGATATGTAAAATTCCCTCAGAGACTATTCAACGATATCGAAAACACATAAGCATGGCAAAGCGCACTCAGTAGCGCATGTTTTAGAATGGCCGTGGTCTCACTAAGCTCCGTAAAGGACCAGTATATTTGCATCTCCATATGTATGAAGTTTTAAACAGATGTCTTTCCAGTCATCTTTGAACTCATCCTCTTGTGTAAGGCATTAGGCGGTCCGCGGCGTCGAGAAGTCAAAATTGGTATCTTAGGGCCGTGTGAGCTTGGCTTTGGAGAGTTGACGCCTGTTGCTTATATGTATATGAATATGGTACGCACCGATTCGCTGTCCCTGGTCGCTAAAGGTATTCTGGCTGATATAACTCACCTGGTGCTCTTGATGCTGTATATCCTCTCTAACATGATTCTTAGTACCTTTCTGCTGCAAAGAGAATTCAGCCAACTGTATGAAATATGATACCGGAAGGCTCTGCGGGTTTCTGAGCCTATTGGTACTTAGCGACCTAATTATCTTATCTTGATACATCTACTATATGGGATTCCCTCGGCCGCTAGCTTGACCTTGATGCCTTGGTTGGTCTCGCGAAGCGTCTTGCTGGCACGGATACGAGCAGTCTTACCGGACGGGCCTGATGATGACCTTGACTCAATTACAAACTACGGCTATAGTGTGATCCCAATGGGGTTTCAACCTTCTATCTTTGCAGCTGCTCAAGGTCTTAGACTACATGTTGCCAAGAGTCATCATTGCTGGAATTGTCCCTGTGCTTGTTGTAGTCGGTCTTAGACTCCGTGCTTGTGATGACACGGGGACATTGGTATCTACGAATAGCTTAGCAATTAGCGCTGCATGCTACCTGTTGCTAGGGAGCCGGGAAAATGAATACCTGATTCCTATCTAGCGGGGGTTATGGAGATGATAATCGACGTACCCAAATACGCTTAAGATATCTTCAAGAGAAACTATGCAATTGCCAAAGTTTTGTTCAAGATACGGGTAATGACATTGAGAAGACAAACCGTGTTGAGAACATGCATAGTATCGTAATTAGTGGGTGGGAGTTACTAGACGGGGCAGGCGTGTTTACGGGAATTGTAGACACGATTCCCTCTCTCTGGAGTTGTTCACGAGGTAGGTAAAGCTTTAGCAAATAGTGTTCTCGGAGGAGGGACAAACTGAGAGGTTCGGCTTGCATAATCTAAATCTAAAGGCTTTCTGTAAAGACAAAACATTGTTGCTTTTACCTCCCAACATGGTGTTAGTAGCTGGTTTGTTTCAGAGATATGTATGTGGAAAAGATAGTGAGTTAAGGATCAATCAGTAAAATTAAACGAAAGCCGAAAGGAGATTTGATAGTCGGCATGATTTCTCCGCATTGCCCTCCTTGCCCTCATCGTCCTCCGGTTTCTGGGCATAGAATACATGGCTGTTTTCAGTATCGTTAACAGACAGGGTCAGAAACTTTCGTTTGATAACAAGCTTATATTGTGCTGTGAGCACGAAAAACCCCAGACTTGAGCTTTTTGCCTACTCGAGCGAGCATTCAATACTATGATCTCCTCTTCAGCCCACCCCAAGATTCCGCAGAACTGTCTCTTGTCATTCACTCAGGGGCTCTCAACTTTGTCGACCTCAAACGTGACATTTGAGGGGATCCTGTTGTTTGTTTATTAGTACTTAACTTGCTCTCGTTCTCGGACAGTTATATCAGGACGCATGGTTAGCTACCAACATGGTTGAATGGCACTTGAATCGTTTCCAAGAATCTATTGTAAGTTCAGCAATTTCCAATAAAGTTTGTCCTTCTTCTACGGGAGGAGATGTCAATAATTGAACGTTTACATACCTCAGCCTTTGGAAAGACTTCTGCCGCTTAAAAAATCCCTGTAGCATTATGGTGTCAACCAAACCAAAGGAAATGCCTAAAGGGAATCATGATGCCTTAAATATGCCAGTACCAGTGTCGATGTCAAGAATTCGATATGTGCTTGCTTGCGCGACTGGATTTGAGTGCACATAGAAAGCTGCCGCTGGGTTTCAACAGTTCCGCTGCTTTGCATCTGCTGAGAGCTTGGAACTTGTCAATGTCTTCCCAACGGGCTGTCGGCGGAGCAACTTCCAGTATATACTGTGGTAAATTTGACGACTCTCTACTTATAATTAACCGTACTTTCATATCCGACAAACCTTTTTGAAAATTTCCGCACATACATGCATTATTATTGTTGCTTCCCATACCCTTGCATCCTGACAAAGAAATGTGCAGCAATATCATGTTTTGAGATATGACCCGCTAAGGATCTTCATAAAATGAGAAAACTTCGCATTCCCTGATCCTTATAATGCATCTTCCAACGCCCCCTTTCCCAGAGCCCGCGCTCTGGCACTCTTCTCCCACCCGCTTGATATCAGAAAGGTCTGAGACCCGAAAAAACCCCTTGACCTTCCTAGTTCAAAGAACTCTCTCACTTTCTCCAAGTCCTCCCTGTTTTATGGATGCCCCGAGACAAATCCATGTATGATGTTGGTGCCGCGCAGCTTCCACTTGTACCATAGGTGAGAGATGTCCAGTAACCAAAAGACCACGCTGGGGCTGCATCAGGACCCATGACTTCCCTGAAAAAAGTCGAGGATGGGGGTATACAAATACTTCATGTCAGCACACCTGTCTTTGGGTTCAGCAGCAGAATGACGTGACGGAACTCATGGTGGTCCACGGCGTGCTCACCATCAAGTCCACGCTTCCTCTGGGAGCTAAGTCACCAATATCTGTTGTGTTGTAGTCTATGAGTTGGTCTACAAGGCCGGGAAGACACTTCTCGAAAAGATCAATTTTTGCTGTCGAGACGGTTGAAATGATCTTTTTGGCATCAAAAAACTTTTGGGGAACATGGATAGCGGTGAAGCTACCTCCGCTCAAGGCCCCTGGGATGAAGACAGTCTTCCCCTCAAGGCTCTCATCACCGGCCAGTACAGACCGAACTTGATAGTCTGGTAGGTGGTGACTGTATATCCCGAGAGGGATGCGGCTTCCTCAAAAGTCATGTGAGAGGGTTAGGAAGCAGCACTTTCTCCTCGACCAGAGCGTGCTCGGAGAAAAATCCCGGATCAGGCCCGCTGAATGCCGGACGGGTGACAGCGGCCCTGTACACGGCGTCACCAACCTTGAGGCCCTTGACCTCGGAACCGACTGCCACAACGACTCCGGAGCCTTCGCATCCGATCTTGGTAGGAAAACTTTGAAAGAAGGCAAGCATTAGTGTGAGCAGCGGCCATGCGTCTAGGCTTGCTGCTTACGTTTGTTTGGGCAAGATAGGAGCAAGGTCACCTGCGGCCCTCTGGCAGTCGGCCTTCATCACCGTCGCGGAATGGACCTGGATAATCACATCCGTGGGTGTCGTGAATGTGGGAAGTGGAAATTATGCCACGTCCCACTCCGCCGATGCGAGGTGCTTGAGCGCTACGAGAGAGCATATGGTCTGGTGAAGGATGGCCATGATCTGTCTGCGCGGTGTGGTGAGGAATGCTGGATTGAGTGTGATGGGTTGAAATTCGGTTGGACGGGAATTCGGCAGCTTTTTATAAGCTTTTATAAACTTTCGAGCTTGAACGGGTGTGGACGAACACGCGGACGGACGGATGGTAGCATCGGTCGGAGATTCGGTGGGGCTTTCGGCGATTTCAGTGGGTCCTGGTCTCCGAAACCGCTGAACGGCACGGCCGCACAGTACGGCGCCCATCGGCCCGTCTTGAAGCAGGTGGAATAAGACGATGCAAGTCAGCGCCCTTTCGGATTTTATATCTTGATTCATATTCAGTGCCGATATTCGTCGATCCATTTCCAACGCTCGTCGCGATGAAGAAACCCCCTGCCTCCTTACGCGCCCTGCCCTTTATCGACTTCGGTGGCAGGCTGAGTCAAGGGCATCGTCCGCCCTGCAGAAACTGGGGAACGTGACTGAGATAGTCGCACTTGCGGCCCCATTCATATCAAGCAGGGATTCTTTAACGGCAATAATATTGATTCAGAGGTCCCGGACTATGTCTCCTTCATTTCTTTTTCAGCACTCGCGCCGGTGGCAGGGCTGCACGAAGTGGGGCACGCGATGGGGGGTTGCGATTGTATCTTGAATGAATTTACAGGTCTGTATCATCCAGCAACTATTTAGAGAAAGCAACGACCCAGTATATTGAATGTCGAGGAGGATAAACCAAAGCGTCTTTGTCCCGGGAATTGTGCCTTCTTCCTTGCCTACGTCATCGTCGCTGGACACCATACCCTCGACTCCAGATCTCCTAGACACTTTCGCGGATTTGCTCGCTTTCGGACCATCATCGCAACTATATCCGATCCCAGACTTTCAGTCTGCTGTCGCACATACTGCTACTACGGGACGTTGGTTGATTGCTGTCTTCTTTTCCTAGCCCTGTCTGGTTTCCTGTAGCTGTCGTAATGAGGCTCTGCTTTTCACTCGCCGTTCTAGGCATTGTGGTCTCGGTTTTCGCAGCCTTCGACCCGACATCGAAAAACAACGTGGTTGTCTACTACGTAAGGCCACGGCGTCAAGTTGCCAAATGCGATCGGGAGCCGCAGCTGACTGTGCCATAGGGACAAGGTCCGAATCAGGCCGACCTGCTCTACCACTGCCAGCAACCCGAAATTGATGTGATCGTTCTCTCGTTTGTTCATCTTTTTCCGGCACAAGCGAACGGCTACCCAGGAACCAACTTTGGAAATCAATGCGGTGATCAGGTGTACCCGGGTCCTGGCAACGAACCGTCAAAAAACCAGCTGAAATCGAATTGCCCAAGCCTCAGAGCCCACATTCCCATGTGTCAGCAGCAGTACGGCAAGAAGATATTGCTGTCTCTCGGAGGCGGGGTTACGGCCTACCAGCTCACGGGAAAAGCCGAAGGCGAACTCCTGGCAACATACCTGTGGAAGATGTTCGGTCCCAAAGACCCTGCTTGGACCGGGCCTCGCCCTTTCGACAATAACGGACAGGCTGTTGAAGTCGACGGTTTTGACATGGACATAGAGCATCCATCAACAGGTAAGTTGCGACATGCCGACCTCCATCGTGATGAATGATAGCTAATGCCACAGCCAACAGACAATTCCGCTGGCTACATCGCCCTCGTCAGCACCTTGCGAAATTTCTATGCATCAGCGACGAAGCGATACTACTTGACCGGCGCTCCTCAGTGTATCGTGCCGGACGCCAGCATGGCCGCCATGATCTCCAACGTCAAGTTCGACATGATCTTTGTCCAGTTTTACAATACCCCCAGCTGTTCAGCCGCCACATGGGTCTCGAGCAACCCGTCCTACGCTCCTGGCCAGTCGTTTCAGGGAGCTGGGTTCACCTTCGACTCATGGGTTCAATGGCTATCAAACACGCCGAGTCGTGATGCAAAAGTGTTCATTACACTGCCTGGTTCACCAGACGCTGCCAACCAAGGAAACTACATAAGCCACGGGCAGGCCAAGAATCTCATCAGTGCATACTATTGCCGGCCGTCTTTTGGAGGCGTTGCCGTATGGGAAGCGACGCGAGGGCCAGTAACCCATACAACGGCAAATCTTTCCAGGCAACAATGAAGTTGTGGCTCCAGGAAGCTGCAGCAGACGCGCGTCTAGCGAGCTGTCGAGTGAGTTTACGAGGGGAAATGTAGTGGGCGCCAGCTAACGTTCAAGCAGGCCCCGACAACGTCATCGTCATCGCCATCATCTGTGCCGCCGGCCCAGCCCACCAGCGTTGGTCAGCCCGGGGCTTGCGGGGCCGGCGTGGGTTCTTGCGGTAGTGGGTATTGCTGCAGTGCATACGGCTTTTGCGGAACGACGAGTGCGTACTGCGGGAGCGGGTGCCAACCAGCCTTCGGCAAATGCACAACAGGAGGCGGAAACGGGGCTCGGGGCTGCCGACCTCGACTGATGGATCTTGCGGCGCCGGAAAGGCGACATGCAAGGGCAACGGCATCTATCAATGTTGTAGCCAGTGGGGTTTCTGTGGAAACTCTGACCAGCACTGCGGTGCCGGTTGCCAATCGGCATTTGGGGAATGCAGGATCAGTTGATGCGGCAAAGTGAGTACGTGTGTTGGTGTTTGTACATAGATGCATAAGGAGGATCATTGTAGTTATTACGACAAGATGAAAAAGATGAATGGTAACGAAAGAATCATGGTATTTCCTGCAACTGGCCACGGTATCCCGGCCTGGACCAGATATCTCCTTTTTTATGAAAAAAGGAAGAAAGAATCCCCGACACTGCCATTCTTCCACTTCGCCTGACTCGAGCTCCAATGGTTCAAGTTGTTTTGGTTGAGCAAGTACCCTCACTCCCCTTGTTCACTCATACATAGTACGCTTTTTCTCAACAACCCTATACTACGTAGCGGCCTTCATCTGGTATTCTGCCGTGTTCATGTTTGCAAACCTGCCAAACTCTGTGAGCAGGCCGAGGCTTGAGCTGAACCTTGCTCTATCACAAGACCCCGTAGTTTGGTAGACCCTCGGATCAAAAGAAACGTCAATAGGCCAGCAGCTACGGCCCAGTATTATAGAGCTAGGTAGGTCGGAATACATCCAGGAACGGGGAAGCTGAGCACAGGTATCGCTCAGCGACACAAGCGCTCCTTTGCACAGACACCGGAGTGAATACCGAGAGCTGTTGAGCGCCTGATTGGTTCTGGCTACACGGCTCATGCAACTCGGCCAAACCCTGTTGCGCTTACATACATATGATCTGAGCACGACGCACGACACCGGCGAGGGTTAAACAAGCTTGTTGGTCCGATATCTCGCTCGGAGGCCATCTCTTCACATACCACAACGAAAGTTTACGCCACAGGCATGCCAGAAGAAACTCTCTTCTGCACCCTTTGCCGGCTTGGCCTTGGTTCAACATCCTGGGAGCCTGCACCCGTCGCCTTGGTCCCATTTCTTTATTTGGGAAGAAGCAGGTTTTTTGTGTGTTACCTACCTTATCCGATGCTTGACTATCCCCGTAACGTGGCGTGATCGAGATGCACTATCACGACCTCCCGAATAGCCTTTTCCCGGAGGACACTTCCCGGAGAGTGATATCCTTCTGCTCGAGTCCTCCAATTCTAGAGTCCATTCATCAACCGCAGACTGCATGCAGCCTGCAGGCATGTCGTTCGATCGGGGCCTCCGGTAACATATCCCAGCAGCTTCATCTCGAGCATGGGCTTGGCCACGGGCCGAGCCTAGAGCACCGATGGAAAGTAGAGGATTCTCGCCGCATCCTGAAACCCGAGCTTCGGGGTGATTGAAAGCCAGCTGTCTACTGAGGTACGTATACAAGACGGTTCCTCCTCAAGATCTCATAGGAACATAACTGACCTTCCACAGTTGGAGAAATACAATCATGGCATCATGCTCGATACCCAATACAACAGGGCCAGCTTGCTACCAGGACTCCAAGACGGTTTCCTCTACCGGCCTGCTTTATGTCGGACACTCCGCGCGGGAATCCGTCCGCGGCGTCGGTCCCCCACCCTCACCACCCCTCTACGGGATTCGGCGACGGGCCAAGCCTGTCCGGGACCAATCTTTCCGGTATTGTCGGGCCTTTTGGGGGGGCGTGCTTCTTGACTTTGGAAGATGACTCAGACCACACACTCCGTCCTTGATCCCGGCGATGTGCCGATTCTCGCACTGCCCGGCAATTCGGCTTGCACAGACACGCCGTGTAGAAGCATCAACAGAAAAGGAACCCGTCTCGTGGAGCGGTATGTTCAGACAGCGAGAGGGGAGGGGGCTGCCGAGCCACGCTGACATCCCGGACGACCATTGAGCTGCAGTTCTTGGGTCAACTCTGTCGGGTTTTCTTCAACTAGGTGTTAAGGAACCAAACTTTTGCCTTATTGATCTGACCTAGATCGAGCTCTCGGCTCACCGTCCGACCCAGATCAATCCGGCTTACCGTGACCTTCCGCAAACCGTACCGGCACCCGGCCCAACTATGCTGATCCGATATACTGGTACGGTGGTACCTGACGCGTAGACCGAAGACTGGCCAAAATACAACTCTCACCACAGCGAGTGGCCTGATGCAACAAGGTCCAATCTCGATCTGGCCGGAGAATGTCAAACGGCAGGTCCCATATAAAACCTACGCATGTCCCTGTGAGGCGACGTACGGAAACATTACAGAGTACAATCTGTTAGCGCCGGACAAAGGGGGAATACGATGACAAGGCCAGACCGGCTCGACGTATTCGTTATTCTGGCTTCTCGGGGCCCTTACTCAGCCCTGGCCTAGATATCCCACCCGGTTTTCGGGAATAGGACGGGCTCGAGAGGGTTTGTACGGAGGAAAACCTCAGTCGCGAACCAAGGTTTCAACGGAAGCTTCAAGAAACCCAACGATGTCCCAGGAGCAAATTAGCCACCAGGTCTGATTGTTTCCATTGGCCAGGACGACTGCCGCGAGACAGGCATTTCCAACCTCGGATTGCACGTGCCACATGTATAAACTCAGTCGGCGGCGGGCCTGGGTCCGCGAGAGCATAAAGTCGATCGCCCCTCGCGCCACCGATGTTCGTCTTTGGCTGTGGATGAAAACTCTGAGCGGCGCCATATTGCCCTTTTCCTCGATGTTGAGATGCCAACCCTGGGATTCTGAGCCCACGAGCCTCCCCCTCCCAAATCCACCTCTCGTATCCCTCTCAGTTCCCGTGTCTGCGCCACGAAGTTTCCAAAAAGAGGAAAATTGCCCTCAATAGTGTCATTAGCCCAAGTAAATGAACGCTATAATGTGTATTAGCCCATGACATCTTGCTGGGGTCTGTATGCGTGCCCTACCTTCTCCTCACCGCTCCCGGCCGATCACCCCCACCCGCCTCTATCTCCTTTGCCATGTCGTGCAGTACTAGGAACCTACACCCTATATCATTCTCGTTTCATGATAAGACTTGTTAATTATCGGCCAAGCTCTCGAATCCCGGGCTGCAGCTAGCCATGGGCCGTTCTCTACATATCTACGAGTCCATGTTTCGGCCGCGTTTCCCGCCGGCAAACCCGCGTGTGGCTCATCTGCGTGCAGCGGCGGGTGCTAGGCTGCTAAATAGCGCGACAAGCCGCCGGGGAAATAGGAGCCTCTGTCTGGTGCTTATCCTTCGGCAGAACCGCCGGCGCCGCTTGCTGACGTCCAACGTGTCCACGCCTTACCCAAAATGAGAGCGGCGCTGCGGGGACGACAAAGCCGCCGTCTGGCTGGCTGCAGGGATTCCTGGAACCCCTGGCTGCGGCAGAAGGCCGCGTTTCTTCTTCCCAAATGTTCTAGGTCGGGCGTCCGAAGGGCAACGCCCACGCGGGTGGGATGCCGGTTTTGCGCGCACCGGTTTGCCTGACTCGCTCGTGAAACGCGACGTCTCGGGAGGCCCAAACGCGGGAAAGCTAATCTGCGTTGGCATATTGGCCACCGCCGAAGCATATGCCTCAAAAAGACACGGCGTCGCGTCTTCGGTTATGTGCTCATCTGCTCGTTGTTCTTGCTTTTGGGCCGATAGTGAATAACCCTACTTGTTGCATTTCTCCCCAACATCGGATTGAGACTCTTGACGCATACCCAGTAAACAGCTCGGCTAACCTATTTCTCTGTTGATTCCCTCCGATTTCCCGTCGCGGATGTGCATGATTTCCTATGCTTACTATCCGTCAACCATGCTTTTCTTTTTGTACGTATTGTGTCCCGTCATGCTTCCTCCTCCTTCTCATTCCGACTCGGGTCGTCTCCCGTAAACTATCCAAACACCGGCTGACACCAATCCTTTACGGGATGAAGAACTTAACAGAATTGTAGGACGCCTTAGCCTCTTGCTGCTATGAGCCTCTGGCCGGTTCATCATGGTCAACCTTCTTTCCCCGCACTTCGAGCTCGAAAATGTTTCTGAAGATGACATGGTCATTGCATCGCTGGCCTGGGGCTTCACCCTCGGGTTCGGCTGGCTCACAGTGTGGACGGCCATCAAGCAGACGACATCCATGTATAAACGCCAAGGTATAAACATCTACCGGAATTCCTATATCTGGATGATCTGGATAGAGATCATTGTGTGTGCCATTTTTGGAATTATTTGTTGGTTGTATCTCAGAGGCGTTATACCACCGAGGTAAGGCAACGCTACGCCGCTCCGGCCTCAACGACACGAAGACTATATGCTAATTGAAAAAAACCCACAGCTTTTCATTCTATTTCAGCATATGTATGTTCAATCCCAAGTCCCCCTTTTATCTTCACAGTTTGCGCTAACGTCGAAAGTGACCACATGGGCTCTCCAGGTCCGGACACCCCACATGTTTCTGTTGGTGCCTAATTCCCTGACTGAAAGCAGGTTCAACTTTTGCTACAAATCATCATCAACCGCTGTGCCATTCTACTCAACAATCCGAAACGCGCCTGGCGGCTCAAGGTCGGCGTCGCCGTGCTCATCACCGCCGTCAACATTTCCGTCTACAACATATGGATTCCGGCCCGGCTGCAAATCTCCAACCGATACATCGAGATCAACGACTGGTGGGACCGCTGTGAGAAGGTCATCTATCTCATCGTCGACGGGGCGCTCAACATCTATTTCGTCCGCATTGTCCAGAATAACCTGGTCACTCACGGCCTCACAAAGTACAAGCGACTGACGCGATTCAACATGTTCATCATCGGGTTCTCGCTGAGCATGGACGTGCTCATCATTGCCATGATGAGCCTCAAAAATACGTTTGTGTAAGTAGTTCCCCCTTTAACGCAAAATCTCCTTTTAATCCGAAATCTCTACTGCGGCATCAAGATCCCCTCACAGAAGTGGCTAACTCATAGAATATAGGTACATGCAGTTCCACCCCCTAGCTTACTTGGTCAAGCTCAAGATTGAGATGTCCATGGCCGAGCTCATTGGCAAGGTCGCCCGGAAAATAGACACCGACGTGGCATCCGCGCCGAACTTTAATGCCAGCCGGAGTTCTTATCAGATTTCAGAATACAGCTTGCCATCACCCAGCTATTCTAGAGCGAGGTTCGTCGGCGGCGTCGATCTCGCACTCAACAGCACCGAAGGCTGTCCAATGGAACTCACCATGCCGAATGCAAGAACGCCGAAGCTTCGGGGAGAAACATGTCCGCCATCAGCTCAGGTCCCATTGACCGAAGGGCTTCGGTCACTGCGGCCACCACGACTGAGGACGGACAGCCCAAGATGGCGATATACCGGACGAGAGAGGTGGTTGTCCAAGTAGAGATGATACAAGATCAGGGGAACCAAGCCAAGACACGCCAGATGAGCCAGGGCGGCCTGGACGACTCGCGCGAGAAGAAGAAGCAGGAAGACGAATCTTCTTTGAAGAGCCTCGGCACCGTCCAAAAGTCTCTGGCGCTGCCAGAGTACCACGCCCCCTGGGCCACACAACAATTCTGCCCAAGGATCTGGGACGGGACAAACTGCGACGAAGACCCCAACCTGCCGACGTCGGCCGCGAACGTCGGTGCGCAATGAGAGGCTAGGGTTTGAACAAGCTCACCATTGACACGAAGGCTGGAGAAGAGGACAAATGTGAGACAAGAAAACGGGCGGGCACCATGCGATGAGATCTATCGTCTCAGCAGGGGGGCGTGCTCAGGGCGGGGCTCCCGATATGGCTAGACGGGGACGAGCGGCGGCGGCTGCGGCGGCGTTGGTTCAGACGGAGGCGATGAAAGCAAACGCCACGCGTCAGGCAGTCGCGGGATCGTTCTCTGGGAAAAGCTGAGACGCGCCCCCGTTGCGCCACGACATACACTGGAGACTTGGTTTAACAACTTCAGCCGCCCTTGCGCCTACGGGTCGAAGCTGCGGAACTCGGGACCCGGGCATCTATGACCTCATCCCCGGGCTTGTACCGTTCTCTCTGGGACAACCCCGCCGGCTCGCCGTTCTCTCCTCGCCGTCTGGGCCTCGGAAGTTTCTTTGGTTTCCTCAAAGTCGATCAGAGACAAATATTCTGCGCCGAATTTCACACATGAACAGAAACGATTGCAACATGACACCGTACCGCATAGCTGGGTCAGACTCGGGTATATCGACAAGTGGGGTTCCGAATCGCGGTTGCATCAGAACAACGTTTGTCATTTCGTCACATTCTAGATCGGGACAACTCCTGAAACAAAACATGGTGAGGCTAGATTAGAGGCGGGGGGGTGCAAGGCAGACCTTGCCCCCATCCATTGCGATACAGGCTACTGACTTTGGAATATTTCATGGGCGCACGGCATTGAACGGCAGGGGAGCCTACAAGCTTTCTTATGGGCTAACTTGGCTTGGCCTCTATTAATGATTTTGGCGGGAGAGAGCTCTTTTTAATCTATTAGGAATACCCCGGAACCATATCACTATTATCAATGGATATGAATATTGAGATGATGCAGGTTTCTAACACTCTTATCCACGAATATAATTATTACTCCAAACACATTATAATATGTTTAATGGGTGCTACGTGTTTGGATTTTACGTATTATAATATGACACACGTACTGGGTGAACGACACTAGACCGCTAATGGGGGTTATGGGAGCGATACATACATCAATAATTCATTTTTGGAAGCTACTTTTTGATGTTGAACAAGGTGCTATGGCGTTTTCAAGGGTGTATCGGCCCCCCCTTTCCGAAATATATATTGGTCGACGCTATGTATTTCAAAGAGGAAAATGCTTCATCTATTATATCAAATACTTTGCAGTTAATGACGACTAGTTACACATGTGATGGACCAGCCCTCAAAAGTAAAGTATCATGTTCCTCGGGTGCCTTTGGGTTGAAAAGTGAGCGTGGACTTTGTAAGAACTATACCCAAATTGATAGGAAACAGGGTCTTTTTTTGGTGTATCTAGACCCCCAGATTGGCTTTATTTTCCTCTTTTCCGATCTCGACCTGGTTCCAGCTTGCCCAGCCCGTACTAGGACCGACATATGTTCCAGTGGTCCGACGAGCCATAGGAATATGTTTACAACTCTGGCAAACCACTGGATTCGTTTCCTTTCTTTTCATGTTATTTTAATACTATCATTTTCTTATTCTTCTTCTTTTCATTCTTTTCACTGTACTGAGTGGGCTGTGTCTACCACGGGTCTTGGCCATTTCGATTACCAGGACTAAACGATAGGGTGGAGTATTTGTCACGAGAGAGCTTGGTGGGCAATCTCGAATCGAGGTCTCTGTTATCTTAATGCTTTCTGATGAGATTGAATTGTAGACATTTGCAAGGGAATTTTGCACACTAGATTCCATACGGCGAGCTTGCACTCGCTCAATGAAGCCTGAGGGTCTAATAGTTCCAGACAACTATGCCGAGGTACATCGACAGATGTCTTGCAATTATTGCCAATGAGGCGGGGCATCATAGGGCGCAGTAAAATGCTAAGAATAAGCTGTTTGAGATATGGTGTGTATTTACGCGCCCATCTAAGCAGTATGCTCAGTCACAACTGAATTCTATGTCGGCAGCCAAGCCAGCCACATGGAACCGACGCAGGAGAAGCTTGCATGATACTATTCGGACAGAGAAACATCAATTGCTCTTACAGATCAGCTCTTCTTCCCTCGGGACCCCGTCGTATGGCTATTGATCTAAGCTGCATATCATCAGTGAAGCCCGAATTACTCGTACCATAATTACCTGCTGATAACTGCATATAAAGATTCCATGGCCTAGCATTCGCTTAAGGCCTCTTGGGACGACAGTCTAGGGAAGGATGCCCAAAAGCAAGGGCTTAGCAGTTACATGAGGGATGGAAGTAATCCTTGCCGTCACAGTGGCTGAAGGGTCTTCTTATGTGCTTTCTTTCGCTTCTTGAATTGTACATATGAACACTTGGTTGCTGATACTATCTAGGGAAGATCATCGTACAACTGGATGCATGCTTGCGGCTTCGCATACCGTAGTTATGTGGCTCGGAATGACTATATGTACACCTGTTAAGCAAGACAGACTTTAGGATCGAAGTTCCTTCCCGTCGACCCAGTTCCCGTGCAGCCCGGCTCTCAGCCTCATCGGGACCTTGACGACGGCCACAGGCACCGCAAAGTTCTTCGTGTCGATGACGTGCAGCTCGCTCGACATGGTGGCGTAGTTGTTCACCAGCGCGACCAGGAAGCCGTCGCCCTCGGGGGCGTCGGCGGACCGCGGCACGAAGACGGGCTCCTGGACCATGTGCGTCGGCCCGGGGAAGTAGCTCTCGAAGGCGCCGTCGACGTGATTGAGGTGGCCGAGGGCGTTGTACATCGGGGCGCCGCCGCCGGCGGCGGACAGGACGGCGGCCATGTCGGTGCCGAGCGAGGGGTCCATGAAGAGGAAGAAGCTGTGGCGGTTGGGGCGGCCGAGGACGCGGTCGTCGACGCGGGGGAACTCGACGTCGCGGTGGAGGATCGTGGCGGGCGGTGGCAGCTCGAGCGAGGCGGCGCGGGGGTCGAAGTCGAAGCGGACGTAGCGCGCGTGGATGTCGTGCGGGGCCGGCGCGTTGCCCTCGGCGTCGGGCCACCAGAAGAAGACGTTCTTGTCGGTCAGGGGCAGGTCGAAGACGATGCGGCCGTCCGGGGTCTCGTGGGCATTGGCGGTGTGGCCGGGGAAGGCGTTTGGCGCGCGGAACCACTGGAGGAGGGGTGGGGGAAGTGTCAGTTCGACTGGGCCTTGTGTTGATGTACCGAGTCGGGGACGTCGTCATCTTACCTTGACGTCGCTGCCTTTGGCACCGCGCCGGGGGAGAACGCCGAGGTAGAAGGGCACGTTAGGGTCCCATTGCCAGTGCTCGCCGCCGGCCTTTAGCCTCTCAATGTCGCAGATCTGAGGAATCATGGGGAACAAGACCTGAAAGAGCGGTTAGCAAGGAGGGTGGAAAATGAGAAGGGGGAAAAAAACAAGAAGGAGAAGAAAGGAGAGGGCTAGAATCATGAGAGGTTTTGCGATGCAAACACCTACCCAGTTCTCGGTGACGGCGAAATCGTGAATCATCCCAACGACGGGGGCCACGAGCCACACCGTCTCGAGAAGCTTCCCGTCGGGGCCGATGGTGAAGTAGCAGACGTCGGGCGTGCCGTCGCCCTTGGCCTCGTAGCCGAAGCACACGAACTCGCCCGAGACGGGGTCAAGCTTGGGGTGAGCGGTGAAGGTGCAGCTCGGCAGCTGGCCGTCAAAGTCGTAGAGGCCGGCGGTCTCGAGCGTGTCCGGGTCCATGCGGTACGGCGGCGCGTCCTCCTTGATGGCGAGGAGGAAGCCGTTGAAGTATACGACATTGGTGTTGGCGGTGGTGCGGACCTTGAACTCGACCGCGTCGGTGTACTTGTTGCGGTAGGCGCCTAGCGATTCCATGTCAGGAGAGGGCAGAAGGGGGGGGGCATGCACGATGAAGGGGTGCCCACCTGCAAGAGCCCGGTTTGCCTCTCGTTCTCGAACAAACTTTTCTGTGCGCACAAACTTTTGCTGGAAGTCGACGTTGCCGTTGCGAAAGCGGAAGGCCGACACGTTTCCGTCGCCGTTGAACCACTAGGGACCAAGCGTCACATCAGCCCTGGCGCCTCTGACAGCGTAAACCGACCGGCGTTCGGCCCAGTAGTCTCGACGTAGTCGGAAGACTGAGAGTGGGGAGAAGGACAGACGTACCGGGTCGTTCTCGATGAAGGGGGGGAACTGGGGGTCGGGCATGATCCGGTAAAAGGCGCCGTCCAGCTCGGCGGGGACGGAGCCGACAATCTCCAGATTCCGGACCTCGCCCTCGAAGCGGCACGGCTTCATGAAGCCCGAGAACTGGGGCCGGTCCGGGAAGGACTTGCGGGGCGGGTCGGCCAGCAGGCCGCGGAAGTGGCCGGACATTATGTGATGCGGCGGTGTCGAACTACTGCGGGGGGGAGGTATGTTGATGTGTATTCGCGCGAAGGGGTGTCGAGTGTATGTGTGTGTGTGTGTGTGTGCGCGCGTGCGTGTCCGTGTGCGTAGTGTTGACTCGTGTAGACGGATGTAAAACCCCCGATGGGGAAACCTACACGGAGACGAGAGAGTCGAGTCAATTAGTAGCAACCGCCTGGGCAGATATTGGGATCTGGAATGGGTGCAAGATAGGCCCTTTTCTCTTGTTTTTATCTCGTCTCAGGAGAATGCGGAGAAGAATGGGCATATATGAGCTTTATGTTGGAAGAAGATGCATGGTACGATGATACGACACCACAAAACATCCCCCGCGTCCGGGCAAACCCCGGCGGCTGCCCTCTCGGGCTGCACCACCGGGATACCTACGCTTTACCGCTCGCGGCCACGAGTCAGCTAGCCTAAAGGGGCAGTTTGTGGTGCTACCTATGTTGGGTACGCTTTCGGCAACTCTGGTCGGCGCAGGGTTATTTGGCTACGCCGAGTTTATCTCCCCGGGGCAGCTCCCGCTTAGTCCCCGCCTCGGCGGATTAGTCAGCGGGAAGCGGCGCGCTGGGAGATGCCGAGGCCGGAGACGCATACATGAGTCTCCATTTGATTAGCACTGGCATCGGGATCGTCACGTCTTCCAACACATTGTCGTTCCTGGCATTAATAATGCCCGTCTTCCAATTGCGTAGCGCACGTCATATGTGGCCATTCGGTTAACCGTAGGATCTGTGGCTGCCGGACAACAGGGGTAAATCGGTTCATTTATGCGTAAAGAGAAGAGCGGCCATCAGTCGGTGGCCCTGTTAGAGAGCGGTGTCCACCGCGGTGAAACAACGGGCAATACCGCGGTGGCCGTTAGTGCCAAGGGCGACGATGCCGACCTCGTTTAGGAGGTATCAAATGACCAAGCTGGAGACGTGCAAACAAGTCTCTGGTCTTTTAGCGGCGGCACTGGTGTCTTCGGGACTTGTTCTTCTTATCGCCGATTCGGGCGTTGACTGTGCCGTCTGATTGCGACAAGATTCGGCTACCCACGCTGTCCCAGGGTGGATGTGTTATCCGTGCCGCATCTCGTCCTGGGAAACGTCTGCCAAGCGGGTGGTGAGATCCAGAGTGGTCTGGGTCGATGGGATGTAATCACAATTTGATTCTAAAGCTGCTTAGGTCAAGTATAGGGTGTTCCCCACGTCTGGGCGCTGACGAGCGATCTCATCACGTATTCGTAACACGGTTCCAACAATATAACACAAAGTTGCGATACTTCGGGGTATCAAGGTTTGGTAATCAGGATGGCCAGTATCCTTTGAAAAAAAGAAAAAGAAAAACAGGAATCTGCAAGATCGTCGGTTGACACGACGTATATTCTGGTGCAGGGCACTTTCTTCGAGCTATTCAGAATCGGGAGCGCTTGTGATAGATGGGCTGATTATTCTCCCGGCGCTTGAGGTGGCGGTAGAAACCTGCCAGTAGCGGACCATCGGTGTTTTCTCCTCGTTACTTCCTTCTCTGAGCGACTCGCTTCATCGGGCAACAGAGCTCCAAAAGCTTCTATAATAGATGATCCTCGTCGCGAATTGCGTTTCATTCGAGGGCAGGCTCAAGAGTTGATGAAAGTTTTCGCGGTCCAGGCCCAATGTTGCAAGCAAGGCCTCAACTCATGTTCCGCGTATTTAGGTTCTCGCATATGCCGATTTTGGGAGAATTCTTCGCATGTATTGAATGCGCATCCCCATATAGTCTGGCCGGCAATCTTGAATTCATTTGGGGGCTCCCCCCTTCTCAGCAATTCTACGACGAGACTTTCGTCCGGAACCAGTCCCCCTTCGGCAGGAAGGGAGGCTTGGTGAAACGCTGAATATCTGTCGTACTATGAGACGAACATGTAGAGTAACGAAAGCTCTGAATCATCTGCAAAGATACCCACATTGCGGAATATATTCAGGCTGATAGAGTCGTTCAGGCTGCGTGAAGCAGCTAGGTCGAGGAACGTTTTGGGTTGATTGGAGCCTTCAGCTGGAGCACATACTGAAGCCCAGTTTCCGTTCTCGCAGTGGCTGCTTCCAAAAATGTGGCCGTTATTGCCCTTTTGATGGTGCTGCTTTGACTTGTTCAGCTCATCCAACGTGAGAGCCCTGATGGCAGTCGGTATTTCTGCCGCTGCCGCATACCTCAAGACATGCCTGTCCAGGGTTTTCAATTCATTCCATCGTCGATATGATATTTCGCATGTCTTGGCCATCATTAGATTTGCACAAAGCAAAGCAACGGTGGGGTCGAAGGTGGCAAAGTTTCATGGACTCAGTCTCTAATGTGTTGACTCTATAAGAAATCCCCAGCTGTACGGTTAAGATAAGTCACACTCCGATGTTCTACGGGCGACTTTTGCACTCGTTCTTCCGAGTACATCTGGTCTTGTGATCTTGAGTTCCAAATGTAGAATCTTGTCACAATAAGAGCCAGTTTCCCCGGCCATCTTCCAAGCGATTCATCGCACTGTCGTTGATGGACGACATATTTCATCAGTGTTGGCTTTCCAGAGCCGGCTATTCCCATCATCCAGTAAAGCTTATCATCGTCCCCTTCAATGGGGCCATGGCTTGCCCACCTGGCCGGTGGGGTCAGTTCAAACCCAGCGAAAGGTTTTGGCATGCGCTTCGGCAATCCTGTGTTCGCGTTCGGGCTGGTTCCGGAAGGATAGTTGCTCGAGCAAATGGGCTTGCATGAAAAACTCTCTCTCCCTGGTGGTTACTCTCCACAGACATCTCATGAGTTGTATGTCTGCGCCGTCAGTTCTTTGAACGATCTCCGTCGACAATTGTCACAACCAGGCAAAAAAAGGCACATAGACTACAGAAGTACAGACCTCAGCAACAACAGAAGTGCAGTATGGATTCCGACACGATACTGGTCGCGACGGTTGTGTCCGTAGCCTCTGAATTTTGCCTCTTGCCCAAACAGTTTTCAAGGCGTCAACAACGTCTGTCCACTTGTTCCTGCTGACGGGCGCCTTGAGGTGTTCCAGCGCATCGAGTAGCTCTCTGCCAACATCCTGGCAGGATGCACGGAGATCGTTGATATTCTGTTCAGCCCATGTGTATGAGTTGAAGATGGGACCGTGGAGACCAGCAGACAGGAGTGTCCCAGTGTTATTCCGAGATATTTGCCCAGTCAGCAACACAAGGCCCTGGACGACAGTCTCGAGGTCGCAGCATTCGAGTGTAGCACCTCGCGCGGAACCATAGATCGGCCAACTGTTGCTCAATAGCTCTGTTGTAAAGTCAACGAACTGAAGGATCGCAGCCCTGACTCCCGAGCCGCCAAGCCGACAGCGCTCAAAGGGTCCATAGCGATGCCGACATGTCAAAGAATATAATACAGAAGTCGAGCGAAAGCAGAGTATTCCATTTCATTATCTGCTCAGCGAGCAACCACTGTGGGTTACATCACACGAAGAAGATACGAGCCTATGAGAACTGCAGACGCGAGGCTATGCAAGCCTGCGCTGGAAACATAAATGTTGAAGTGTGGTCAATAGCAATGTGAGAGTGGTCGTGCGGTCACTCGGCCAAAATAGGCAATGCCGCAAGGAAAATATCAGACGTATATTCAACATACACGTAGATTTTCCTGCCAAAATAGGAAAATCTGATAACGCGTGTATCTAAGCCCCTGACTCCCTCTGTAACCTGGAAGATACGAAACACACACATCAACACAACCAATTGAACAAGGATAATTGTACCCACGTGTACGTACTCTAATAGGTTTCCCTCCCCTTACCTCTGTGCAGTTGCACTGCCGGAATACTAAGGTGCCAAGCTGGCGCCAAACACCCATCGGCCTTCTTTTCGGCTTCCTCACTCTTTATTTTCCCGCCATGCCCCACATTCCATTCAGGACTCTGGCTCCGGGCCAGCCGGTACAGCCATCCCGAACCCGCAAGCCTCCCGCAGCGGGGCCTTCACATACCACGGATTGCCGCACTCTGCCGCCGCCTTCCGCCGCCTTCCGCCAAACCACATTTTGCATCACCGGCCGCAGTGGCCAGTCCACGCGCTCTGCATCGTCGCGACGTCTGCTTGTTCGCGCAAATACACGCGTGACCCTTCCCCCACGCTATAGCTCGCATGTTCGCTGCTGCCCAACCGCTGCAGACCAACCATCTACGCTTCTTCCACATGAGCGTCTCTACGCCATTGAACCTCCCCATATGACCGATCGGGCGGTTCTCTGGGGATTGTGAGGGGGGGCGTCAGGATACCCGACTCAGACTCAACCCTTGGACGGTCAACAGTTCCAACTCTCCTCATCTCTCTTTCATTTCATTCTACGTGAACAAAGCCACGGAACCCAACCCTGTCGTGGAATCTCGCGTATCCCTTTTGCCTAACCTGCTTTACCGGTGGCGCTAGTTCATCGGCAATCGGCCCGGGCTTGGCATTTGGCGCATTCAACTTGTCGCCTACCTACCTGGCCGCCCCAGGATCACCGCCCAAAGGACTGCCAATCAATCGAACCCACTGCGGTACTTGTACAAGGCGGTCCCTTCCAAAAGGTCGCACAGGTGCTCCGTACTCGTACACAATATTGGCCTTGAACGCAAACTCCCCGCAACATGGAAGCCATCCGATATTATAGGCAACTTCAACTGCGTTCTCTGTCACATAATACGACCATACCCATTGGAAAATTCGGGATCCCGTCCGCTCTCCCATGGATAAGCCAGTGAGTGCAGGTTTCCAAGTCCGGTTGTGAGCGACCACCGGGAAATTATGGGTTCCGTTTTGTACGGACACGGTCCCTACAAACCGCTCGACCGTTTCCCACCGCGTCTACGTAGCACTTGCACAAATATTCAAGACTCTATAACTTATGCGAATCCTATAGCTATTATCACTTATCGAGAAATCTATATGTAGGTAAATTCCTGGCTTCTTATAGGTCTAGTTGATTATAAAAGTGGAGTGGTTTCATTTACTACTTGCTGAGACCCATCTGAGACATTCCGTTACATTGAACGGTTTAATGCCGAAGGAATAATAGATCGTTATACAATATCTGCTACAGCCCCTTAACTCTAATTGAAGCTATAAATGTTCTAGAGTTTTTTAGGGAATATAATTGCTTCTAACGTACTCCTGACTACTTCTCTGTATTAACTATCTTTTCGTTTTCATACTTTTTTTTTATTCAACTTCTGTGATATTCCTTTTTTTCCTAACCAGCAAGGGTAACGATATCTACACCTCAAAATGCGCTGCGTAACCACTACACTCCTGACTATTGGTCTTCTTGTAGGCAGTGCTCTAACAGGTTTGTACACTCTATGTCTTTTTCTTTCCCTCTTCTTTATGTTGATAAAAATCAACATAAAACGTCGTCACAGCTTAATATGCCAGACGTTAAGTAGTTTCTAATACTAACTTACTCCTTCTCTCAGCACCACTCCCCAGTGACGGCCAAGCTACGATAAATCCGCTCCCTAACGGCCCTAACGGTATTCCGGCCCACAACGACAAGAGATCTCCAGTCCCTAGTGACGGCCAAGCTACGATAAATCCGCTCCCTAATGGCCCTAATGGCATTCCGGCTCCCAACGACAAGAGATCTCCAGTCCCTAGTGACGGCCAAGCTACGATAAATCCGCTCCCTAATGGCCCTAATGGCATTCCGGCTCCCAACGACAAGAGATCTCCAGTCCCTAGTGACGGCCAAGCTACGATAAATCCGCTCCCTAATGGCCCTAATGGCATTCCGGCTCCCAACGACAAGAGATCTGACCCCTCCTCCCAACCATCTTGAGTGATCTTCTTCACTCCCTCCCTCCGGGCGTCTCCGACCCTTCGGGCGATAGATGTCAGACCGGCGTTAGCAACTCCCCTGTTCCTCATATAAGACTCAAGAGATCTCCATGCGGGCAAGACAACGACGGCGGCGACATCAATGGCGGAGGTATCGATGAGGATGACGGTGGTAGCACTACCCAATTTGGTGACCACGTGTAAGGCAAAAAGTGAGGCGGACGCGGCGGCCGGATTTGAGGGGCCTGGCTTGTACCAACGGAACTGGAGCCGGAATCTGCCAGATAGACAGACAGTGTGATGTTGATGGCAAAGTCGCTGCCGTCAAGGGCTAGTGCGATTAGTAAAACAGAGACACTCATGTTACCGCTTAGCAGTTTGCTAAGGGCCAAGTCTAACAGGACCAGCTCAAGGCAGAACCCTTCACTACTCTTGTCACGTACATTGGTCAAGTCGGTGGTATCATATTCTTGAAAAGAACGTCACATTTATTTATACATATGCCACTATCTATACACCGTAGTAGTTCGGGGCCTGGTTAGGATAAGTGCAAGCAAGCAAGTGCCGGCGATTATGGTATCGGGGTGTACCTGCTTACCTTGCTGAAAACCAAGACCCAGACGGGGCAAGCCACATAGTTAGCTGTGAAGCCACATAACTAGGTCTAAGTAGCCATCCTAAAGTAATCCGCCTGTTAACTGCCAGTAGCACCGGCAACAGTATTTATCTATAGACAGTATTGCAATCCTGGACTTACAAGCTGTTGTAGAACGAGGCCTACCTTATTCCTCATAGTCTTAGGTTACTTATCAAGTTGAGCCTTTTCTTAGGTTACTCATTCTGTTACTGTGTTAGGCGTATTGGGCATATCTTGACACGTCCTGAAGACCTCTCGCTGACGACCACGAAAGAGTTTATCTAAACGCCGACGACGGACCTGCCGTGTGTCGAGGATGCTTTTGCCCACTACAGCTTCACACTGCCGGTGGTTGATGTCGCCAATGGGACGCGGCTCGGCTGTTGACATGGATTCCCGTATAGCATGGGAATAAGTTGTTGATCTAAATTCACCTTTGGCCTGTCAAGTTGTAAACTGTTAGGTTATAACGCATTTCTATTGACTCTGCACTGGCCGTCTACTTGGTAGGTTATGGCTCAGTATCTGCGGCTATAAACTCGACTATCCTTATTTTGACTCCCTAGTTGCCAGCAATAATACCAGGATTGTCGCTGGAATCATGGATGCTCTGGCCGCCTGACGTGTTGCCCTGGTTGGTATAACCAGCGATCTGTCTTTTGACGTCATCCCTCTTGCAGGCTGGCTTACTGGTATGGAAGAAGGCACCAGAAATCTGTCTTGCGAAGTTATCCCTCTTGCAGTCCGACGAAGCGGGCTGGGAGGAGGTGAAGGAGGCACCAGAGATCTGTCTTTTGAAGTGATCCCAAAGGGAGTTGCTGGTGCTTACAGCGCCGCCTGCCTGAGGGGTAGGTGCTGCAAAGCGAAGGACGAGTTAGTCTCAAAGGCCAGTGAAATGCCAGAAGATTGAGCCGTTGACGATATACGGCCAAGGAGAGAGAACGCAAAACGGACTAACCCGTCAAAGCATTGCCTGTGAAGAGGCTGAGAGCAAAGAGTGCAACAGCTGTGTAGCGCATTTTTGTCTGATGTATAGGTGTCGTTGACCTGCTATTTGGGGATAGGAGATCTCACAGAAGGACTGATGAAACGGTATATGATAAAACTTGAGCAACCTGGAGAAGGCGCAGCGCTTGAAAACAATTTTGATGGGAAGGAGGAGAGCTGAGGTCGGGTGGGTAACTCCTGTATTCTTATACAAGAGCCGGCGCCCAGGGCTACCCGGCAAGGGTGGCTAGTACTCTGACCTGATGCCTGGCGATCAACACCGACAGCCGCCGGTCCTATTACCCTGTACGATACCAGCAGCGCGACGCCCCAGGCGGGGCAGTATCGCGGCATTGGGCTTTATTTGGTCTATTATAGTTTCTCCCGCAGTCGCTTGGTCCCGAGCTGGCCCAATGTTGGGACGGTGGTTCATCGTATCTGTATATCTGTATCCGTACCGAGAGCCGCTTCAGGAGGCGCGCTCTCCCTTTGTCCTCGCCCAACAGTCTAGCGTAGTCTTTTTCGCCAAATGCGGAGTTTGAACAAGCAGTCGGTCGTTGGGGAGGATGAGACAGGAAGGGCCGTGGAATCCGTCCCCGTATTGTCTCTGTAGCACTTCCAGTCTATAACTAAGCGACATAGCTATAGGTCAATAAGTACACAATAGCATCAGGAGAACGTAGTATTAGGGTCCAATAAGTACCGTTAGTCTATGTATTTATATAGCCTGACTTGTGACAGAGTGGACTAGGCGAGGATCTTAAAGTTTGCGCATGAGTCAGATTTTATATAAATCTAACAGCTTCAGTGAGAAGAAGATGAAACCACTGTTTTAGTTTTGTAGTCTTCTGAGGGCCAGCATTAATTAATGCTAGCCACCTCTACAGCTAAAGCTATGTTGTAATATGAGAGATGGATTGACCCTTGGCCAGTGGAATTGATTTTCGATTCTTGTAGAGACGTTGGACCTTGCTGTATTTTAGATAAGACGGCAGCGGCAAAATTACCATCACAAACGGCAGCGAATTGGACTCCGTCTCGTCCGCGCGCGGACTTCCTCACTTCACCCCTACACTATGGCTTATGCAGGCAGAAGCTCACAGCGGCACTTGACGGAATACTCAAGGGGCCAACTCTCACGACCCCGTTTGAAATGGCCCTCTAAACCTTCCCGCCAAGCTCCGACCGTCAAGCCACGCATCGTCGAGGTACACGCGGCCATTCATCGACAAGCCCCTCATCAAAGTCAAGGGTCCTGAGCCACGATACGCCACCTGCGGTCGTCTACCCCAGTCCCTGCCCAGCTGCAGACTTGCCGTGAGGCCCGCAAGCGCCCGACTACACACCCTGATGATGAATGTCGCTACGCGAACGCCTTTTTAGAGATCGCCATGAGACCTTGGCACGGGTTTGTGGCTTTGCGTTCTCCAATGACGGCCGATATTGCCAAGAAGGAAGAGCAAAGGCCAACATTTGTTTGCGACTGCAGACCCCGGGCTTACTTATGACAGAAATACTATTGACTCCTATCCCTGGATAAGCAATTTACCGTTTCTGAAGTTTACAGGTGCGGCAAAGTCAATTGTGCCTGCAGGATTAGAAATGTCTACCGGCTCAGCCGAGATGAGATGGCCTGTCACGTTTAGTGCTCCTCGGCTTCGTGGAAACGTTGCAAGGCACCTGAAGCTCCTGGAACGAAAGACACCGGAGCCCGTTGCCTAAAATCGGCAAGCTGAGAGCCTGAGAGCTTTGGTACTTGGCAGGGGGTTCGGTGTTGAGACCTGGGGTTCTCAAGGTCGTCCAAGAGCCATTGACGGCATTCTGAATGGCACTAGGTGATTCTAACTCCAAGAACCGGCTTGAAAGGAAAGATGATTGGCGTGACTGCATGGAATGCACAGAAAGATCCAATCCGGCACGCTTGAGCGGGCAATTTCCCGAGTGAAGAAGGTGACCAAAGACGCCAGCTGCTGGCTGCTTGAACCGCCCTGCATCTTCCAGCGAGCCTGGGACAAAGACGAGCAAGTCCTCGGGGATTCTGCAATGGCTCTGGTTGTCCATGTCAACTGTGACTCAAAGGCTTGAGGACCTTGAGTGCCGAACAGACACGTAACAAAGGAGGTATCTACGTGCCTGCCTCCTAGAAGGGTGACGTGCCCCACTTGAGACAACCGTGGGTGCGGAACACCCAATGATAAGCTGTAAAGGTGCAGAGGCGTCGCTACCTACCTAATCTGGAAGACCCTAGGCAACTACCACCTACCCACCATCCCGTCGTCCCATCCCGACGGTGCTGCCTACCTTGAATATATCTTCGGGGCTCCCAAAGCTTTTGACTCTCCTCCCTCTCGTCGGCAATCCCTCTCACAGGGAAGGGTCCAGCAGCACCAGGCAAGGCATATTCTTCCCTCGTCCAGTTTTCTTCAAACTACTTTCATCCCTCTCATCCGTCTTATTGCTGACTATCGTTTGCAGAGCCCCTCGTCACGAGTCTCTCTCTTCGTCGCATCTTTCATCTCTCTCGTTGGCGTTTTCGTCCGTCCGCAACCGCCATGGAATCAGCGATCGACATCAGCCTCGGCAAGTCTTGCGACGCCGAGCGGACTGCGCTTGTGGAAAGAAACGCGACGAGCGCGTCCATCTTGCCCGAAATCAGCTACATTGATCGTGTGGAAGAAAAGTTGGCCATACTTAATGCGATCAGCGAGGAAGAGATCCACAGCGAGTCGCCCAACGAGCCCAAAAGACGTATTAATCAGGCTACCATCACAGAGAACGTCTGGGCTGCTTTTTGGGTGGCAACTGTTGAAGAGCTCCAGGAGTTCCTTGACTCCTGGGTCAGAAATGGCAGGGTACCCGTCGAAGGCATTGAGATGTTCTTCATTGCCATAACCCTTGTGGTTCCAGTGATCATATCAAGCGGTAAGTAGCTCCCTTATCGTCCAGACCTGCGCGGAAGTTATGAATGAAGCTAATTCATGAGTGGAATCACAGTAATGAACAAGCGTACCATCGATACACATTCACAGGCAACATCCTCCCGGTCATCAACGCCCACCCACGTGGCAATGATCAAGAGTGCACGCAAGCAGGCTTCCATTGATGACGTAAGTTTGCTGGTGTCTAACCTTTGTCTAATCGTCACATCGTGCTAACGTATCGTTTATAGACCAAAAAGAGGGACGGATGGAAGTGCACACTACTTCATACCACCGTCCCAGAAGCTGCGCACATATATCCGGTGGTCAAGATGAAGGAAGCAGAACAATGCAAATCTTCAATCCACGTTCTGTCACTCATTTGGGCACCCGTCTGACCTCAAAAACTCACACTCACGACAATCACCACCATATGCGACATCCCCCAGTTCACGACCCGACTATCCCTCAGCCACCACCTACCTACAAGGTCGAGAACCCTAAACACCGTGACCTACTTGACTTTATGTCACGCTGGACCGACAACACTTCATACGAAAGCGAGTGGCGACTTCTTGGTCTGCGACGACAACTGGCCGACGACAACTGGCCTGACTTGGTAGAATACGCCTCATACCTGGACAACGAGGAGACTACTTCCGACGAACGGGCAGTTATACACGCCAACATCATCCGCGAAGTGAGAGGACGATGGACCAATAATGACACTACCTTGACGCCTAAGTTCTACCGTCCACTCAATGCGAACCACTATCGCAGAGAACGCTCACCTACTATCGCCGACGACAAACAGACCGTCACCATCATCGACGATAAACAAGCCGTCCAGGTCGAACAGGCAACAGGTTCAATGACGCACTCGGCATCAAAGACCTTGACATCCCGATGAACATGCTAACGCTTGACAATGCACCCCGCCATTTGTGGGAACATGGGAGCATTACGTTCCACCCTGTTCTGAGCACGCCCAACAGAATCGACCTAGTAGTTCGAATTCTTGAGCCTTTGGACTGGAACTACAGGAAGAGAGCGGGATTCGCGCTTCCCGACGGCCTTGCAACAGATCCCAGAACCAAGGTGAAAACCCACATGAATCCCACTGGCAAACAGCGTACGGACGTGCGCTTCGCCTCTACGGATGCCCAGCACCGCATCTATGATGGCCACCGTTTCACAATCACCTCGGACGACCCCAGACTCCTTCCAAGCGTGGATCTCCTGAGATTAAGGGACCGCATCATGGCCATGATGGCGCTGAAGGGAGGTGCTGACTTGACGACGACGTGCTGTCCAGCTCTAGCGGCGAGGATGACGCCCCGAGATCTGTGGTCGGAGATGAGGATTTTGAGGTTGATCTGGAGGACGAGGTCCTCGAGTGGAGCGAGGGTGCCGGAAGAGAGCTTGCTCTGTTGACTGCCGAGGAGGCAGATTAAGAGCGCCCCCAGAATCCCGCCAAAGTAGTTGAGATTTCAAGATAGTACGTCTGTAGGCAAGATTGGTCCGCTACTCACTCGCCCGAACCTAGAATGGAAATGTCACCAGGCGCATCAGAAAGGGGAGATGGAAGGGAAGGGAAGGAGGGGCAACTAGCTGCCCCCCTAGTATCCCAAGAAACAGGAAGAAACGCCTTTCCTTCCCCGGGTGTCGAGGGGTAAAACGGGCGGGATGGTTACAGACGAAAGAGAGTAAAGAAGAAGAAAAGATACGCAATGTCCGTCCCCGTCTTGGCGCCCCGTAAGCGGGAACCAGCAGAGATGCCCCCCCGCCTCTGCCCCCCCCCACCTACGGCCGGCGTCAACTACCCGCGGGGCCGCGGCTGGCTGAACCGCCCCCCCCCCCCCCCCCCCTTCTCCTCACCGGGTTTCTTACCCACTTTTGATATGCTCCTCGTCGTCATCCTTCTGCTCGCCATCACTTACCGACATTGAGGCGATGGAGCTCACTCACCCGCACCCGACCCGCAATCGCAGCACACAGGGTTTGCCATCCATCATGCCCGAATATCACAATGCATGCATGCGTCGAGTCAAGCGTGGCATGGCGATTTCAAAACGTTTGGTTGGTTGGAATTGCTTCTAATCCTGCGCCGACGTTGGCTTCCTCAACCTAGCCGGTCCGGACACGAGCAAACGGATCCGGTGCAAATCAAGACTTTTACAGTCGTCGACAACTCCACCTCCGACCAGATACAAAAAGAAAAAAAGGCCCGTCTGGTGCCCTTTTCCATCGCTCATGCAAAACCAAAGACTTCGACATGTGACACATTCCAGCATACATGTGAAGCTTTACGGAACGCCTAGCCCCCCTCCACCCCCAGAGACGATACGAGAGAGCTCGGCGCGTGGATAAAGCCATCAAATATCCTCCGGCCTCAACCTCCATCGCCAGCTTTCCTCTTTCCTCGCGGCCCCGCGTATCGCACGGAGCGCCTTGTGTATATAAGTGACCAGGCAAGCCCTGCCTTCCCCGCAGTTGCGCCGTATATCGCCGGCATTCTGCAAATGTCCAACGTAGCATTTTTGAACAAAGAAAATGAACATGTCAGAAAACAAAATAAATGAGGTGGTGGTAGATACAGTCCGTACTCCGAACCTGAGTGACCCGTGGGGTATCAAGAGACTGAAGATAACAGTATAGATTCGGTGCAAGGAGGTGGTTTGGGTCAACATGTAGGGGCGGGGACAGCGCCCATCTATGATGCTGGTTGTTTTCCCCTCTCTCCATGTGTCGGATCGAGGTAAATTAGACACGGAAAATATTATCATTGCCTTGACTGACGGTGCACTTGTCGTACACAAAACAAAAAGCAGCTGCACCACATGTGGCAAGTGAACCGGAGATGACCTCGAGGCCTAGGAGAGGGTTGGGAGGGGTCATGGCATCTACTGGGTATCTTGAGAAAAGTAGTAGATATTGCCAAGACGCCCAAAGAATGGCCTCAGGTTGGCGCTATGTATGGCGTGGGAGAGGGGGGCGCGTCAGGCAGATCGGCCGCCGGGGACTCGGTTGAGAAAGTAAAGACCAACAACACGCGGCTCCAGCTTCTTCAAGGAAGGTCGCGACGGTGGTTTGGGTCATGTGGGGGAAACTGGTGGTGCCTCGCGCTGGCTTGCGCAGCAAGGTACTCGGCAGATCCCGTCTGGCGACCGGGTTGCTCAGCAGGCAACTTGGTATCCTCGCGTCTCCTGGGCGGGGCCTGGGCGGGCGGCACGCTGCCGGACGGCATGGGCATGCCGGGAACAAGATCGGTGACGGCCTGGGCAATCGAGTTGATGACGTAGCCACGAAGCTCGCGGTCTTCTCGGCTGTCCTCCTTCTCGAGCCGGAACCTTTCGTCCTTGTTCATGTTGCTGCGCCGGATGCCCCTGATCTCGTTCAAGATGTAGAGCAGGACTTCCTCGGGACACCGGTTGCGTTCTGCGGCGAAATCGCTCTTGCGCACGTATCGGCGGGTGACATCGGTGGCGCCGTCAATGGAAAAGGCGATGCAGTACGACATCTTCTTTCCCCAGCCCTCGGTGTAGAGACGAGGGTTGTCCCACGCCTCCTCGCAGGCGTCGACGTGGACCCAGCGTTTCTGGTGTTCTGAGTAGACCTCGGTCCAGACGTGGTCCTCGGCATTCCAAACCCAGCGAACCCTGCCTCCGACGGCACGGCAGAGCATGCTGAAGCAGTTGGCCCATTCGCCAACACGTCCTCGGCGGGTGTGGATGAGTCGCCATACGTCGCCGTACCGTGGGAATCGTTCGTAGGCGCCACAGTCGCCGGCCGAGCAGCGGTAGAGCTCGACCCGGAGTGCGCCGCAAGCGCTCTCGTCGGGCGTCGGGGGTGTCATGCCCTGGGCGATTGTGGGGGAAAGGCAGACGGGCATGGTGGGTTGTTGATCCAGGTGAAGAAGGATCTCTTGAACCATCTGAACGTGGTCGTTAGGACGGAACTTTTTTTGTTTTTGCTTTTTACCTTGGGGGGCGGGGAACGAGTGGAAAAGCGCAACTCACCTCAAGAGTGCGCGGATGACACAATCTTGGTAGCCCCAAGTGGCCTTGCGTCCATCTCCCATACTCTCGGCCTCGGCCTGCATAACCTGACATTCCTCCTCGGCCTCGCCGTATATCCGGTCGAGGGGTATACATTGCAGAGCCTCGTCCAGCAAACCGGGATTCTCGTACTTTGTCGGGGTTAGGGAGAGGCTGATCATGAGGTTGCGGAATTTTTGCGAATCGCGGTCGTTGGCGGCGGGAGGGGTGGGGATCTTGGGCAGGTGACGGGAGTAGGCGGGTGGTGTCGGGGGCACGGGTGTTGAGCTGTGTGATGTTGAAGGGCGAGTAGCGCCAGGCGAGGCGAGACCGCGGAGGTTGGTACTGCTTGTGCTTTCCCTTGGCTGGGGCTGTTTTGGCGAGAGGATGCCCGGAGGTCGGTCATGCGCTTGTCACGGAGGAGCGACTCGAATTTTACCCTCAGGTCGCGAGCCCACTCTTCGCCGTACTCTCCGTCACCGTTGGGGGGGCCTTGGCCCGGCGGGTAGCCGTGACCATCCATTTCGGTGTCGGTGTTGGGTTATTCGTCCTCGCGGTCGTCAATGGGCTGGGGTGAGGGTGGGAGTCGGGATTGCCGAAAGGGGTGGCGAGTGGGTAGTCGACGGAGCCGCCGTGAGGTCGGGCAAGTGGTTGAAGAGGTGTGTGATGAGATTGAGACGGCGAAGCGAGTTGGTTTTGAGTGTGAATGAGAGTAGCAGTCGTCGTTGTCGTCGTCGGAGTCGTCGTCGTCAGCGTAGGTGATCGTCAGGAGGAATCGTATCGTCGTCGTCGATGTCAATTGCCAGTCGAGACGGATTGGTGGCGTAGGTATTATTTGGCCTCTCGATGTTCCATCTACCGGGACCAGGCGATGCTAGGCCTTTTTTCTCCGGTTGGGTGGTTTGAAGATGAGGTAGCGGTGGTGGCTCGGGGATGCTGCTGTCGAGGTCCTAGCCCACACACAGAGAGAGTGTCGTGTCTTGGCCTGTGACCGGTCGAGTCTTTGGGATCAGGCGTAGATCATGAGCGAGCGAGCTCTTGCTCGACGAAGCGATCGCAACCTCCGGTGAATGGTGTTTCTTCGCAAGATTCCGAGTGGCTTATCGGTCGGTAGAAATCAAGAGTCGAAATCGCAGACGGGCGAAGTACGGTAGTGAAAGGGAAGGGATGGGGGGGATGGGGGTGTTGAAAGAGATGATGGTAGCGGACGGGTGCGATTTGGATTTGGGGAGTGGGCCGTGCCAGGGGGGGAGGGGCGGAGGCGGAGGAGGTAAAGTGAATAAAGAGAGTGAGAGAAAAGGTAGAGGCAACGCAAGCAACGCAACGCAACGTAGCGTACGCCAGCAGTACAGTAGTGTCCGTTAGGTGGGTAGGGGTAAGTCTACTAGGTACCTCTCACACCTCGTCTGGTCAGCAGCGAAGACGTAGTGTAGGTTAGGTAGGTAGAGAAGAGTGCGTAAGGGCAGCAAGTGCGAGAGCCGTGAGTGACTATCCGTATTCGTAGGTAGGTACACGTAGATGTTGAACCACGAACAGTGAGAGACAGACAGACAGAGAGAGAGAGAGAGAGAGAGACAAGGGAAGTGGAAGGGGTCAAGGTTGATGGCAAGGGGGGGGGAGGACGACGAGGAGGGGGGCGTGGAACAGTAGCGGGAGGAAGCTGGTCTCTCTCTCTCTTTCTTTCCTCATGGACGGTGGTTTACGCGTAAGCTGCGCAACTCGGACCAATGACAGGGGCCAGATGGCTTTGGGGAGTGGGTCCCGCTCAATCCGCCCCGGCACGTACCAGTCAGTGGAGGTACCACCACACTCCGACGCTCTTTCCCTCCTCCTCCTCCTGCCTGCGTTGCGTTGCGTTGCGTGCGTGCCTGCCCTCGCCTGCTCTTGCCAGCTCTTGCTCTTGCCTGCCGCTCTTTCTGAGGCAGGTAGGTACTTTGTACGGAGTATTGCTTGCTTGCTCTTGCCTGCTGGAGCAAGCAAGAGAGAGAGAGGGCGAGCGAGGCAAAGGGAAGGAAAGCACCGGCCACAACAGAGGAGGGAGGAAGGTACAGTACATCGATCTGCGTACGTGTACACGTACATTGGGTCTGTCTGTCTGACCAAAGTCCCTCCATTTCATCCACTTGGCCGTTGATTCGCTCGGTCAAACATTTCTCCCAATTGCACGTACGGATATGGATAGTGTATACTGGGTATATGGCCTTTGCACACCGATACAGACAGACGCAGAGTACCGTCCATACTCAGCAGATAGGCATGGCCTTGGAAAATAAATATGTATACTCATACTCGTAGGTAGGCATAGGTTCCCTCTTGGACAAGCTTATTGACAAACCTTGGGCTCGCCTCCCACATATCAGACCGACACTGACGATGCCAAGCCATTGCTGCACTGTCCAGAGGGTTGGAATACCTACTAGTCAGCAGCTTGCCGTCCAGCTCTCAGGCCTTCTGCCTCCCAGAGCATCGAGCAACCCACGTCTTGGCAAAACCATCCGGACAAGGCCAGGCAACGGCAACGTTAACGCAATCCAACCGGTGACGAACGCTGCCGGGAAATGGGGGCGGGGACGACGCCATTCATTCATTCATTCATTCATTGCTGTATTCGTACATGCGGCATTCGTACGGATACTCTTGTCACCTTGATTACCGTACCGAGTAGGTACTCTCGTGGCCATTCTGCAGTATCCTCATCCTGGTACCTCGACGTAACAGCGATGGCTGCGCGACAATGGACGACAATGGACGACAATCGAGAGAGAGACGGCCACGATGATGGATATCGCTACGTAGCCATCTACCTACCTAGTGTCCGTATAATCCGTACACTACGGAGTACACGATGCCATCGATAAGCGTGCTCCTACAATGCTGTAGTACATACTGCTTACTCACTCCTCAGATACACCACAGCTTCAAGGCGGGGCGGCGGCGGCGGCGACGACGACGACGACGACTACGACTACGACTACATACAGGTAGGTAGTACCACACGACGGTCGGTACCTCGTTCATGTACCGGTACTTGTCCAGCTGCTTCTCCCTAGGCCGGTACGTACCTCTAGTAATTAAAGCTCTTGTCACTGGCCCCCATTCATTCATGCCCCCCCCCCCCCCCCCCCCCCCCCCACACACACACACACTTACTCACACTTTTCCCTCAGTGTGTGACACGAGTTCCGAGTCTGGCAGCCCCGAACCGTGATGACGAGGCGTGGCTGAGGTCTATTTCCAGCATCTGTCCGGGCCAAGACCTTTGCGCCCTCTACTACCCACACATCCACTGATTGGCCGCCCTCCATCCCGGACCTGTGGCTCAGCCGCCCTCGAAGCTCGAAGCCGCCTCGCCCTCAGCACCGCACCGCACCCGCTTCGCATCGAATCACGCATGGCGTCGCGCTCTGTTCCCCTCACCCGCCCGTCTTGACCACCCATCCTGAGACGAGACAGACTCGTATCTCTCCGCCCTCTGTAACTGTATCCAGAACCTTGGGGAGGGAACACGCCCGCGGAACTAAACTGCTCCGGCACCAGGCCTCGACGCTGACGACGAGCCTCCCCGCAAAAGGCGCCTCCCCACCTAGGTATGCATCCCGCCAAGCTTATCCGTACTCTCTTCTCCGTATGAATATTCACATACCACCTACCTAGCACTAGGCACATAGCTTTGAAGCCGAGGCCGCAATCCGATGGATCCTGCCGTCGAGCGCCGACCGAAGCTCCGGGAAACACCCAACACGCAAAACGGCACCATCGCCGACTGCCGAAAGTCAAGACGACACACATACCTACGAATAGGTACTCGGTAATCATCATCCACCTCCCTACGCATACTCTCCCTCCCTGGCGACGACGCTACTTCGTACCCACGACGTGCCATTTCCTAGTCGCAACGCCCAATTTTGCTCCAGTCCCGTCCACGAGTACCAACATTGCGCCGTGACGGCCGCTTGCCCTTTCCTTTCGTTGGTTCTGTGGCGTGCGCCGTTTCGCCTCGCCTATCGCGCGTCTCCCGCCGCCCCTTTGGACCCCACCTGGTTTCTTCTCCTGTTCCCGCTCACCTACGGATCCTACTGTGCAATTCAACGTGATGCGACGACTTTTATTCCACACTCCGTCTTCTATACGCCGCCTTCTATTGCCCGTTCGCTTCCGCCGAGGGCGTCGCAGGGCCTTGATGACTGTTCGCGCTCTGCTGCAGCTAGGCACACACACACACACACACAGACATATTTGGGGAACTGCAGCAAGAAAACACCCCTGAGGCTCAAGGTTTCTTCCGTCTCCTTCGCCTCCCGCTCAGCCTCGGTTTCCTCGGTCTTCCCTTCCGACCCTGGTCTCTCTGCCTAATTACGAAATATCCCTAGTATTGTACTACGTACCTACGGATATCCACCTCGTTTACCTGGCTGCCTGGCCACGTTTCTCCCCTATCCCGCACCTTGCTCCTGTTCTCGGACGGCCCATAATACAAATACCTAAATCACTGAATGGAACAGCGTTGTTCTCCACCGGCCTCGACGCCGAAGACTGCCGAGTTCATGCCCGTCCTTGGGACAAACCTCGACTGAACTGGAGGAGTATTCCTTGGGCGGCCCAGGTCCTGCCGAATCTTCTGCCGACCGCCCTGGACCGTCGAGGTTTTGTGAGAGCTACTCTCCCTTCCCAAAAGAGCCTCAGTGCCGTGTCGAGTCCTCGATGCTGTTACACGAGCTTGCGTCAATTGGTGGGCTCGCCAATCGTTCTTGCAAACTCAAAATGTACACTGGCCTCGCAACATGCCAACGTCCTGCTTAATTATCCCGCCTCAGTACAGGCCAAGCCGAACCGGACGCCTTGATTGGCCTTGATGAGACGAACCCAAGCAGGTCGGATTCTTTCAAACAGCACTCTCTCCAAGAAAAGCATCCTCAGGTAGATTGATGACGAGTCAGCGTCCAATGTGCTGGACCTGGAGCTCTCAAGGCCGCGCCGCCGTCCCTACATTGAATTCGCTCCCGTATCGCCGTGGCCGATCGCCCCCAACTTTTTTTTTTAAAGTCGGCGCTTGGCCGCCAAAAGACTGAAGAAGATGGATGATACCATCGCGAACGACAGCAAGGATATTGATTGCGGTCAACTTCCTGGCCGATTCCAAATCCCACGCTGTCTTTTCGGCCGGGGTACCCATCAACTGCCCAAAAAGCCGACTCGGCTCGACTCTCCACAGTCTGGAACAGACAATTTGATCGACGCCTACGATGGCCCGTCTTTGGGTGCGTGTGTGTGCTCGATGCGCCGACCCCCCTCCCCGGGGGGCGTGAACCTTAGCGGGTGACGCGTCATCCACCTTGTCTCACCTCGGCGCTCCAATGGTGGCTTGCGTGTTGTTTCTAAACCTCGTTGCCACCCCACATCAGACTTAGCACCGTCGCTTTCTCCGTCTCCTCGTCTCGAACTGCCACAGACTTCCGCCGACGAGATTTCCCCCATCCCGCGTCTTACTCGCGAATCAGAGGGCAACAAGACACGACCGTCGAGCAAGGTGCTACGCCGTACGGGTGCCCAAGCTTCCTGGAGAGGGGGGGGAGGGGGCTTTGTCGCTGCTCACACCACGACGGATTTCGGCATGTTTGCCAAATATTAGTTAGCTGCATCGTTGGCGGCCCTCTCTCATTGCACGCCGCCCACTTCCCGTCGTCAGAAGTTGCACGTCATTTAATCTTTTGCTGGCCATGGGTTCCTACCATGGTTTGAGGGAGACAATTACACCCATGGATTGCTTTCACATAGAGTGGCCGGGTCGGCATAATAGAAACGAAACGGCGAGGCGGTTCGGTACGCCGGCGGAAGGCTCCTCGTGCCGTCAAGACTGGTGGACGAATAAGACAGGCTCACGATGGGACGAACGACGTCCGGCGGCCCTGGCATGCTCTTGCGGGCCAGCAAAACTTGACAGACATTACATTCAAACATTGCGGCCCAGGTGTCCGTCTCCAGGTCGGCAAAGTGTCGCCCGATTTACTCCCCCGGGGGCTAGCCGGGTCGTCTGCAGTTGGACGGAGAGCCGGATTCCGAACCATCGTACGTACGCACGCGATTTTTGCTACACCAAACCGGAGAGCACGAATCACTCGTCTCGTCGCAAGTTCCGAGGGCCTCGACTCGTGTCCGTCGTGTCCGCAACCATGTGTCGTCTAACCAGGAAACGTCAATCATTTTGGACTCCTCTGCCCCAGGCTACGTACACCAACGTCCTCTTTTGGCCCCCATTTCCCCCTTCTTTGACCAGTGTGAAACCGGGTGATTAGGATTCCTAGGCCTCAACCTGACGAACGCACACGACGATTACACGCCCCTCTGGCGGACATCGTAATTTGAAGGGGAAAGAGTTTAAATTCGCCTCTAATTTGCGCTATAGTTCTCTAGTCGCGGCCCCGCCGCCGTCCCGCCCCCAACTTGCCGGCTCCGGCGAATCTTTTTGTATCTGCCAACACATGGCTGCCGCGCGTGGTTCCCAGCCTCCGGGGAGGGGAGGCAGTTGTTTGTCGCTGTTCAAGCGCCCTACTGGTTTATTTTCTCCACGAGGTTGGTGCCTCAAAGAAACGGCAGAGAAGATTCTCTGTCGACTGATCTAGTTGCTAGTTTACCCTCCTCTCCACCTAGTGCTACCTAGGGCTGCCGGGGGTTCGGTCGCTTGCGTGGTCTGAACGGGGCCAGCGTCGTTTGTGCGGAGGTGGGCAGGGAAATCCTGCAGCGGGACGCGCGTACCCTGGGACCCTTTTCTGGTCCTCTGATCCTTGCAGATCACCACTTTTTTTTTTTTACGACTTTCGAGAACAAGAGACCGACCTGCTGCTACTGCAGCCTGCAGAGCAGAGAGAGCCGACCTTCCGGCTAGCGGTGTTGGATAATCCACCCATCTAAACTACACTCGGCTCGCTTAGGCCCGCCAGCCAGGTCACAAGTAAAAGATATTGGTTCCTCCGGGTAAGGGGGGAACCCTTCTTGACCTACGAGCTACCAACCGGCAAGGCATATATGGACCCTTCTTTTTCGTCTGTTCTTTTCCCGCCCGGCTCCTTGGCACCGTCTACAGAGAGCAGCCTGTGTGGCTGCCTACTTGGCAGTGGTCCTGTCCCGGGCAGTGGGCGGGCGGTGGGCGGGTCCTCCGTCGGCACCCTCCCGACGTACGATGCCGCGGAGGGGGATCCTTCGACTCTGCTCTGTGTCAGAAGAAGTTGGACGCCAAGTTCAGAAAGCGCTCAGAGTCTTGGCAGGCCAACAACAACAATGGGAAGAATACGACCCCAAACCACGAGGCGACTTCCGCGTCTAAGTCATGTGCGCGCGCGTGGGTGTGTATGTGTGTTCGCAGCGTGGAGGATTAGGTCCTGGCGCGCCCCGAGATGACGACGGCTGACGACGCACGGCGACACCAGACGACGGGATGTGGGCACACGTTTCTCCGACGTTTTTGTCTGGTGAGGGTGGACAACTAGTGAGGCGCTGTTACCCAAGGCGGTCCTCCTCGCAAGGTCGCAGCTAAGGTATTAAGCACGAGACTGCCCCTCTCGAGCTCGCAACAAGAACGCAATACACAGTTGCAAAAAAAACAGCCAAGGTATCATGCTCGATATACTCGACACAATATGGGGAGGGGCACTCTAGACGGCAGACGTGGGTGTGGGTCAGCGAGGGCTCGGCGGCAAGCCGAGAGAGATGGGCGAGGAGGGCAACAAGGGTCATCGAGATTATAGAACACGTTTAACTCAGTAGGCGGGAACCGGGGACGGGGGGGAGGGGACTTGGAAAGAAAAGAGGCGGACAAGGTATATACACGGTCTCATGGCCTTTTTCCCTTTTGGGGGTTGAAAAGCTTAAAGTCGTAAGCTCGCCCGCTGTTGGCTGTACGGGTTACGTGTTGCGTCCTATGTCAAAGGTTGCGTTACGGGGATGTGTTGTTCTCGGCCGCCTGTTATGGGCTTGTCTATACAATCTCAAAAGGAACCTCCACTCCTCCTCCTCATCCTCCTCCACTGTCCCTTAAGTATGGCCTTGCTGGGAATATCTTTTGGGTTTGAGGTTTGTAGGTTTCTATATCGGGGCAGTCTTTTCTTTCTGTGTGCGTGTGTGTGTGGTGGTGGTGTTTAATACTGGACGGGAGGTGAGGCGGACACGGCTCGGAGCGTGGGACATGTATTGTACCGACGCCTTCTGCCGGGCCACTGCCCTGCCGGGAAGGGGGGGGGGGGGGGGTACTTTGGGTTCGAGTAGCGAGTCTCTACCTCCAGGCCCCCCGTTGAACGGGAAATTAGGACCTTACCAAGGCGGCAAGGCCTACCGCTTCGGCGCTTCACCAACGTAGGTTCTGCGTCGACGCGCGGTGGGGAGAGAAGAGGGGAGGGGGGGCGGGGCGGGGGGTAATACGTGCTGTTATTCACCAAAGAACGAGACGAACAACAGAACCCAGGTCCGTGGCTGCCCTGGAACCCATGTCCGTGATCTGTTGACGCGTTGCTAGACCCCCCCGCCCCTCCCACTCCCGACGCCGCCATGGGACGAGAGGAGGAGGAAGATGAAGAGGGGGGGTGTTCCTCTTGACGTGGCGGACGGGGGTCCTCACGTGGGCGTGGCGTGGCGTGGCGTGTGCATGTGTGTGTGTGTTCTTATTGTTGCGCCGGACAAGCATTTTCTTGCCTGGTCTTGTTGGTCGATAGATGGGGGCCAAGAGAACTTATCGAAAGGGGGGAGGCAATAAGATATAAGATGTAGGACGGGGGAAGCATGTAGACGAATTGCTGGGCTCTCTCGGACTGTTCTACGGAGGGGAGTCGGGCCAAGATGTTCATCCCAGGAGAGGCGGAGGGAATGTGACGGGTTCCATCTCATCTTGCCGGGTCCCTTCTCCTCTTTCTACTGCTTTCTTGTTATTCCAAGCCTTTTTTTTTTGTTTTTTGTGGACGGGCGCACGCGTGTCATTGATGACTGATGATGGCCTCTCTCGAGAGAGGGGGCGAGCGTGGAGGGAGGGCATTCTCTAATCCCCCCCCTTCTCCCCAAGATATCTCGACGTGTGTGGGACGCGCGTGCGAGGCGTTGTGCGCGGAAAGAAGACGTGCTTGGGCGTGTTGCACGAACGAGATTGCGGCACGGTGACAAGAGGGCATGGATAAAAGTACGAATAAAAATAAAGAATAAAAAAACAAAAAAACAGCCAACTTTTTCTAATTCCGAAAACCCGATTCCCCTTCACACACGCATACACACACCCCTTCTTCTATTTTCTTTTGTGCTTCCGGCCCACGCGCATGAGAGGGAGAGGGAAACGCACCCGGGGAGCCCCCATCACGCGGCAGAGGCTGTATAGACATGACGTGACATGCGACAAACAACGTGAGCAGCGTCTGCTGACGCTGAGCTCAAATGATGACGATGAAAGCGAAATGAAGAGGAGGAAATTGAAGGAGGGGGGGGGGGGCTCGCCTTTCACCACAGACTGGGGGAGCGTGCGCGGCCCTTTGGTCCTCTCTCTTTCTCGCTGTCTCTCTCGCTCTCTCTACATGGACGTCTCCCCGACCCAATCCCGTGAATATGTCTCGTCGAGTCTCCGTGGCCGTGTCCGGTCCCACCCGGGCTGAACGCTTGACGCCCCAACAAAAAATGGTTCTCCTCGTGGCATGACGTCCCCCTCCCTTGCCCTTTCGTCAAGGTAAGACGGGGGAGGGGCAAGATCAAGTGAGGCCGTAGATGGCGCGATGCCGGCCCGTGTCTGCATTGCATTGTGTGATGGGGTGGAAAAGAAAAATTGTACAATTACTTGCCGTCCCTAAATTCCCGCAAAAAAAAACAACAACAACAACCCTTACTCCTCCACCCCCTTCCCCGTGACGACGACACGTAAGACGGGAGGGAGATGAAAAGGGATGCAGTAGCGCCGAGAGGGACCGGGGAAACGACGCGCGGACTGGCATCGTGAGCGAGCAAGAAGGGGGAAAAGATCTTCAGAGCTCTCCCAGGCCGGCGGGCCGAACGAGCGGTGATTCCCGTGTGTCCCACGCCTCTCCTCCTCGTCTGACTTCCTCTCTCTCTCTCTACACCGCCCCCTCCTTCTCCAGCGCCTCCCGGTTGGAGGGGGATACGAGTGCCCCCTCCCTTTACCGCTCCCATTCGTTGGCGCCAAAGTACCGCTCGGGGAGGTCCACCTCCCAGATCGGCCTCTCGACGAGGACGGCCTCGAGCGAGGGGGTCTTGCCGTCGGCGTCGGCGGCAGCGGCGGCAGGGCCAGAGGAGAGGGGCGCCATGCCCAGGATGGGACGGTACTTGTAGGTGTACCACCACTGCGTCTTGCCCCCGGCGCCCTCCTCGGCCTGGGTCTGCTGGTTCCGGTTGCGGAGGGCCGCGAGCTCGCCGCCCTCGCTCTCGCTGTCGCTGTCGTCGTCGTCGTCGTCGTCGCCGTCGTCGGCCGCGGAGTCGTCGACCTCCATGGCGTCCTCGTCCAGCGCGGGCTTGTCCTCGATGTCGTCCTGCCACTCCTTGGAGGCCTTGGACCCGACGAAGCGGTCGACCTGGTTCGGGACGATGGCGCCGATGGCCATGCGCGCGCCGGCGCCGCTCTCGGGGCCCCTGCGCTTGCGCTTCATGCCAGCCTGGCGCTGCTGCTGATGCTGCTGCCGGACGACGGCGGTCTCCGGGTCGGCTGGGCCGCCCGTCGGGGCGGCGAGGTCCTGGGAGAGGTCGAGCATGAAGAGGAAGGAGACGCCGTAGATCCAGACGCGCGGGCCCTGCCAGAGCAGGCCCTTGGCCAGGTCGCGGGTGTCGCGGATCGTGGCGGGCAGCCGGGAGGCGGGGTTGCGGCGGGACCACGAGGTGAGGGAGCCGGCGGCGGGGTGGAAGGCGAGGATGTGCCACGCCGTCGTGACGGCCACGAGGGTGTACTCCGTCGCGGCGGCGTCGGTGGTGGTGGTCGTCTCGTCGGAAAAGGAGAGGACGACGGGAGGCGCGGGAAGCTTGGGCAGGAGGGCGGCGCGGGGGTTGCGGACCCAGCGCTCGGCTGCGGGGGAGGCGGCGTTGTCCTCCTTGCTCGAGTCTTGGCCGTCGTCATCGTTGTCGTTTTCTTCTTCGTCGCTGTTATCAGAGGCCGACGCGGCGTCGGCGTTGGCGCCGTCCTCGGCGCTCTGGAGGACCCACGTGTCGATGTAGCCGGCCAGGTCGGCGGACGCGAGCATGCGGCCGTCGGGGGAGAAGGCGAGCTGGGTGATGCTCCTCTCGTAGTTGCCGAGGCCGCCCAGGGCGTGGCTCTTGGGGATGTTGCGGCGCAGGCGGTTGAGGAAGCGGGGCTTCTGGATGGCGACGGCGCCGTCGTTGCCGGCGTCGCGGGTGACCCTGGCGACGAGGACCCTGGAGCCGTCCTGGACGGCGGCGAGCCACCCGCCGTCGGGGGACAGGACGACCTTGGCGGCGCCGTGGGCGGCGAGGGGCCTGGGCACGGCGATGGGGCGAGCTTGACGTCCGAGGGACGGGTGGGGTTCTGGTGCTGGAGGCGGAAGGCCTTGACGTCGGTGCCGGTGGCGGCGACGAGCAGGGAGCCGTCGTGGGCGACGGCGGCCGAGTTGATGTTGGACTCGCCCTTGACGAGGATGGTCTTGAGGAGCTTGCGGTTCTTGTCGAGGCTGGCGTCGGCGTCGGCGGCGGTGCCGTCGTACAGGCCGCCGAAGGAGCTGTGCAGCTTCCAGATGTGAATCTCGCGGTCCCACCAGCCCACGACCATCCTCGCCGACGGGGCGCTGGCCAGGGGCGGCGACTGGGGCAGGCCCGAGAGGGTTCTGTGGTTCTCGCGGCCGAGCTCCTTCAGGGGTAGGACGACGGGGAGGCGTCGGGGCCTGGGGGGGCTTCTGTTAGCTAGTGCGCAAGTAGACGGAAAGAAGAAGAAGAAGAAGAATAGACTTGCCTCCCGAGACGACGACGCTCATCCTTGAGCTCTCGAACGAGGCCATGGCCTTGACGTCGTGGTCGTGGTATTTCCTGCTCCAGACCTTGCCCCACCTGGCGCCGGAGCCCGACGTCTTTTTGTAGAGGACGGTGCGGCGGTCCATGCCGCCGCTGAGGATGGCGGAGCCGTCGGCGCTGACGGCGAGGCTGAGGACGTCCTGCTTGTGGCTCTGGATGCGCTGCGTCTGGGTGTAGGTCTTGCCGTCCCAGATGCAGACCTGGCCGGTGGAGTCGGCGGAGACGATGTCGCCCGAGGGCAGGACCTTGACGCTCCAGACGATGATGTCCTTTGCGCCGCCGTGGAGGTCGGCGCCGAGGGCCATCTTGCGCAGCATGGAGCCGTTGCGCATGTCGTAGGCGCGGAGGGTGGAGTCGGAGCAGCCGACGACGACGACGTGGCGGGACTGGAAGGCGATGGCGACCATCTGGGCCTTGCGGGAGGGGGACTTGACGAGGAGGCGCTGGAAGCGGAGGTCGTCGTCGTCGAGGGAGTAGAGGGCGAGCATGCCGTCGACGGTGCCGGCGACGAGGCGGGTGACGGGGTCCTGGGGGGAGGCGGGGGCTGAGCGGCGAGGCACCAGATGTCGCCGTGCTGGCCGCTGGCGTGGCGGCGGGGGCGGGCGGCGGCGAGGTCCCACTCGGTGACGGCGGAGGTGTAGCCGATGCTGAAGAGGCGGGGGCGGGCGCCGTCGTCGTCGGGGTCGTTGACCCAGACGAGGCCGTCGACGGAGCGGTCGGCGCCGGAGCGGAGGACGGTCTCCTGGTGCCAGGCGCCGGCGAGGGGGTTCCAGATCTCGACGTCGCCGTTGGCGCGGCCGACGGCGAGGCGCGAGAGGGCGACCTGGTTCTTTGAGCGGGCGGCGGGGTGGGAGAAGGCGAGGGCGTTGATGGCGGAGGGGGGTAGGGGACGAAGCGACAGCGATGGATATCCATTGTGAAGGGAGTGTGTGCGTGCGTGCGTCTATGTGTGTTTTTGCGTGGCGGCCTCGAGGCCGGACGGATGGTTCGTTCGTGCGGTCAATTGGGGGTCGGGGTGAGGGTGTTGGCTGGCGAATGAGTTGGCAATGAAAGTCGCAATGAGGACGAGACCGAGGTCGTCGGCGGTGGGAGGGCGAGAGGAGGAGGAGGAGGAGGAGTGAGTGGTGAGGCTGGCGGGGGTTGGCGGTGGCAGCTTGTTTCTCTCTTTTCTCTCGTCTCTCGGTTGCGCTCCGCCAAAAAATTCGCGGCTGCCAAAAAGTTTTGTCGGCGGTCGGAGAATGTGGAAAAAAAGAAAAGATAAAAAAAAACCGGGAATTAAGGTGTGGTCTGTGCTGTCGGATGCCCCGCCATCCCCACCGCCGGGAAGCACCTGAGAGGACGAGAGGACGAGAGTGCCAAGAGGGAGGGACGTTTGGTACTGCTGTGTGTGTTGATCTCCTCGGATGCTGTTGTTTGATTTCCGGTGGGCGCGTACGTCTCTGAATCATTACCATTATTATTTTTATTTTTATTATTATTATTCTTAGTTGCTTCCCCCTCTTGGCTTCATTTCTTTGCGTAGGTTTCTCAACTGTCCCGTGTCAAGTCTTGCACTCACGTGCTGTTGTGGAGTCATGTATAATTACATAATGCGTTATTAGGTAAGGTATGATACCCAAGGTACGTACTCTCTAATCCGTCGGCTGCCGCGTTCCATCCACCATCCATCAAAGAGGTCCCCATTGAGCATCCCATTGGCTGCCGTAACAGATGGACCCTTTTTGCCCTTCTGCAGCGGCCGGAAGCCGTCAGTCTTGTCTTTTATCAGTATTATTATTTATTTTAATTCTTTTTACTCTGCTTGGCAGGGTTCTCGACCAGTTCCAAATTCTCAGCAACTCCATGAGCCAGCAAAGAAGTTGCTGCTCTGCCACCCGGATGGTGCGTGTTTTTCTCCTCGTCTTCTCTTCTTGTCGTTTTTTCCCATGGGATCCATGGCCCTCTCCCCTCTTCGGCCCGCCCGATCCCGCTTACTGCGCGTGTTTGAATCCCTACTGCGACAACTTGCATACGTAAAGGGCCGTACGACGTCGTACCTAAAACCAAATCCCATGTCGTTGAAACTCCCGCAATCCGTGATCCCTGCCAACCAGCTTGCCGCCCGCCAATGTCTGCCTATCCGTCTTATCAATCAGTTGTACTGCTGCTGCGGTCGATACCAGCAAGGCACAATACTGACAGAATACCAAGATGCAGTTACAAGACGGCCCCTCCCATGGTGGCATGGGTAGTTGCACAATGACGGAAAACCGCCGCCAAAGTATCATGCCAGCATGATAGACAAGGTTAGTGGCGGTTCTAAATGGGTAGAAACATGCCTTTTGGACATGACTCTTCTACCTGCTTGATACTGATACACCTTGTTGCTGCTTGTTTCTCCGACCGCCCTGCCATGTTCATCTTCTTCACCTCGACAGCGGTAACCCGAATAATCCAAGCTCGCCGGTTTTAAGCGTGTCGTAAGTAACGCTGCTCCCAGAGTCCCGCCGATTCGTCATCCCTCCCTCTTTTCCACAGAGACGCCTCCACACATAGGTAGGTACATACATATAATACACTATATACGTCCCTTTCTTTGCTCTCTTCCCCCCTCCCCTCCCCCTCCCCTCCCGCCCCTCCGAGCTCCCGTCTGTCACGATCGCGCCCGCTGGTGACACGCGCATTCCCACCTCGCCGCTTGCAGACTCTTTTTCGCCAATCGCTCTGCAACAAACACACACATACACGCACGCACGCACGCACGCACGCACGCACGCGCATACATACGCACATTGATCGACCGACCGCCAATCGGAAAAACCAGCAGCCATGGATTTCAACAGCTCGTCGCCGTTCCCCGAGGGCGTCATATCCTTCCTCGACACCGACCTCTACAAGCTGACGATGCAATGCGCCGTCTTCAAGTATTTCAAGGACGTCCCCGTCACCTACGCCTTCACGAACCGCACCCCCGAGAAGAAGCTGTCGAGGGCCGCTTTCCAGTGGCTGCAGGACCAGATCCAGAGTGAGAAAAGACCTCTCTGTACCCTCCAACCCCTCCAACCCCGCCAGAGCAACGCGTCGAGTTTTTTTTTTCTTCCTTTTTTCTTCCTTCATTTTCAAGCAAGGACGGGGAGAAGGGAGGATGGGAAAAAAAGAAGAAGCAGAAGAGCTCCTACTGACTCACCCTGTGCACGACAGAGCTCGGCAACATTTCCCTCTCGGACGAAGAATACCGCTTCCTCAAGACGCACTGCGACTACCTCGGCGATGAGTACGTGCGATTCCTCAAGGACTTCCGGCTGCGCCCGCGCGAGCAGGCCGTTGCGACTTTCCACCCCGTCGGCGACGACACGGGCGCCGACTCGGACATGGGCGACCTGCACGTCGAGATCAAGGGCGCCTGGCTCGACACCATCCTCTACGAGATCCCCCTGCTCGCCCTGACCTCCGAGGCCTACTTCCGCTTCATGGACACAGACTGGAGCTACGAGGGCCAGGAGGAGCAGGCCTTTGCCAAGGGCATGCGCCTCCTCGAGGCCGGCTGCACCTTTTCCGAATTCGGCACCCGCCGCCGCCGCGACTACCACACCCAGGCCCTCGTCTTCCGCGGCCTCGTCAAGGCCAGCAAGGAGGCCGCCGCCAAGGGCTTCGCCGGCCGCCTCACGGGCACCAGCAACGTGCACCTCGCCATGCGCTTCGGCATCCCCCCCGTCGGCACCGTCGCCCACGAGTGGTTCATGGGCATCGCCGCCATCCACGACGACTACAAGGCCGCCACCGAGCTGGCGCTGCGCTACTGGGTCGGGTGCTTCGGCGGCAAGCTCGGCATCGCCCTGACAGACACGTTCGGCACCCGCGAGTTCCTGCGCGCCTTCAGCCAGCCGGTGCGCCCGATAGAAGACGGCGGCGACAAGGGCGACGAGAGCCGGTTCAGGACCGCCGACGGCAGCAGGCAGATGACGTACGCCGAGCTGTTCCAGGGCGTGCGCCAGGACTCGGGGGACCCGACAGACTACGTCGAGATGCTGCGGCAGTACTACGACGGCCAGGGCATCAAGGGCAAGACGATAGTCTTTTCCGACTCGCTCAACATCGAGCGGTGCCTCGAATACAAGGCCATCTCGGAGAAGGCGGGCTTCACGCCCACCTTTGGCGTGGGCACCTTTTTGACAAACGACTTTACCCACCTCAAGACGGGCACCAAGTCGGTGCCCCTCAACATTGTCATCAAGCTGAGCTCCGCCAACGGCCGGCCGGCGATCAAGATTAGGTGAGTCGCTATCCGGCCCCCTCTGACCCCATTGATCCCCTTCACCCCCTTGGTCCCCTTCACCCCCTTCGCCCCCTTCACTCCCCCTGGGGTGTGGGCGGCTGCTGTAACAAAAGGCCCAAGGGTGGCACTGACTAGACTTCTAGCGACAACATTGGCAAGAACACGGGAGACAAGGAGACGGTGGACAAGGTCAAGAGCCAGCTCGGCTACGTGGAGAAGGAGTGGAAGGGCGGCGACGAGACACAGCGCTGGGGCAAGGAGGAGGACAAGGCGTAGGCGTCAGGTTAGAGCGTGTCCGGCGACGGACCGGGAGGAGGAGTGTTTCCAAGGAGTTACCCGTGGTGGCATGGCAGAGCCCGGCAGCATGACGGTGCAGGGATGCTGGGGGCAAAGGAGCCTATTCAACTTTTGACGAGCCCGAGGTATATATAGACTTTTCGTAAGATACCTATTGATTGATACAGGAATCGGACTGGCCGAGTGCCGGCAGGAAGACGAGATGTGGATGATGGTTTTCATCCGCCCGTCGCTCCTCGGCAGACTCGAAGAGGCCATGTTGAGGGAGAAACGCTCGTATGCTCTGAACTGGTTGGTAGGCAGACATTGGCCACTGGCGAAGCCTCGGAGAACCAGTCCGTCATCAGTTACTCTCGGGTCGAGTCCACGATGATCCTGCCAGGCTCACCTCCCATTCACCACTGGTAAGATGTCTAGACACCACGGCAAGAGCCATCTCGAGTGAGCATGCCACGAGAAGCGGGAGAAATGCGTTGAAGCAGGATTAAAAAACAAGAGGCAGGGACGATGGAAACGTGGAAGCGTACCTAGACAGACACCCATCGCACCGCGGAAGCTCAGGCGGCGGGAAGGTGTTGCTTGCTCTTCTGTTCCTGCCTGCGTCGAGAAACATCGTCGCTCTTCCCGCTTTCCCTGTGCCTCAGACAGAGCCGGGAAGGAGGACGACAGCTTCCTGCCCTCCCAAACCGACATCCGCGGAAGTTGCAATATCGTCACTTTCCTCGCTGCATCTTCACCTTCCTCCTCTTATCCCCCCTCTTTGATGGAAGCAGCACAGCACGCCCGACATGCCGGGCCATATCTACCCCCCCCCCCCTCTCTGCCCTCCTAACCTCATCCTCCTCTTCTTCTTCTCCTCTTCCACACACATCTCCACCTCCTCGCCAACATCCCACTTTCGCTTCAGTTTTGGCTCGTTTTCTTGGACCCCAAGTTTTGGAACCCTCATTCTCTCTCTCACAGCTCTCTTCGAAACTCATCGAGTCATTCCACTCATTCTATTTTCGGACTATTCCACCAGAAATCCCCCATCATGCGGCTCCGTCGTCCTTCGAGGCGCTCACAATGGCAGAGCCAGACCATGGTCGGCATAGCCCTCGTCATTCTGGCCCTTTCCACGGCATTGGCCGTCTCTCAGGCATTTCCACGAATCCGCAACGACAACGTCGCCGACAACCTGGCCAAGAGGGACACCAACGTCCAACCCAGACAGCTTCAAGGCGCTCCCTGGGGTCTCCATTGGGGCATATTCGATGGTGGTAAATCCGCCTCAACTGTCAATCTCGCTCAGCCTGCCGTCACCACGCCTTTACCTGCCGCTGCTCCGGCTGTGCCCAACGCCCAATCCCAGGGCCCTCTCGATGGCGTTACCCATGTCATTCCCGGAGTGCTCGCTACTTTGACAGCGGCCATTGGGGGTGCCACACCCGGCCACGTATTGCCCTCTGTCCTCAACACTGTGCCCACACTGCTTCAGCCTGGCGGTCCTCTCACCCTTCCTTCTGCCGTCCAGAGTCTCGTCAGCACTATCGTTGCCGCAGCAAGCAATGCCGGTTCTCCCCCTCTCAGCCTGGCGTCACTGGTATTCTCAACCCTCTAGCAACACCAATTGGCAACGGCATTCCTGTCTCACAGGTCACTTCAGTTGTGAATGGAGTTTCTGTCATTGGCAGTCTCCCGACAGTTACTGTCCTTTCAGCTGCTCCCGGAATCGCATCCGCTGCTTTGTCTAACTCGATCGTCGTCCCTAGCTCATCACTCATGTCAAACTTGAATGGCGTACTTGGTTCCCTCTCAATCATCACGCCAACTACGACGCCCTCGGTCGATCTCGGTGGACTCACTGCACCTCAACTGCCTGCTGACTTGGCTGGCACGCCTAGTGTTATTGGCTCACTCATCAATGCACTCACTCAAGCTGCTACTTCAGTCCCTACCGTCGCAGGCACTTCCAATCAGGCTACGACTTCTTCGGCCCCGGCTGCTGCTTCTTTCTCTTGTACCATGGTCGAATTCGCCAATGGGACACCCACTTTTATCTTCACAACCTGTTCTACTGGCGCTTCTGCTGCACTCTCTTCGACCGCTGTGTCGGCCGCCTTGAGCTCGATAGCTGCTCCCGTGTCATCTTCAACAGTCGGCACAGTCAGCTCTCCTGTTCTCCCTGGAGTGCCCTCCGCATCCTCAGTTCTATCCGCAAGCGGCGGCACGGCCAACCTTCCCGTGTCCTCTCAAGTCATTCCTTTTACCACCTTGGGAAGCCCATTGGCAGGAACTCCGCAGCCCTCATCGACTGCCGCACAATCCACTGGTGACATTGTCAACGCTTCTCCTGTCGGTGCGTCTTCATCTCAACCTGGAGCTGGAAGCCAGGGAAATGGCGGACAGCCTCAGACCTCCAACTCAACAGGCCGGCCCCAATCGCCTACACGGAGCTCAAACGCTGCACCGAACCCTGCTCCAGGTACGTCAAGAGGCAGCTCCCGTCTCTTCCCTCAACTAACATATCTTTTCAGTCACCCAAAATCCTGCCGGTGCTGCTCAGCCTCCCAGTCAGCCGAACGCCGGTGCTACTGCTTCTACGCCGCAAGCCCCGGCAGTCAGCATCCAGACGACTATAACCATTGCTGGTGGACCACCAGCCGCGCAGCCCAGCAAGGCGCCATCGAGTAGTAGCAACAGCCCAAGCTCTTCTTCTGCTCCGTCAGACGGTTCGGTATTCGGCGTCGACGGCGCACAGGGCTCTTCGCCTGGCGGCAGCGCCCTCTCAGGCACACCGGTCATCCCCATTTCTGATTGCCCCGCTGTTGTTCAATGCCCAGCATGCCCGGCATCTTCTGCAAAGCCCATTTCAGGCTCTGGCCCTTGCCCAGGCCGAGGCTACTCATGCTCGGAATGCCTCGACGGCTGGTTTTGCCCTCCCCAGGAAACGCCAATGCTGCCCGCTCCCTGCGGCATGGGTTGGCCTTGCTATCACTGCAAGGGTGGCTGGTACTGCGCACCTGGTGGTAGCGGTGGAGCACCCGCAGGCGCGAATAACCCCCCTGCCGTCGTCGTCACGACTATCACGGCTTTTGTCGCCCCTCTGCCCACCGGGCCTGCAGGTGGTTCCACGAGCGGCAATGTCGGTGGAAACGGCAACGCGGGATCCGGCAACGGCTCGGACAATGGATCCGACAATGGTTCAGGCAATGGGTCTGGAAACGGCTCGGGCAACAGCTCCGGCGGCAGTGATCCCGGGAACAATGGAGGCTCCCCAGGAAATGGTGTACCCGCCAGCGCCGGTTCCGGTAATGCTGCATCAACCCCTTGTACTACTACCATCAATACGCCGCCCACCGGTTTTGGAGGTGGTAGCGACAATGGATCTGGCAACGCAACACCCAGCAGCCCAGGCAACGGAGGCGCTGTCAGCACTCCCAATGGCAGCGGCTCGTCTCCCACCACTTCTCCGTCTGATCCCAACACCGGATCAGACAGCCCTCCTGGAAATAGCTCTCCCACGGATGGCGAATCTCCCGATAATGGCTCCGGGAACGGTTCAAACAACGGACAGGGCAGTCCGGCTTCAGGAAACCCTTCATCTGGCTACGGAAACTCTCCTTCCGCAAGCCCTTCTGCCGGGAACCCCAACAACGGCCCCGGCACCGGCTCAGGAGCCCCAAACGGCGATGGCGCACCCGGCCCCAGCAGCCCCACGGCTACTGCAGCTGGCGGCAACGGAGGCTCAGGCTCTGGAAGCCCCAATGGCGGGGCTGACAGTGGATCACCCGGCAATGCCGCCCCGAAAGCTGCCCCGGAGGTCTCTGGCTGGACGCATCTTGGCTGTTTCAAAGACTCTCCTATTCGAACTCTGGACTGCGACCCATCCCACTACTTTGCTGGAAGTATGTCCAATGAGAAGTGCATCTCGCACTGCGCTTCCCAAGGCTTCAGGCTCGCCGGCACAGAATACGGCAAAGAGTGCTGGTGTGGCAATGCATTTCAACTGGCCGAACGCATCCCCCAAGAACAGTGCAACGAGGTATGTGATGGACGCCCCGCCGATATTTGCGGCGGCGACTGGGCTGTCACCGTCTACAGTGCCAGTGGTCAAGCCCCCAACGTTCCATCCGATGATGATGCCGGCAGCGGAGCTGGTAACGGGAGCGGCTCTGGCAATGGGAACGGCTCTAGCGATGGGAAAGGCTCTGGCAGCGGCTCTGGTTCTGGAAACGCGGCCGGTTCAGGATCTCCGTCAACTAGCCCCGCTGGGCCGATTGCTTCTTCAGCGACACCTCCTCAAACGATTCCCCAAGACCAGCCGTCTCCAGACCCTACAGGAAACCCCCGACCCGCTATTACTTCTTCAGCGTCGCCCGGCCCACCGCCACAACAGCAGATTGATCTGGCCTCCCTTATCAAGAGCATCATTAATGCTCTTCCCAAAGGGGCATCGATGGTGGATACGGTGGCAGCCTAGGAGCCAGGGACTCTGGGGTGTCTGACAACAACGGATCTAGATCACCAGGCAGTGCCGGCGTCCCTGATGCTGGCGCGGGAGGTGCACCGCCGATGGGACCAGGCCCCGTCATCCCGACAGGCGGTCTCAGTGGCTACGATTCCCAGAAGCGTGATGTGGCAGCCCGGAGCGTGAAGCGGAGCAGCATCATAGGACGGCGTGCGGTCGCAAAATCGGATGGTGTCAAGAGTGTTGGAGACGCAGATGAATGTGATGGCGGTTGTGTGGTCGGAGAGGTCTAACTGAAAGGGTTTTGGCATCAGGACCGTATCATGATGTATATCTTATGATCGTTATTGCCGGATGTGGTCAGCACTGGTGTTAAGGTTTGGGGAAACAGGCAACGGTATGAGATATCGCCTAAACTCGGATAATGTAATCAAACATGACTTTATGACAGTTTGTCTTTTGGCGTCCTCGGTGGCAGTTTTGGTCCAAACGTGATGGCCCGTCATACGATGGCGACACCGGGCCACGTCATGCAGTTTTCCAAGTGGAACATGGCCACGTTGGATTGACATTGTTTTTATGAAACAGATTGGTGAGATTTCTGGCCTAGAGACACTTGTCAGCTCATGAAACTCTACAGCATGTGGTTATGTGGACGATGAATAGTGCAAAATGGCATTGGGTGGACGCGGATGTTGCGATGATGTGTGCATCTGATTAATTATGTCTTGTTTTGCCTTGCGAGCGTAGTACGACATCTACTTTTTATGTAGAATGGATATCTCTCGATCCCCTTTTCCCGTCCTAGTAATGCTGCAACCCGCGAGCTGTTTCAGACCATGCTGTAAATACCGAACGTGCTGTTGTTATTGCGATTGATGTGAGTGGAAGGGGTGTGTGTGTCATAATTGGAGTTGTTTGTTTTGATCGGTCGTTACTTCATTATTCACGGAGCCGCTGATGGCCCTAACATGTTCCCTTGGATGTGGGACCATTTCCTGGCTTAGATCTGGAGAGCGCCAAAGGTGGCTGCGGACAAGAGGAGAGCGCCGATGGCCAGGCCGAGGGTGCTGGCGCCCCCGGGGGCGTGCAGGCCTGCGGGGGCGGCGTTGGGAGACGAGGTGGAGGAGGAGGAGGAGCTGGCGCCGCTGCCGCTGCCGGAGGGCGAGTCGCTGTCGCCGGCACCGCCGGAAGCGACGACGCTGGCCTGGGCCGAGGCCGGGGCGGGACGTTGCCGGTGGCGGTGGCGGAGGCGTTGACGTCGCCGTTGTCGCGGCAGAAGACGGCGGTGTAGCCGGCGCCCTGGTCGAAGAGGCAGTCCTGGAGGTCGCGGACGGACTGGCCGAGGGCGAGGCAGTAGATGCCGCAGCCGTCGTAGTAGGAGACGACGTCGGCGTCGCGGCAGCAGGCGGACATGATGGCCGTGTGGTTGCCGGCGAGGGGCATGGCGCAGACGCGGTCCTGGCTGGGGGTGTCGTAGAGGTTGGAGGTGCAGACGGCGGCAGTGGAGGAGGGGGCGGCGGCCGAGGCCGAGGCCGAGGAGGCGGAGAGGGCGGTGGAGGACATTTTTGCGGTGGGTTCTGGAGGTTGAGGTTTCTCGTGTTGTTGAGTGGAGTTTTTTTTTGTGGTTACGCGGACAGGAGTGAGGTGAGATGGACGAGCGACCTTGGAGAGTGAGATGGATGGATGGATGTATTGGGAATCAGATCCGGAAGGAAGAGAAAGAGGGAGAGTGATGACGGGAGAGGAGAGGGATCGATGGGTTTTTGTTTACATGCGGATAGAAACCTCGCCTTCTTCTTTTTTTCCTTGCTTTTCTTTTCCTTGCTTTTCTTTTCCTTGCTTTTCTTTTCCTTGCTTTCCCACACCCCCTCCCCCCCAGTCGGGAGGGCGGGGGTTTTCCATGACCAGCTCAACTTTTGTTTCCGTTACCCCATTGTTTCTCAATCAGACACGAGCGGAAGCCATGTGTGTGTGTGTACAGGTACGGGTGTGCGTGTATGGGCCGGCTCACTCTCCAAGAACCGCCCTCGAGGGATCCCGATGGCCCCCCAGTCTGACGTGTGAAAACAAAGGAAGATGCTAACAAAAAGGACGAATCGGTACTCTCTGGCGGGGACGCTAGGGAAGGCGCTGCCGGGAGGCGATCCTCAGCTATTAATACCGGGGCCCCGTTGATTGGGGAACAAGCCGGGGTGCGTCCAGCGTCGCAGTCGATCCGGCTGAGGAGCATTTCGTTGTGGGGATGGAGTGCCTCCCCTTCTCCCTTGCCCCCCTTCCCTTCGTCCTCCTTGTTCGGATGGAGGCTCTGTACGAATACAAGCCGAGTCGATGGCGTCTGGCTTGGTGTGTCCAGACGCACGCATGTACAGGTACGAGGTACGAAGTACGAATACTCAAAGGAGGGGGGGGGGGGGGTTGGCACAGCTGGCTGGACCAGGGGCGGAGCAATGGCTACCCGGCCAACCGTGGCGCATAATCGCAAAACCGGGTTTTTACCCTTTTTTTTTTATAGTACGGATACTCCGTATTAGCTCTTAGGCGTGAGACCGGGGGGCAGGGAGGAGAGCTGGATGGATGCTGTGCCACTGCCGAATCCCGCCTGGCGTAATGAGGAGAGGAGAGGCCGGTGGGCTGAGCCTCGTGGTCTGACGGATGTGGCCAGGAAGCAGACGTGTGCGCGAGGTGTGCTGCGAGACAGACGTGTGTCGGGTTGAGGGAGCTGAAATGGCTGTGGCGAATTTGGGGGGGAGGCACGTGGAGGCGGGGGGCGTGTCATCTGAGACTAGCATTCGAGCCTCGAGGTTCAGCTGCTTTTTCGTCTCGCTGACTGGGGAAGTGCAGAGTGGCATCTGGCAATGGCGTTCTTTCCTGGTTACCCGAGTTTCTGGTAAGACATGATGGTATTTTGGACACTGAGACGCGAGCGCTCGGCTGGTTGGGGGACGGACTTGTGCGCCCCAGGGGGGAGGGGGGGGCTGTTCTCTATACCGACCTTTCCGAGGCCGGTTTCTGATTTTGGTGCTGCGGGCAGAGACGAGACGGCGGTGCAAGCCGGATATGGCCCCCGGCGGCAAACCACAGAGGGGTGGGGGGCGGCTGGCCGACGCCGTCCGGTCTCCGGAGCTCGGGAGGTAGAGTGGGTCCGGTCAGTAAAGTGGGACCGAGCGGGTGTCTCCGTGGTCCGCCGTCCGTTGGTTTCTTGGGTCGGGGGGTGCGGGCGATTCAAACACGGACGCGCCGCAGGACTCTCAAGACGATGGCGGTTGCCGAGCGGATTCCTTGCCCGGCAATTTGGGAAATGGCGTGGATTTCGCTGATCAGGTATAGAAAAAAGACCATCGCTGCATGGCAACAACCGTCTTGTTGCGACAAAGGGCTCTGCACTTGGGCAACGGCTCGCACGTTTGCTCATCTGAGAACATGGGGTCTTTTTGTTCCCATTTTACCTTTTTGCTTCAATCAGCTAATGTCTGTCGTGCCTAGCGCTCGCTACTGTCACGGGCCGGGAGGCTCGTTGGCGCCATCGACGCCGGCAAGAAGGGCTGGGCGCCCCATAAGAGCTTGTATAGCTCCGAGAAGGAATGAAAGCTCAGGTAGCACTACGAAGAGTTTTGAGGGCGCCGGGTTGTAGTAAAAGCATGAAGAAGAAGAAAAAGGTTGGTTGTATGGCGGTGGAACGGCACAACAGCGCACAGGTGTGTGGTAGCACTGAGAGGCTGTCTTGTTGAATTTACACCGGGCACACTATGTGTGAGCCATCCGGATGCTATTCCGGTGTGGCAGGTTATCAACTGGAGGAAGCATGGGCGCTTTGATTATGGTTTGCGTCGCCGTGCTGTGCCTGTCAAATGTTTGATAACTTGATTCTCATCGACATTGAGAATATTACTACCGGGGCCTCAACTCATCGAGTGCGGGTACACTGCGTGATTCTAATTGTGTTGTTTGCAGATGATCGCCGAATTTAGGCACTACCTACTTGGGGGGGAACGGAGCAGATTCGGATTGTCTACAGTGATTCGGGTACCTGAAGCCTGGTATAAACGATAATTATAGCTTTAAATTTACTGCATACCGGCAGTGCAGTTTGCTGACTCTAAAAACAGTAACCGCCCTTTGTGAAACCCGGATTCTGCTGATCTTTTCAGAGCTCTACCGGATCGCCGGCTGGGCGCTTTCGCCTACGGCATCGCAAGTTCCGTCCGCCCTGCTCGGCTTCGGCATCTTTTACCTCTGCTCCGCGTGGCAACTTGCACTCATCAACAGCCCCCCCCCCCCCCCCCCCCCCCAACTCCCCCATAACTCCCTTAAGTCTCCGGCCTGCCTCCGCCGCCGGTCTATCAGGCTCGTGGGCATCGTCACCGAGGCCAAGGTGCCAGTAGGTCATGCATCGGGAGCTCTACTCCGGCAAGACAGGACTGATGCTCGGGGTTCCGGGATGGTTGGGTTTCTTTCTCGCCGTTGTCCTCGGTGTTGCCCGTTTCCTTCCCAGCGGGTAAATGACAATTCTATCGCGACCTTTCACGACACTTACGAAAAGGCTGGATACCTCAGCGGCATTGTTACATTCATATTCGTTTCCTGGTCGAGCTCTGCCTGTGGAAGACGGAGGGTAAGACACTGGAGCAGATGTACGGAGTCCCCGAGGGTACCAATGTGAAGGCGGGATAGGAGATCATCAGACATCATGTGAGTACAAGGCGTGAAGAACGATGCGGCGGAGGTGTTTTAAAGTATACTAGCCACTGTGTCTGATGAGTGGGTGTGATGATTGATAGACGGCGGTTTGAATCAAAAGACATGTCATTTGTGTTGATTCTACTGTCCCGGGTATGGTTGTTGTTGTGAGACACGTGAAGGCGATTATGTGAGCCTGATTGCTTCCTCTGCCTTTGATTGCAAACTATAATCAATCAATTGTCAACTCGACTTTGGTCACCATCGAACACGAACGTCATGTTTCTCGTGGCAGATCGTCTACACACTATTCTCTACTCTCGGAACAACGACCAGGAAGAGGGAGCAGCATACTGACTCAGATCGTGGCACCCACGAAAGCGATCCGCCCAGCGTGGATACCCGACGAGGGAGAGCGGCATGCGGAGAAAACAAACCATTGACCAATTGGCCAATCAAGCAGACGTCGGAAATGGGCCATCCCGATCGGCGCAATGCCAGCCCGGGGTCAGTTACGTCCTCCTGCCTCTTCGGCCCAATATCCTCGTAGTCATGTGCATGCCCAGACGCAGGGAAGCGAGAGGGTCGAGAAATGAATAACCGAGTGACGACTTGCACGTGCAGGCAAAATACCCCATGTCATTTGAGACGAACGTGGTTATGGCTCGCCCACTTGTCTATCAGACATGCCATCCTTGTGCCACCGGTAAACATTGACTGACACTCGAGCAGCGTTGGGCACTCACGGTGGTCAGCGAGCGACCCCTGGCCTCGGTCTAAGGAACATGGCGACTTTGCAATTTGCTGTTCTAGGGTACTACAGGCCTCTCTGAATGGACTGAGCCGAGAAGAGGAGCCTACCCCACAGAAGCTGCTCGACTGTCTGGTCTCGGGAGTAAAGAGGTTCCTCAAAATGGCGTCACGGGTTGCTGTGAAGGCTCTCGGGCCGTTAGTGGCAGAGAAAAAAAAAAGGATTATTAGATAATCCCTTGTAGAAGATTTACACGCAGCCTGGGTACGAAACGAAACTACAAAATCGGCAGTCCCCAAAGATGATAGTCGACAATAGCACTGAAACCCCGTTCCCAAAGCAGCTGGGTTTACGGCATCGCCGGTCCCAAGCAGCCCCCAAATCCGGTTAGCTGTATGAGCTTGTCTCAAGGTAGCCCCCCCCCCCCCCCCCCTCCCCCACAGAAGTCAGCCTCTTCGCCGGCGACCCAATATTAACGATAGACGACGCTCAGGAGGCGCTGGATTTCTGATAACCACTGGAATATGCATTCATGCCAGGCCGGTTCGCAGCCACGGGTCTTTCTGCAACCATCACACGATTGGGCTGTGCGAAGGCGCTCGACGATAGTGGGATACAACCCGCTCAGCCCCGATAGGCGATGGGGAGCACCGCGGTAATGGCGGTTCTGATTTGGCGGCGGCATTGATGACAGACCTTGACGCCGACGATCTGCGCATGATGAAACGTGGCGCTCGCGGCTATCCTTCAAGGCCTTTGACGCTCCCCGAATACCTGCAGGCTACCTACATCTTCCCCCGTAGTTTCTGGGTGGCAGCCGCATCTACGGGAAACTTGGCCTCGTACCAGACTTTCCGATCGAGGTCGGACCGGAGCTTCTGCCCTTTTGCGCGGCTGCGACCGCCGTGAGTCTCCCAGCTGACGCCGGACACTTGCTTTGCCATCGGGGGTGGGCCAGGAGGGCCGGCCGATGTTTCGCATCGTCGAGTTGCCATTTGCGCGAAACGTGTGCATGACACATGTCAGCCAGCGCCGTGGATCATCCAATCATTTTGGCAAGTGGCCAAAGGGCCCCCACGCGGTCGTCGTCCGAAAGGGACGAACGCCTCGTAGGGTCGGTTGGGTAATGGCCTAATATCGAGCATCCGTGAACCAGGACCGGGTGAGAACCGAGTCATCCACAGGGCTGGTTCCCAGGGCAATGTGACAGGGTAGTTGACTCTGGACAATCGCTCCGAGGTAATAACGAGGCCCCCGTTGTTCCCATAATGCCCACCGTCCGGCTGGGAATGCGATGCTGCGATGGGTCTGCACAAGACAGAAGAAAGGTTGACGGAAACAGCGCCATCGGAGCATTCTGAAGCCTGTGACGATCGATGGCCTGCCTCTCCGGAGATTTAGTCGAGCCCGACCCGCTGCGTTGTCGTTTGTGGCGCTTAGCTTCTTGCATCTCCATTCTCCAGAGCCTCAGCTCACCCGAGCACGTCGCTCCTCGGCCGGATGCCGGTCGTGCATGTTGCCATCTCACATCATCCGTCTACCATTGTTGCGCCATTGGCGGGTTCTCAGAGGGCCGTTAATTTTCCTCCGCCTTGGCGGGATTCACACCTCGCCCGACTCCATCTCTTCCCGGGCCCTGCTTGCGAGGAGAGTCTATCCCCCTCCCCGGTACCCTTAGAACTCGGAGCTGGTACGGTTATTGACCATTACCACGTGAAACCCGCGACATTGCGGATCCACGGAGGCATCCGAACTGAGGACGACGACGCCATTGGCGCGCGTCCTTGCAAGTGGGCGTCCTTGGCCGGGCTATCCCCACACGCGAACCCCAGATCTCAAACGGCATTAAGCCCGGCGAGAGGCAGTGTGACTCTATTTTCGGCCAACATTCCACCGACATGACCACCCTTTCCCCTTCATCCCCCTCATGAGGTCACATCAGCGGAAGAGGTATCTGCGTGCGTTGTTGCGCCGGGCCCCTCGCCGGGGGTGGGGAGAGAACAAAATGGACCGTACGCGCCCAGTTGTCGCATTGCCCGGACCTGCGTGCGCTGCCGGCTAACCACACGAACACGGCCAACTCTGCTCCAACTCCCCCCCCCCCGAGGAGCGGGCTCCGATCACACCTTTTGACGGGTCACGAGAGCAATAAAAGCAGGGCATCGAAAGCTTGGCCCTCCCCCTCCTCCCCTTTTACCGCTTCCAGCGTCGACGTCGTCCTCACTGACGTGTCTTGGCCCTCGGCGTGAACATCGCGGAACCGCACCCTCTGAGAGCTTTGCCCGCCGACGTATATAACAAGCACCGCAGTTTAAGAGGATTGCCAGCCGGTTCTGCTTCCTCCCTCAAAGGCACTGGACTGGCCTGACCGCTCCTCCCCCCCTCCTCTCCGGCCTCGCACACGCTCTTCTCCCTCTCCAGCCCGGCTCGCACAAGACGGCACCATGAAGCTCCTCAGCGCCGCCGTCGCCGCCGTCGCCGGCCTCCTGTCCGTCCAGGTCGCCGCCAGCCCCGTCGCCTCGCCGGTCGAGGGCCGCCAGGCCACCGGCACCATCTCGAACAAGGTCATCTTCTCGCCGCCCTCCAACGCCGGCTGGGTCGACCCGCGCGTCCTGTACGCCCGCGCCGTCCAGCTCTCGTCCGGCGACCTGGTGGCCACCTGGGAGAACTACTCGCCCGAGCCCCCCATCGTCTACTTCCCCATCTTCCGCTCGCAGGACGGCGGCGCCACCTGGTCCGAGATCGGCCGCGTCCAGGACACCGTCAACGGCTGGGGCCTCCGCTACCAGCCCATGCTCTACGAGCTGCCCGCGGCCTTTGCCGGCCTGCCCGCCGGCGCCCTCCTGCTCGCCGGCAACAGCATCCCCACCGACCTGAGCCAGACCCAGATCGACGTCTACGCCAGCACCGACGGGGGCGTCACCTGGAAGTTCCAGAGCGCCGTCGCCAGCGGAGGCGAGGCCCGTCCCACCAACGGACTGACTCCCGTCTGGGAGCCCTTTTTGATGTAAGTGCCAGAAAAGGAAGAAGGAAGAAAAAAAAAAAAAAGGAGGGCGTAGAATACCGTCTCGTTGTTGCAGGAAAAAAACCTTGATCTGACCGAAACCCTGCCAGGCTGCACAACAACAAGCTCATTGCCTACTACGCCGACCAGCGCGACCCCAAGTTCGGCCAGAAGCTCGCGCACGCGACGACGACGGACCTCAGGACCTGGAGCCCCGTCGTCAACGACGTCGCCGACACGAGCAGCTACGAGGCGCGCCCCGGCATGCCCGTCGTCGCCAAGCTGCCCAACGGCGACTTCATCTACGCCTTTGAGCTCTGCGGCACCGACGGCTGCCGCGTGCACTACCGCCTCACGGCGGACCCGGAGAACGTGCTCGCCGCCGCCGACGTCGCCCTCGTCTCGGACAAGGGCACCCGCCCCGTCAGCTCCCCCTTCGTCGTCTGGACCCCCGTCGGCGGCGCCAACGGCACCGTCGTCCTCAGCGGCGGCAGCCAGGCAAACGTCTTTGTCAACCGCGCCCTCGGCGCCCCCGGCGCCTGGACCGAGCTGGCCGTGCCCCAGCCCAACGCCTACTCGCGCTCCCTGGCCGTCCTCGGCGGCGACGGCAGCAGGGTCGCCATCATCGGCGGCGGCTGGCTGCCGCCCAGCGCCAACAACCAGGTCACCGTCAGCGTCGTCGACCTCAACGCCCTGCTCAAGTCGTAGTGTGCATGTTAGTTTTGGGGAATATAAACGTAGTCTTTTGTAATGCCAACCAAATATTAGATTTCAAGTTGATGACATGCTTCGGGGAGGAGCTCATGCCCGGGCGGAGAGTTCTTCTCGTTGACTGAACGCCGTGCTGGTTTTTTTTTTCGTGATGCGACGCCGCCCGGGAAAACGGATCAGCTCCGTCACATTCCCCGGGGGGTCAGGCACCCAACGACGGTATTTCTTTGGTAGCCTCTTGAGACGGGTCTGTTTGCCGGCTGACGTGCTCATAATTTGATTTGTACTGCTTTTACGCTTCTGTCGTGACTCGAGGGGCTCAGATTATGTCCAAAACACGCCCAACCATTGCTATCGCCTTTTCTTCCTCCAGTCGACGCGCAACAATCTGCAGACTGATGGGCATCCCGTGCACGGCAGATGGATCGTCTACGCAGAATCGTCAGCCGGGTTCATCTGATTCAACAGCGGGGGGGGGGGGGGGGATCCTCACATTCGGCACGGATGGCCGCGCAGTCTGGTCCCAGAGGCTCTCCGGTAGAGTCGGAGAAGACGTCCAAACTCTGGTCCGCCGATAGCCCCGTGGGGAACGACACGCAGGAGTAGTCCAGCACGTTATAGACGCCAGTGTACCCAACTAAAAAAGAAGACAGATTAGACCGGGGGGGGGGGGGGGGGCGTATGTCAGGTGCAGCGGCCGCGGGACATGGACTTACCGTGCCTGAAGCCGCCGTGCTTGACGCTCGCAAACGGCGTTGTGGGGCAGAGGATGGCGTCGATGCCGGCGGCGTTCCAGCGGTCGAGGTAGCGCTTCTGGAACGCCGTGCGCTCGATGTGCAGCTGCCACATGTCGTACGTGCCGAGCTCGGCGGCCTCCTCGTACGCCCTCATCTCGGGCCTGAAGGGCTCGCCGGACCTCTCCAGCTCCTTCTTGATGGAGATGCCGCCGTCGGCGACGAACATGCGGGCCAGCAGGTCCAGCCCCTGCGCCTGGTCGCGGGGGTCCCAGTCGACGACGTCGTGGCCGGCCGCCCTCAGCCCCTCGACGGCGTGCCGGAGGGCGCGGGCGACGGGCGGCGTCGGCCGGACCACGCCGTCGTCCCACATGACGGCGATCCTGAGCCTCTCGGGCAGCCGGACGTCGCGCCAGGGGATCGGCACGCAGCGCGGGTCGTGCAGCCAGGTCTGGCGGCCGACGACGGCCCTGCTGTACAGCTCCAGGTCGGCGATCGTGCGCGCCATGGGCCCGTTGACGGACTGCACAGCCTCCTGGCCGCCCATGCCGGAGCGGCAGCCGAGCGTCGGGAAGCGGCCGAACGAGGGCCGCAGGGTGAAGATGCCGGTGCACGCGGCGGGGATGCGGAGAGAGCCGCCTGGATGTTCCTTTTGTCAAAAAGAAAAACCAAAAAAAAAACCCGAGCTCGGTAGTCTCACTCGCGTCACGTACGTGAGGCCTTGGGGGGGGGGGGGGGCGAGGGCGAGGGAACTTACCAATGTCGGTTCCGATACCGAGAGGGCTTCCCTTGATGGCGATGAGCGCGGACTCGCCGCCGGAGCTCCCGCCGCTGGTGAGGTTCCTGTTGCGGGGGTTCACCGTCCGGCCAAAGACGTTGTTGACCGACTCTGCGATCATCATGGCGGTGGGCACGTTGGTCTTGACGTAGAAGACGGCGCCGGCGTCCTCCAGCAGGGCGGCGAGCGCGGCGTCGGACTCGGCGGGGCTGCCGATGTGCGACGCGAAGCCCACGGTGGCGTCGAGGCCCCTGAGGTTGAAGTTGTCCTTGAGGGAGATGGGCAGGCCGTGGAAGGGCCCGACGGGCTGCCCGGTGCGCTCCAGGTGCTCGTCCCTCGCGCGGGCCGTCGCGAGCGCGCGGTCGAAGCACGTTTCGGAGAGGCAATTTGTCTACGGGAGGGGGGGAAGCGTCAGAAAGTGGGTTCCACGCCATGAGAAAGGAGAAGGAGAAGAAGAAGGAGAAGAAGAAGGAGAAGAAGAAGGAGAAGAAGAAGGAGAAGAAGAAGGAGAAGAAGAAGGAGAAGAAGAAGGAGAAGAAGAAGGAGAAGAAGAAGAAGGAAAATACTAGAGCCGACCCCCCCTTGGACTCACCAGTTGATGAGCGGCAACCGCCCGCTTGCAAAAGGCCCTTGTGACCTCTAGGGACTTGAGCTGCCCGGAGGCGAGCTTCTGGAGCAGCTCGGCGGCGGTGCTCTCGGTGATGGCGAGCTCGGCATCGGTGAACCAGCCGGAAGTCTTGGGCCAGGCGGTGACGTCGGCCTGGGACGCCGGGGGCAGCAGGTCCTCGGGGACGCGCCACTCGGAGGGGATCGAGGCGGCGAGGGACTCGCGCTTCTTGGCGGCCGCCAGCTCCCAGGTCTCGGCTTTCAAGCTTCCCATGGTTTAAAAAAAGAAAGAAAAAAAAACCCCGAGCGTCTGTTCTTTGTCCGTCCGCGTTTCTTACGTATCAAAGAAGGTTGGAGATAAGACGGGACACGAGGGGGGGGGGTGAGGGGAAGACGACGAAAAAGAAGTAGATCGAGGCTCGCAAGCGACTGGGAACCGATTCCGGATTTGTGTTAAATAGCTATCCAGGCGCTGCGGCTAACAAAGGACGGATGGCTCGAGGATCATGGCGCAGAAAGGTGCCGGACCGCCTTACCGGCCATCGGTGATATGGGTTTCCGGGACGTTGCATGACGCCGTCACATCGGAGGTCTCAGAGAGGGACAAGACCGAGGGGGCCAAGGCGGGTTGACAGTGCTAATCAACCCCGCGGGAACTGTAGACGGTGGGGTTTTGATGGGAATGATGATTGACGAGAGTTCAAGAGATAAGATGGCCCGGGAAACGTCAAGACTGCGCGGAACAACTCCCCCTACCCGCGCCATCACTCATCATTGGTAAGCGTTGCCCCCCGACCTGTGCGGCACACCGAGAACCCTGATGAAGGCGGAGTCGTATCCGAGTCTCTGGATAATGACATGCTTCGGCTTGTCACAATCCTGCTGTCAAGCAGGGGGGCGGTGCGGTCGAAAGCACACCCTTTTTGGACAGCTTGGGACGACGCCAACATCCGAGCAAGCCGTCTCGGATCCGTCCAAGATGGCGTCTTGTTAACTTGGACCATGCCCATCTCGTTCGGCCGTCGCGCCAGAAGTGCGTGCCAACATGTTGGTCAAGGGTTGCACATGGCGGACATGGCAGACACGTCGGCAAGGGCAAAGCCGCGCTGATGTGCCGGAACCAACGCAGCACGTTTTCCCGACGTCAGGATCGTCGAATCTCTTTTCCCAAGGTGTTGGGGGAGGGGACAGGGCGATCGGCGGCTTGCATCTTTGGGGATGGGCGAATACGAGATGATGGGAATTCTCCCCCTTGATTTTTTTCCTTTTTCTTCCTTTTCCTTCTTCCCCGTATTCAGCGCTTTCAAAGTGGGACGCGACTAGCGACTTTCTTCAGCGTTGGAAGACCCCCAAAAAAAAACTAAAAAAAACTAAAAAACTAAAAAACTTTGTCAACCCATTCGTTTACCGGCTGCTTTTCCAACCACCAACGCATCAAGAGTCGGTTTCGCCAATCCTTGGCCACGCGTCCACGCCGGTACAAGGCGCTTGAGCAATCCGCGCGATCTCTTGCAGACATACCGTGGAGGCGGCGCATTGGGCGTGTCTGGGGGGGGCTGAAGAGTCAAGGGTCTCAACCCTGCGAGCTGAGAGCTGAGAGCGCCCCGGCCTCGGACGCCATCGGACGACGCTGTCACCCCGGAGGAGCTGGGTAAGCTTATCATCCCATCCCGGTCCGCAGCGCCGGGGGATCCAACCGACCGGGGCGAGGGTCGCGACGGCCGCGACCTCCCTCGGCAGCGGGCAGATAGGCGCACATAGGATATCAGCAGGATAACGGGTGTTGGGAAGCTCACAGTGCAACAGGGGCCCGCCCAATCAAGGCGCAATCGCGACGGGGAATCGGAATCAGTGGATATCGGCCCTCGACTGTAATCGGGAGATAAGATAGTCCTTCGGGTGCCGGTGGGCGAAGAGCGCGCTGCCTGTCTGTCGATACTACTCTGTCTCTCTCTCCCCTTGGGCTCCAAGCACGAGGATCGGCCTTATCGCAGCACAACCCCCCCCTCATCCCCTGCTATTTATTCCTGTGACCACATTCCTTATCTCTTGGGCGATACCGGCCGCCCGTTGAAGTCGCGCGCCGGCGTTGAGAAGCCAACGGGCGTGGCTCCATAAGAAGCCGGCCAGGCTTTCAGTACAGCTCCTCCGAGGTGAAGGGTGTGTGACCCGAGTTCTGCGCAGTTCCGTCGCCAATTGGTCCCAAGCAATATTTGTGATCCGGCCTTTTTCGCAAACAGGAGGGGGGCCTTCACTGACGGCATCATCCAAGCCATGGCCTTCGACAAGGTCCGCCAGTACTTCAACGTCGAGTACGCGCCGGGAGAGCGCAAGCTCCTCCAAAAGTGCGACTTCTTCATTTTGACCTTTTGCTGTCTGAGTACGTCTGCCTCCTCTTCCGTGCCCTGTCTCGGACGCAAAGGCTAACAAGGCTCCAAGGCTACCTGGTGAACTATGTGAGTATTAGAGACCACCGTCCCGAGTCCCCCCCCTTTTGAGCATTGTGCAGCGATGGGATGGGCATTGTTCTGACCTGGCTGCAGCTTGACCGCTCCAACCTCAACAATGCATACGTCTCCGGCATGAAGGAAGAGCTGGGCTTCGTGGGAGACCAGCTCAACCAGATCAACACGTGCTTCACCGTCGGGTAAGAAACAAAAAAAAGAAAAAAAAAACATCTGCTTCCTCTGCGCGAGGTTCTCTCCTTTTACTGCCGCCCCGGTAACTAAACAGCCGATCCAGCTACGTCATCGGACAAGTCCCGTCCAACCTGTCGCTTCACTATGTGAAGCCAAAGATCTGGTTCCCGCTCATGATGGTCATCTGGGGCGCCCTGACCATGTGCACCGCCAGCGTCCACAGCCCGCAGTCCATCATGGCCATCCGGTTCCTCCAGGGCATCGCCGAGGCGTCGACCTTTGTCGGCACGCACTACATCCTGGGCGCGTGGTACACGGAGCGCGAGCTCGGCAAGCGCAGCGGCATCTTCACGGCCTCGGGCCTCGCAGGCACCTTCTTCGGCGGCTTCATCCAGACGGGCATCCACAGCAGCATGGACGGCCTGCACGGCCTCAGCGGCTGGCGGTGGCTGTTCATCATAGGTATTACAACGATTCTGTCCCCGGAGCCCTGCGTCTCTTTTGTAAACCAACCTAGCATGATGGCCCCTGGCTGACCAAGACAGACGGCCTCCTGACGATCCCCGTGGCCCTCTACGGCTTCCTGTGCTTCCCCGACACGCCGCACACGACGACGGCCTTCTACTTCACCGAGGAGGAGAAGGCCCTGGCGCGGTCGAGGGTGCCCGCGGCGGCCGTCGCCGCCGAGGACGGGTCGCCGCTCACGCTGCGGTTCGCCAGGAAGGTGCTCACCTCGTGGTACTGGTGGGGGTTCGTCGTGCTCTGGATCATCGCCGGCGAGACCGAGTCCTTCAGCACCAACGCGCTGCTCGCGCTGTACATGAAGGGCCACCCGACGCGCAGGTACACGGTCGCGCAGCTCAACAACTACCCGACGGGCGTGCCGGCCGTCGGCATCGCCTCGACGCTCTTCTGGGCGACGCTGACCGACCTCCTCGGCGGGAAGCGCTACCTCGTCGCCTACTTCATCGGCGCCACCGGCGTCGCCACCTCGGCCATGGTCCTCGCGGCGGCGCGCGACCCCGCGAGCGACGCGTCCACGTCCGTCGTCTTCGGCGCCTACTACTGGGCCGGCGCCGTCTACGCCTGCCAGGCCACCTTCTTCGCCTGGTGCAACGACGCCATGCGCTACGAGGAGGGCGTCTTCCGCGGCGTCGTCCTGGCCGGCATGAACCTCGGCAGCAACGCCGTCAACAGCTGGTGGAGCATCATCTTCTACGGCGCCTCCATGGCCCCGTGGTTTACCGTGAGTCCGCGCCCCCCCCCCCCCCTTCCCCTAAACGGAATCGTCTTCACTGGTACTGACCGCCGGTGTGCTGCAGAGGGGCATGTGGGCCATGATCGCCACCTCCATCGCCTTGATCGTCTGGACCGTCGGCCTCACCTACCTGGCGCGCCGGGAGGAGAAGCGGAGAGTGTTGAACGCCGAGGTGGGCGAGTCGGGGTCGATGGCCAAGAACGCCGATGCCAAGGACGACAACGATGCCGTCTGACGACTATTGGCTTAGGGATATAGCATTAAAAAGGGCCTGTCTAGGCCGAATGAGACGTTCAGCACCTGTTGCCTGTAACAAAGACTGATTGCTGAACGCGTCGTGTCCTGAATGTGACTGCACCGGTCTAGCCAGAAGTTTCGGGTGATATCTTGGTTCTGCAAGACCACGACGACCATCTCATGCATTTCCTTAACCCAGAGGACGTAGCTTTGTACCATGACCAGCCTGTTAAAGTACTTGCGCGGGTTTGTGTAACCTACGCGTGCCAAACCCCTGGTTCCTGCGCCTCAGACATGCGTTGCTGCGTTGCAGGATTCCCCGGCATTCTTCCGGCCAGCCTGTCCATCGGCACCGCCCGCCTCCTCCCCGCAGGTCGCAGACTTTTCCCTCGAGTAATCACGACAACGTCTCTCCCGGAGCAGATGTCACTTGGCCCCCTCGCATCGCGAGGCCTCTTGTTTGCACATCTGGAGCGCAGGTGCCGCCACCAGCGCCGGAAACCACGTCAAGGCTGCCGACCTCCAGTACGGCATATCCGCGAGCAGCGCGAGGCCATCAGGGATCTCGAGGCCAAGTACTCCGCCGCGCCCTGACAAGCCCACGACGCCATGATCAGTGATATTATCGCCGCCGGCCACACCGACAGAGGAGCGTTGGGCGGGTTGTCGGCGGTCGCCATGCATTACACAATCTCGAGAGACGACACGGCCGGCGACGATTCCCGAAATCAGTGTCTTCTCGGGGGGTGGGCGGAGAAAACCCGATGGCGGCTGTCGCCGCTGTCTCGCGTTGAGCAAGGCGAACCGGCAGCGGGAATCGACACACAATTTGCGGAACGGGCAATGTCCGAAGACGAGGCACGGCGGGGTTGGGAGTTCCCTCCGATTCCCGGCGAGTCGCACCGCGACGGATTCGAGCGAACAATAATGAGAAGGAGGACACGAGAACGAGCGGACGATATTACACCTAGTCCTAAGGTAGGCGTTGAAAGCATCGACTTCGACGCGCGCAACAGGGACGAACAATCATTCTCGGATCCAGCAGTCACCGCACGCTACTACGGTACCCATATCAGTGAAGACGAAGATGGAAACGGTCACCAGCCAAGCGTCTCTTCAATACCTAACGAGGAACACATGGAAGATGACGACGACGACCACCACCGGCATAGGAGACTTCGACATAAGAACACTTTCGAGGATATTCATTACGTACATGCCAGGAATGGTGTGGAGATTCGAGTTGAGCCCGAAGCCGCACATGAATTGACAGGTCGCGGACGGTCTCCCCCTTCCTCAACTCAGTACAGCAGACCTTGGTACTTCAAACCTTGGTACTTCGGACCAGACAGTCCTATGCCGCCCAGGGAAGGAACCGGCTACAGCTCTTCATACTTTCCTTTGTCAGTCGACTACTCTTGAGGATTACAACAGGCAATTAATTAAGTAATACCATGCAAAGATAGGGTAATAGGTATAGAAATGAATGTACTCGGCGAATATAGCCTAGTTTATTTAAATACTTTAGCTATGTACCTTACACTACTACGTTCACAAAAGAGGACAAGTTAATCATACTGTTACAGATTATTAATACGTATTCTCTTTCTGTTGTACTTACTATGGCTAAGCTTTAGGTCTCACCTTTTTGCTGTTGCTGTTTTTCATGTTTATCCTATGCTTTGATTCGTACTATGGGAGAAAAACGATATAAAGAGGCCATTATGCTTAGTCGATACCAAATACAAGAGGGCTGCGGCCGATGGGCGCATATATGACGAAGGGGGCAGGCATACGAAGGCCTGAAGCCGTTCAGACCCCTGAAACTTGAAGCCAAAACAAGTGGTCTAGAAACTGACGAGCAAAGCTCCGATCCTTCATCTTGCTCCGATATCATGTTGGATCTCATCAGCCGAATGGCCCTGGTTGAGGTTGACAAGATACTGCTCAAAGTTATTGGCCTCCGTTATCACAGTCCTCAGGTGGCCGTAGTCCATCGCCTCCCGCTTGAACGAGGCGAGCTGCCGGGCCGTCGAGATGGCGTTTCGAATCTCTCGGCCGTTGAGCTTCTCGGCGGCCAGAGCCTGCAGCTTGCCTCGGATGCTGTCCGAGTCGATCCCGCAGTCGTGAGGTCTCTTGTTGTTTCCTTTGATCCTCTGTTCCAGGCGAGTGACGAAGTTGGCCCAGATCCTGAGGCGTTTCTCCTCGTCCAAGGTGTTGTAACGCAGGTTCAGCTGGATCCTGGACTTGAATGCCTCGTCGAACGTCCCAACCCGGTTCGTTGTAAGTATCAGAATGCCTGCGGGCGCGTCAGTCTGCGCACTTCCTCGTGTCGAGGGCGAACGGGTGTTTTACCATCATAGTATTCTAGCACCCTCAAAAACACTGAACAACTTTCTTTCAGCAGACATTTTGCGAGCCGGATCGATGGATACATACCCGAGACCAATGCGTTCCTCTTCAAATTGGCGAGAGATCGCTGCTCCAGGAACACGTCGGCTTCATCCAGCAGAACCACTGGGTTGAGAAGGGGTATCAGATTCTGGTGCGGATTCCAGGACACGGTGAGACTCACCACAACCCCATGTCTTTCCAAGAAGCGTTACGACTTCCAAGTACTGCAAATATCAGTCCAAGGTCACAAGAGCAAACTGAACGTGAATCTTACCTTCTCTACCTCATCAGGTTTCGTACCAACGTCGCCACAGGTGACCTTATAGAGTGGCTTTTCGGCTATCTCGGCGACGCTTTGATTGGACAAGTTAGCCATGACATCACAGTTGGGCGCCAGCTCTTGATCCAAACCTTTCAGCCGTAAGAGTCTTTCCGGTGCCAGGACCTCTGTTGTGTTTCAAGGTCAGCCTGATGGACAGCAACCGAGCGTGGTTTCCTCAAGAGAAATTACCCATGGAGAAGTATGAATAACCCATTTCCCTTTCCCTGGATTAGATCCGTGTTTTCTTCAGACGTCAAGCGGTTCATGACCACGGCCTTCACGAGATCCTTGGTTTTCGGTTCGATGACCAGATCCTCAAACGCTTCTCGGTTCCAGACTACGTCTCGCATGAAAGCCACCTCCAATGTTCCTGGACAAGGTCACTTAGCGCCCGCAGACTTGAGGAGAGGGAAGGATAAGATAGCTCACTCCACGTCTTTGTGTTCATCTCGAACCCTTTCATCGTTGATGGAAGGCACATCAAGAAACTATCGTTTGCGGGCGGCTTTTTGCTCGCCATGTCTATTTTTACGAGCTCATTCTTGCTTGGCGGCTTCCTGCTGGACTTTGGCTCTTGTGACGGGTGAGACGGCGTGTGCATCATGTTATAGGTCTCTAGATCGACCATGAACCTGGGTCCGTTCTGCCATCAGAGTTAGCAACGTAAAGGCTGGCCAGTGGGGGGAGGGGTACTTACCGCAGATTGCATTGAATTCTGGGTGTCCTTGACATATGACACGTACTTTCGACGGCGGCATGACCAAAACATCTTTCCACGTTCTCGGAGCCCTTTGACAATGCTTTTCTCGGCAAATCGGGCTGGGTATATTGGTAGGGTCGTTATGTCGAAGCTCTCTGTCAATGATTCAACCGGGCCGTAATCTAATCTCAGTATGGTTGTTGTATTATGAAAAGAACCGTCAAACTCCCAAGACTCGGCCATGATCGATGCTCTAAAGTCTTGGGTGTCTGCGCGTTCTATCGCTAACCAGCTTCTAGCTGTTGAGCCATTCAGTTGTGACACATTGCCGCCACTGGTTTGTGCTATGATTAGATCGTTTGGGACCTATAATCTGTCAGTCGGTATCAAGGCGATTGAGACCGCCGTGGGGGATGATTGACAACTTACAAATAGGTATCTCAACAAATCCACCGTAATCTTCCTTTCTGCAAGCAAGCCATCGACGAGCTCCCATTGTGATTGCATTCGATCTTCAATATACGTCTGAAATATATCGACATGTTGCTGGAACCTCGGGTCAATTTCCGGCTTTGCCATGGCAATCTTTTGTCGACGATGGAACCACCAGAGGTACGGGTGCGAGATGTCGCCATCCCCCTCGTCGTCAAAAAGTGGATGGGGAATGCCATCCAATGCCAGCCCCGACAACTCTGTCAAAGCGTTTCGTAACTCGGGTGAGACGAGATCGATGTACTCTCTGCTGAAGAACAAAGAAGCATCTGCAGTGGTGGATTTATCGGCCTCGACTGCACGCTCCCATCCTATGTGCCGATGGCAGCATTGGTATTCCCGAAACACGACAAAACCGATGTTTTTGTTGCGCTCAAGGTAAAGCTCCAGGTTCGCAACCGGGCGGCTGCCCCTAAGATGGGCATGGTAGGGACCGCTCTCGACCGGCCAAGGCTCGTCCTGGTAGGCCACGCACGTCTTTTCATGATAACAGTGTATGCGGTGCATGATCTGGGATCGCGGCGGGCCGGAGTCGGCCGTGTACTGGTATTTCAGTCTTTCGGCATCCCTCAGCTTCCCCTCGGTTTCGGCGAGCACTTCAATGATTTCGTGGTCCGGGACTTGGTTCGACAAGTCGAGGAAGCGGCAAATCTCGCTGCGCCAGTCGACCATGACGATGAGGGGGCGGCGGTGTTTGACCTGCACGGGTGACGGGGACCGCGATCGAGGCGAACCTGCTGGTTTCCGGTTGTTAGCTCTTGATGCCGTTCGAGTCATTTCTAGGCGGACCTCTGTCATTGTGACTCTTGAACTCGCCTTGTTTTGTGGCCGAGGGGCTTCGGGACACCGATCGGATGCGTGCAGGCCTGCGGGAGTAGCGCTCGTCCGGGTCGGGGTCTGAGCGTTCCCGGACTGTCGCCGGCGGGCGCTGGTGCATCCTACGGCTCGACATCGCGAATATGGAAACGTGACTTGGCGACCGATACGACCGATTGAGGGGATTAAAACGATGTTTAGGATGCGTGATATGAATAACTACGAGGCTGCTGGTTATCTCTCCCAGCCTGATTTACGCACGACCCCGGCGTGTCTCGTGATCTGTCTTGTCTTGGTTGGTGGATATATAACCGCCCAGCCCAGCAGCCCCCTCCGTCAGCACGCCCATGGCTGTTTCCATCCTCACTTCCACTCTTTGATTTCCTCATAGCTCGTCTGGCAGTTCTGTTCGGACCAATTTGTGCTTGTTATAACTGAGGCGAGGGATTCTCCCACTCTTACCCATACGGGTAACGAGGCACCTAACGCAGCTTGGTAGCCTTCCATGCGTGGGCGCCACCACTGACCCTCGCCATGGATATACTAGAGCAAGAAATCTACCGGCAGATCGAGATATGCGAAAGCTTCCAGAATGCGGCGAAATATCCAACAAAATTAGTTGGTGTGTCGGGTCTTGTGACCCTTGAAAACCAGCCATCGGCGTTCCACGGGGCTCTCAAGGCCCTCCGCCGCCAAATCCATAGTAAGTAGTGCAGGAGTCTGGCTTAGCTTGGTTGGATTCATAACGAAGGCCCCAGGCCCTTCCTCCATCAAAGCTTCAGTCTCCCATGACGAAATTCTCGCGGACGCTTCCGCCTTGTGGACGCTTCCCGCTTTCTCCAATCCAACGCCGTATTTGATCGACCCGGAAGGTCAGATCAGTCGATCAAATGCCATTCAGTCTCACCGGGCCATGCGAGACCCTGCAAGCGGCAATGTGGGTGATATTTGGACTCACAAGGAACTCGAAGGCTGGATCTCCGCCGATCATTCTCAGCTCTTAGTCGTTCAGGGACAGTACCAGACCGTTCACAGACTGAACAGATTCGGTCTTGAAACGGCCATGCTTCTGTACACGAACACTGCGACACTCGTCATGCTGCAATCGTTCATGAAACCTGCAGAGAACGGGGTGATGAGCAACCTGCAGCCAGAACAAGTCCTCCGACAACTTGCACTGCAGGCCCTGCAAAAGATCTCGACGCCAAAGCCCGTCTCGTTCCTTGCCGATGTAGTTGAGCGGTTCCACGGAGCAACGACACTCGGTGACTGGCTCGAGGTGCTGCGCTTCGTTTTGCATCACCTCGCCCACGTACACATCGTTCTCGACCTCGGGGTTCTGAACCATGATCCTGACGCCGTCGACCGTTTGTCAACCGCCTTGTACGGTCTCATGCCCGACTTCCAGTCACAGTCAACGCCAACCGTACTGAAGATGATGCTCTTGACATCTCGGCGAATCGGCAAGTTGGAACGCAGCATGGGCTCTTCGATATTGGTTGAACCGATCAAAAAGATGCCTCAATCTGCCTCTGTGGCATCTTTAAAGCAAAAGCTCGCCTTACAGGTCAAGAACAAGAAGCCGACCCCGCCGTCCATTCATTCTACAGGAGAAGAAACCTGCGGCGAAAGTATACCGACTACAGAAAGAGAGAGGTGAGAAACATTCTCCAGAGTGGTTTGAAGCATAACTATATAAAGTTGACAACACGTATTTGAAGCACCTACTCCGACTTTACCGCTCAAGCTCCTAAGCCTGATCCGCCATTAGACTTGAGGAATTTACAGAGTTCTCTCGTACCGCAGAACGAGCCGGGTGGCTTGAATTTCGACTACAATGAGTCAGGACGATCTCGACTGGTGCATCCCGTTTCGGGCGAGTCGTCGTCGTCGACGACGACGAATGGGAAACAGGTCACCTCGAGGTCCGAGACCGTATCCCCTGCGGGCGGTTACAGTCGTTACAGCATTACAGTCGCCGTTGTGTGCGCCCTTCCACTGGAGGCGGACGCTGTGTGCGCCCTCTTCGATGACCACTGGGACGAAGACCTCGTGGCGGACCTCGTCGGTTCCGGAGACACAAACTCGTACTCGATGGGCCGGATCGGCCGCCACAACGTCGTCGTCATCCACATGGCGGGCATAGGCAAGAGCTACGCGGTCACGGCGGCGGCGTACTGCAAGGCCAGCTTTCCCGACATTGCGCTCGCCCTGCTGGTCGGCATCTGCGGCGGGGTCCCGGGCGCCGCGGAAAAGGGCGTCGCGGATGTCGTGCTCGGGGACGTCGTCATCAGCGAGGGCGTCGTGCCCTTTGACTTTGGGCAGCAGTACCCCGACATGTTCCAGAGAAAGGTGGGCATGATGGACACCCTCGGGAGGCCGCCGCCCGTGATCCGAGCCAAGCTGTCCAAGCTGCGGACCCGTCGCGACCGGAAGCTGCTCAACGAGAAAATGTCTCGATACCTCGACATCTTGGCAGACGAGTTTGGCGACGAGATAAGGTACCCAGGCACCCACGAGGATAAACTGTTCGAAGGCAGCTACCGGCATAGGCACCGCAGATCCGTCGGCTGCTTGGTGTGCAACGACGACAGGGACAAGGGCTCGGTCTGCGAGGAGGCCAGGACGTCGTCCTGCAGGGAGCTCCGCTGCGACGACGCCAGGCTGGTGCCCCGCGAGCGTCTCCGCGCCGCCGCCGCCTCCTCCTCCTCCTCCGGGGAGCCCGCGGTCCGGCCCGTTGTCCACTTCGGGCTCGTCGCCTCCGGGGACCAAGTCATGAAATCGGGGGAGCACAGGGACAGGATCGCGGCGAGGGAAGCGGTCGTTGCCTTTGAGATGGAAGCCGCCGGCGCGTGGGACCATTTCCCCTGCGTCGTCATCAAGGGGGTCTGCGACTACGCCGACAGCCACAAGCAAAAGGAGTGGCAGAACTACGCGGCCGCCACGGCGGCTGCTTGCATGAAGGCGTTCCTGGACAACTGGCACTTCCGCGCCTGAGAGAGAAGGCGGACCGACTCTTTTGTCGTTTCCGCAACCAACGTCTGGCCTTTTCCGAGACGCTGCAGTGCATCTGTCACGATAGCCTCAACCATTATGCCAGCATGCTGCATAACGCCTGCCATGTGCTATATCACGTGCTTTTTCACTCATTACTAGCACATCTTGACTATATATAGGATCACGCTTTTCATACCTTGACTTTCAAAGAATCAAGTCTCTGTTAGCCTCATTCTCAGATGCCCTGCTGTGTGATCTGACTAGTGACAGCAGCAAACCACAAGTTTATAAGAAACACAGGGATCGACATTAGCCCGCGATTGCAGAAGGAAAACGCGAGAGCAGTTGTTTCCGTTTTCCGGTCTTCCTATCTCGCCAGGGTCACTAGCATCAGATGAATGCTTCTTATCCAGAAGCCCAAGCTAGGTGTCGAGAACCACCTAGACCCGTACGTGCAATGGCCAAGGTCGCTTCTTACGACCTGAGCGATGGGGCGCGAAGGAGACTTTGTCATTCCCTGGTTCACGATTGCATTCGCCATTCCCTCAACGGTAGGTGTATATCATTTCGTAGCTTTGCACTGGAGTCTGATTGCTTGGTCGTTTTCGAAGCGATTCCACATCTCTTGTTGCTTCTTGGCCTTTGCAACCAGCGCCCTCTGCTGCGGAATAGGCAAGTGGGCAATAGCCAATCGATCCCCTTGCCTCATTGACGCCAGTTGCTTGTTGAACATGTTATGGCTCTCCTCAGACAAGACCACATCTTTGGCCTTCCCATTTTTGGTCACTAGAGCCGAGTCGGCCAGGCCCCCGGAGCGTCCTCCCTCTTCCAAGCTGGGGGTGCTGTTGGTCTCTTCTGTCGACTTGGAATCTCGATGACCGCGGGCTTTCTTGGCGTTGCGGTGGGAGACCGTCTTCCCCGACGGCAAGCGTCTTGTGTCGTCTTCCGCGTTCACGGTATAATCGCGTCTCGGACCATCAAAGCGGCCGCCATCCGAGTCGGCGTCGGATACAAGGTCGTAAAAGTCTTTGAACTCGGAGTTCTCTTTGTCGATATCGATTCTGCAGTGCCCCTTCCCGGTCATATGCTGCTGTGCGGCCTGTGGAGTATTCCGGATCGAGCCGCAATAGAGACACTCGGTGTACTCGTAGATCACGAGGTGGAGGTACTTGAGCAATGTCTCGAGGTCGACTATCAAGCTCTCGGGATAGGGGATGGTCATGCCGTGCCGCTTGCGCATGTGATCAAGGTTGCCGTCCAAGTCTTCACTGCGCCAATTGCAGAAAAGACATTGAGTAGGGTCGAAGGCATCCCCCGAGGCCTCGCTCCCATCTGGTGATCCCGAATCTTCTGCATCTAAATCTTCCATTTTGAGATGCGAGAGCATTTCGTCTAGGGACGATGTCTCGGCGCCGATCTCCTTGTATCCAGACGCCATTGTGGAGGGAGAGGATGACACAGGGATTGGTGCTCTTACTCGATGGATTGAGATCGAGTTTGGGGCGCAAATTGGGCACTTGTCAAAGGAAGTTGGCGCGCAAAGGCCATGTGGTGCGAGGGCATACGAAGGAGGACGACCTTAAAGCATCAATGGCACAATGACAGGCGGCAACGAACCAACCGCCCTTTGTCGAGTCTGGACTCGACCCCGGTCTGACTCACTTCCGACCTTCCTATTCGCGTAAGCTGCCGTGGTATCCGGGTTATGCAAGCGCGAGAATGTGCGGGACAGACGACAGGGCCCAGGGGTAAGATCCAGAACCAACAGGATCTCAAAAGCTTCCAACAAAGCAACCTGTTTTGATGCGTATGTTTTCTTCGGAATATGGGACGAATTTGTAGGAAATCGTGACTGTTCAGAAGACCTGCAATTGTACTGCTTCCAACCGTACATCTCCGTTTAGAGGGGTCCCGACCCTTGTCTCTTTCCATTGTTCACTTGCAGATGTCCCGTCATGAACTGGATCTATCACTGCGCTGGACTATCCATCTGTTTTCAACTATTGGCAAGGTACTTCTGAATAGCGCCATCGGTCTCCCCACGAGCCCACTTGGCAGGATACTCCTGAACAGTGGCGTCCGCATCTTCAGGAACAATCCTGTTGGACTCGATGGAAGGGAAAGCCGTGACGGCAGCTATCAGAGAGAGCATCGAGACGATTTGAGTCTTCATTTTTTCCGTTGAGGCGAGAAGAAATTTGGAGTGTAGAGGTTGTCATATCAAAGAATTAACTAGATGAACAAGTGTTTGAGGAGTTTAGATGGGCTGTTTGCTTTGGTGCCTTAGCACTGTGACTTGAAGAGAAAGCCAAGGGTTATGTACCCGTTTGGAGGTTATCAAGTGAAGAGAAAATATGGTCCACGTACAGGACTCAGTGCACGTTTTTGATCCCGGCGTTTATAGGAACGGCAAAACTTCCAGAATTCGGCCAAAAATGCCGCCGTTCGAATTACCGTCGAGAGCATTTCTCGTCTCGCCGACCTACCGCAGGAACAAGCAGTTTTCTAGACATCGACAGGGTGGCAGATTGTTCACTGCCCCTTTTACCGGCGCAAGAAGTTCCGGACGAGGGCCAAGGCTCTTGGAACTGAGGGCCGATATGAAAAGGTGTGATGATGGGACAAAATGTGGAACCACCACTCTTTTGCGTGTGGTCTTTGGACTTGTACATCTCATCACGACAAGAGGAAAGCCACAGTGAGTATTGCAACGAGGTTTAAATATCATAAGATGCGCCGCACGAAGTTCACGTGGCGTCTTGAGTGCGGATAGGCGGGGACGGATGGGACAAGACAAACAGCCGCGAAGCTTGATATCTAGGTAGTTACGTTTAGCTAGGCGTAACACTCGAGGTGAAACGTCCATGGAGATAGCCCGACGGCCAACGATTGGTCCTCTTCCCTCTTCCGCTCTCGGCGATCCTCGGTGCTTTTACGTAGACGCAGAACAGACAAAGACGATGGGGGTTTCGCGGGTCCTTTCCGTTGGTCCGGAGCCTCCCTTTTTGCCCCGTCCGCCGACTCTTGTTGGACCCCTGCCAAGCGTCGACACCTCGTTTGCAACCTGGCGAGTTGCTGTGACATATTTCGGCGCGTCCCGCCCTTGGCGCATTCAGCTTCGAATCCCTTTCCGCAAGCGGGGTCCAGCGACGCCTGGTGGAAAAGAGCGCCATGTTGGTGTAAGGCTGCAAGGCACAGGCATCCACAGCCTTGGAGATGTGGTTAACCAGCCGAGAGACATGCCCACACAGCCGACTAACGGTTCCTCGGCGGTTTTTCCAGCTGAAGAGGCAGTATAGTTGGTCTGGCATTGACCCCTTAAGAACAGGGGAAACTTTCGTGTTGGTTCTGCTTTGGTGCCCTTGCAACAACGAGAACCCCCCGCCCAGACTAGCCGAGCTAGGAAGCTGGGGATCGATGTCCTGCATTTCGATGTTGGTACTTTAGCAAGGGATGTCGGCTGTGTGCTTACGGAACGGCTGAATGTTCGTCTTGTCTTTTCTCTTTCGCTTTGTTATTACATCACCCCCTCGGCGCATTCCTGACTGCTGTGCTGTGTTGTGCTGTCGACGTCGACAACCCGTACTGCGATGAACGCGTCGGTGGATTTCGATGCCTTTGGGCCGCAGTTGACGGGACGGTTCGACCTGACGCTTTATTTCGAACAGGCCATTCTGTCCATCGTGCCGTCCGCGCTCTTCTTGGCGATCCTCCCGTGCCGAGCCGCGTGGCTGCTGCGGCGGAGACGCTCGATCCCGAGCGGCGGATGGCTTCTCTTGGAAAAGCTTGTACGTGTAACGGCAGTGAAAGGCGTTGCGACGCCCGATCTAACATCTTGCTCTATTGCCTAGGCTACTAGTACGATTCATTTCTCCCTTCAAGCGACTCTCTTGGCGCTATGGGCACTCCCGACCACACTCAAGACTCCGGCGTCAATAGCAGCGGCCACTTTAGCCCTGGTCAGCTCGGTACTCCTCGTCGTCTTGGTCTACGCGGAGCATCGGCGCTCGACTAGGCCGTCCAAGCTCCTCAGCATCTATTTGCTCCTCTCGGCTCTGGTTGATGCGGCCCAAGCGAGATCGCTCTTCCTGCAACGGCCCAACACAACTGGGAAGATTGGCGCGGTGTTCGCGGCGTCTCTGGCCATGAAGCTTCTTCTCGTTTTGCTGGAAGAAATACCGAAGCCGGGCGCACCGGGGCCTTCATCAAAGGAAGAGATCAGCGGGCCGATCAACAGAGCTGTGTTCGGCTGGCTGAACCCGCTGTTCCTCCAAGGGTCCAGGGGCACGTTGGATGTCGGAGATCTCGGCGAGATCGATCGCAAGTTTGACTCGGCCCGGCTGCTGTCTATGCTGAGCTCGTCGTGGGACGGCAGTGACAAGTCGGCCAAACACGCCTTGCTCAGATCCACGCTCTCCGCTTTCAGAACCGGCTACCTGGCCCCAGTCCTTCCGCGGTTGTGTCTGGCAGCTTTCAACTTTTCCCAGCCTTTTCTGATCAAGAGGATCATTGAGTTTGTCGGGGGGTCTAGCGACGCGCAGTCTCCCGAGGTTGCAGGGGGCTTGTCGGCGCTGCCCTGCTCGTTTATCTGGGGTTGGCAGTCAGTGATTCCCCCTCGCATCGCAACGAGTGTGGCGTGCTGATTTCTTAGATATCCAAGGGCGTTTACAACCACGCGGTGTACCAGCTCACGACTACGCTCCGAGGCGGGCTGGTGTCCCTAATCTTTAGAAAGTCTCTCGGGCTAGACGCCGCAACTGCTAGCCAGGGCAAGGCCGTTACTCTCATGAGCACCGACATCGACTCAATCGCCAGCGGGGTCAAGGATCTGCATGAGATATGGGCCAGCGTTCTTGAGCTCGGCGTCGCTGTCTATCTGCTGAATCTGCAAATCGGGGCTGCGTGTTTTGTCGTTGTGATCCCAGCCGTCCGTAAGTGGTTTTTCTCGCGTCTTTTTCTCCACCATCTCGACTTGTGGACTGTTGACTGACGGATATAACCAGTTTGCACTTTCATCACAGAAAGGGCCACCGACGGCATCGGCCCTGCGAGGATGATGTGGAACGAGGGTGTCCAGGAGCGCGTTTCCACCACCTCCTCGATGCTTGCTCAAATCAAGGGCATCAAGATGATGGGCCTCGATGACTATTTTGCCGCCACGGTGCAGCGACTCAGGATTGCAGAGCTCGACATGTCGAAGAAGTTTAGAATGTTCATCGTGCGCATCATCCTCATTTGTAAGTCCCCGCGTTCGCAAACGCCGCCGTTCCGTTCAACTGCATCTGACGCTTCCCATAGCGAATCTCTCGGACCAGATGACCCCGGCCGTTGTCGTGACGGCCGCAGTGTTCTGGACCAGGGCCGACGGCTTCACCATATCCCAAGCCTTCACGTCTCTGGCCATCGTGGCCTTGGTTTCTACCCCCTTGGCGAACCTGATTGGCTCTTACCCGACTTTTGCGTCTTCTGTCGCCTGTTTCGGCCGCATCCAGGAGTTTCTCGTCCAAGGCGAGCGCAATTCCGAACAGGCTCGAGGCATCCAAGCCGCTGCAAAGAGGCATTCCGCGAGCACAGCGTCAGTCCCCGACATCTCGCCGAATAGGGCCTCAGAAGACGGCGCCATGGAGATGAAGACGACGGATGCTCAACAACCTGCACAGACGTCTGGCATTGCTGTCAGTCTCGAGAACGTAACTGTCGGCCTCGAGGGCAAAGAAGAGCCGATCCTCAGAGATATCACGCTGTCCCTTCCGAGAGCCAGATACACAGAGGTCACTGGCGTCGTGGGGTCTGGAAAGTCGACCTTCCTGAAGGCCATCCTCGGAGAAGTGTCCCTGACAAGCGGCAGCATCCGGTTTGCCGGACCAAACATGTCGGTTGCTTTCTGTGAGCAGTCGGCCTGGCTACGGAATATCTCCATCAAGGACAACATCGTTGGCCAAGAGCGGTTTGACGACGAATGGTACGGGCGTGTCGTTTTCGCTTGCGACCTAAAGCAAGATGTTTCCAGATTGCCAAAGAGAGACGACACACTTGTCGGCAGCGGTGGAATCACACTTAGTGGCGGGCAGAAGCAAAGAGTTGTGAGTAGGGCCCAGTCCCCGAGTGGAGGGTTGTGGTTACTGATATCATCGTGCCATCTAGGCGCTTACGAGAGCCGTGTACGCCAGACGGTCCATCGCAGCGCTTCATTCAGATCAACCAACCTAACTTTACCCTCAAAGTTAGTTAGTTAACATAAGGTTGTTTATAAAGTTAGTTAGTTAATTATTTATTATTTCTTATTAAAAGTTAATAAGATTAGTTATTTTAGTTAAATAGTTATAATACTATTCCTATAGTATATAAAGGTATCCTATTATTTCTATCCTTATATTTTCTTCTTTAGCTATATAGATTATTAAGTTATATAATAAAGTATAAAAAGTATATACTTCTTTATAACTTACTATTTATTATTCTCTAATAAAGTTATTCTTATTAGCCTATATACCCTATCCTTTATCTTTATCCTCTATTACTATCTTTTAAATATTTACTTTACTTTATCTTTATTTTTATTTTATTTTTCTCTATATTATTAAAAGCTTTATCTTACCTTTTATTTAATTCTTTAAGAGCTTAATTACCTCTATAGTCTTTATACCTATTAAATACCTCTATAAAGTTAGTAAAAGCTTTATAAAGCTAAATTTTCTTTTATAGTCTATAGCTATTACTAAGATAGTAAAGATATCTAAAGTAAGCTAGCTTATAAGAGAATACTACTTATAATAATTAATCTATTATTACTTTAGTATTTTAGTTTTAACTATAAGTACTTTAAACTACTTTTTTAGCTTATTATTAACTTAATTAAACTATTATACTATTTACTACTTCTATTTAATATTATTTAAAAACTACTTATACCTTAAGTCTTTAACTAAAGGTATAAAAATTAATATAATACTAAGGGATAATATTAAAGTAAATAATAGTAATAATAAGAATATAAAGCTTTTTTACTAATACTACTTATTAAAGTATTATATAATATTACCCTTAACTTTTTTTATCTATCTTAATTACTCCTTAAAGTTTTAAACTACTTTAAGGTATACTAATCTATATAAAAAATAAAAAATAATTAAAGCTAAGTAGAAAGGGAACTTATAAAGTATTATATAATACTTATTAAGTTTATTTTATACTAAAAGAATAAATTTATAAAGATAAGTTTAATAATTATAGTTTAGATCTCTAAAGGAGAATACTTTTTTAGCTTAACTTAGATACTCCCTATAAGTATAGATAAAGAGGGTATCTTTATTATATTTTCTTCTCTTTAATCTTTTAACCTTATCTAGTTCTACCTTAATAATAGAGGGTTAATAGTATAAGTGTTAAAATATTAATATTATATAACTATATAATACTTACTTTAGAATTATAGTTAATATATAAAGGTTATAGAATAGATATCTAGACCTTAGTTATAGGTAAGGGCTTAAACACTAGTTAGACCTAACTATAATTTAGGTACTAGAATAGAAGGGTATATCTATTTATATAACCTATAATCCTATAGTTAGGAGAGATAGTTATAAGTAATATATTATACTTTACCTTATACTTTATTTACCCTAGTTATAATTATACCTAGACTCTTATAGATAAGAGAGAGTCTATTTAATACTAATTAGTAATTACTTAGATAATTATAGATTAGTAAGAGTAAAGAGATAAGGCTTAAGTTATATAATAGACTATTCCTAAGGCTACCTAACTATAGAAGGGTTTAAGGAATAATCTACTATAATACTACTTATACTACCTTCCCCTATATATAATAGAATAAAGATAACTATAAGGATTCTCTCTATATTATATAAAGTTTTAACTTAGTATATAGTATTTATATAACTATTACTATTAACTTAACGTTATATATTATAAAATAACTACTATTATAGTATTAAAAGACTCCTAAGATTAGTTAAAAGGTAATACTCTAGATAACTACACCTTTATATATAAAGATATATTAAATAGAAGTAGTATTCTAATTATAACCTAGAGATTATAAATATTACCCTAATACTAGATAGAAAAATAGGAAATTAACTTAATAACTATATAATAAAAAAAAAGACTTACTATTTATATAGTATATAAACTTTACTAAATAATCTATATTAACTAAGATTAACTTATACTAAAATATATAATCCTCTTAGACTTTAAAGACTAGACCTTAGACTACTAAAAATATATCTATAAATCTTTTATCTAAGAACTTTTTAAATAGATTAATAAGAAGGGAATCTCCTTAAACTTAAACTTAGAAGAGGAGAAATAGATTATTAACCTTATATAATAAATAAGGGAGAAATACTCCTAGGTAAGAAGGTTATATATAATAGAAACCCTAAGTTATATATTAATAACTTTAGTATAATAACCTTAACTAGTAGCTACTTAAAATATTACTAAATAAGTAGTAGAATTTATTAAGTAGATATATAACTTAATAGAGACCTATAAACTAACTATATAAGACTAACTAGTAGTTAAAAATATACTACTAGCCTTAAGATTTACTTAGGAGGTAAATAGTTTCTTAAAGTACTAAGGTTATATAATACTTCTATATTAAAGAGATAATATCTATAACCTTCTACTATATTAAATAGTCTAAAATAGACTATATAAACTAACTTTAGTTTTTACTTTCTATAAGGGATAGAGGAAGGAAAAGAACTATATAGGTAAGCTATATAATATTCTCTATAATAAAGTAAAGATATTTATTAGTGTTTACTAATATCTTAGAATTATAGAAGATTAGTATTATATAATCTTTCTTAATATTTTATTAGGTTATATAGAAGAGTTCTTTTTATATTTTATAGGTCTTATAAGGTAATAAGATAAAATATATAATATACTAAATAAATACTTTAATACTAGTAATAACTATGCTTTATACTATATAGATTAGACTATAATAATATTTATATAAGTTAAAAGGGAGAATCTAAAGAAGAATAATATAGAGATCTTAGACCTTCTCTTAGATAAGCTACCTATTATATAATAAGTACTAGGATTTAATTTTTAAGGAGAAATTATACTTTATATATAAGTTATTTATATATACTAAGGAGTCTAGGAACTAAAAATAGCACTAAGTAACTTAAAAGTATACTATATATATAAAGAATTCTTCTTTAACCTAAGGGTATCTATATAAGTAGCCTTAGATAGGAAATAGATATTATATAAAATCCTTTATATTAATAGGTAGTATATATTTAATTATAGGGATAACTAAAAACCCTTATATAAAGGAGGGATAAGCTTTTAAAAGCCTTAATTTAATAGAGGGAGTAATAGATAACTATTTTAGTAAAAGATATATTATATAAATACCCCTAAGAAGTATTTTATATATAAAAAGGAAGGCTATTAGTTAACTAACTACTTAAATAAGGAGTAGAATTAAGTAAAAAAGTAGTATATTTAAGCCTATAAAACCCTAGGCTAAGACCTAGGAGATTTTATATTATATATTATAAATATTAAAGGGGAAAACCCTATAAAAGAAAATAAAAAAAACTTATATAATAAAGATAAACTACTAGGTAATAAAGAAATATTATCTTACTATTAGTATTATAGGTATAATAATATAGTTAACTATAGTATTAATAGGGTCTTAGTAATAAATAAAGGGTCTAAAAATAGGGTTTATTATACGTAAAGAAAAAGTAACTATTATAGGCTACTATGTTAAATTAGTAGTAGATTTTACTATAGCTACGTAGTAGATTTACGGCTAGGCTATAGAGAAACCCCGCGGCTAAGATATTAGCGTTAGCCTAATATCTCTAAGGTAATAGTAATAACTAGTATTATAATACTAGTAACTTTCTCTTATAGTAAAAGTTACTATAACTACTTTTTCTTTATTAAAATAGTAAGGGTTTAACTATTAGAAATATAGGTATACAAAGTTATAAGGATATATAATCCCTCCCTATATGTTACTTATTATATATATAAAACCTAACTATTTATCTATATATTTACTTATCCTCTACTAACTAGTTCCTCTAGTGCTTTATTTAGCAATATCTTTATAAATCTATTAGCTAGGTTATTACTTCTATAAATTTAGTAAATCTTATAGATTTTATAGCGTTTATATAACTACTATAACGCTATAATGTTAATTATAAGGCGTTTCTCCTTTGTGGTGCTAAGTTTTATAAGATACTTATATAGAAAGTATAAGTTAGTATAAATAACTATTAGGATCTATAGATACTCTAGTTAATTAGTTATTATTATTAAAGTAGTGCTAATTACGTAGGTAATATTAGTACCTACTACTATTATATAGATCTTAGAGGTAAGAATGCTATATATAACTCTCTTATACTTTATAGAGCTAAAATAGATAATATTACCCTTAATAGTAAAAGACCTAGTGTTACTAGGGGTCTACTTTATTAGCTTATTATTATTACTCTATTTATTTATAAGGATAATAATAAAACTAAGTTATAAAGTTAGGTTATTATTATTAGTAAATAATCTATTAATAAAAATATAAAGCTTAGTAGTTATAAGGTTAAGTAGCTAAAATTAAAGACCTTAATTAAGATTCTTTATTTACTATATAATATACTAGTTAAGCTCTTTAATTTTATTTTTCTTAGGTAATTAGTATTAAGCTATAATAGAGTAGTTAAAATAAGCCTTAGGTTAGTAAATTAATATAATATATATACTATAGGTGTGTTACTTAATATATTACTACTTTACTTATAGTAATTCTATATTAATAGGTTATAGTCTTTTACCTTAGCCTTTTTAGTAAAGAGTAATTTTACTATTAGCGTAGAGAGAAAGTATACTACTATTAAATATAATAGGTTTATTAGTCTCTAAGAATTACTTTAGTTTTATAGTAAAGGTTACTTTCTTTAATTTAATGTTTTTATACTTAAAGAAGGGTTTATTAGTTAGCTTAATAGTATTATTAGTTTATATACTAATTAACGTAAAATTATTATTATTAGCTAATAAGATTAGTAAATATAGGTTAAAAGTTAAAGTATCTATCTAGAGACTCTTTCTATAGTAGTTATTATATATTACTTACTAATAGGTCCTTACCTCTAGGATACTATAGAGTAGTCTCTTTATAACTATTATAGAGTTATATAGGTAAAGATAGTAAATCTCTATAGGTAGATAGGTAAGAATTATATAGTTAAGGAGTATTATTAACTAAGTATAGGCCTATATAATATCTTATAGCTATAGTATATACCTAAGGCGTAATAAAGTTAATACTAAAGTAAGAATTATTTATTATACTATCTACTAAATAGTTAGTAACTAGGTAAAAATTACTATCTTACTATTATCTATATATCCCTAGATAACTAGGTGTAATTTCTTATAAGGCTACTTATTTTTACCTTTAACTTTATAGACTAATTATAACTTAAAAATATAGATCCTATTATACTCTTTTTTATTATATCTAATAATAAAAAATATACCCTAGGTAGTAAGCCCTTTAATCTTAGCCTTATTAGATAATTTAAATAGCTTACTAGGCGTTATAATAATACTTTTTTTATATAATTCTACTACTAGTGTATAATTAGTATCCTCCTTAGTGGTAAAAGTACTAGTAAAATTTAATTTTATTATTACTTTCTCTACTATAAATATAGTTACTAGGTTCTTTTATAGTTATCTATGTCTTTTATGTAGGGGTTACTCTATAGTAATAATAATAGCCTTACGTGTCTCCTTAGCTAGGGGGTTTTCTTCTTCTAGTATTTAGTAAACTAAGATATAGTCTTCTACTAGTATGTCTCTAATTAGTGTACTATTAGTGTTAAATAGACTCTCTCCTGTCTATAAGAGTCTAGGTATGATTGTAACTAGGGTAAACAAAGTATAGGGTGAGGTATAATATATTGCTTATAACTATCTTTCCTAACTACTAGATTGTAGGTTATATAAATAGATATACCCTTCTATTCTAGTACCTAAATTATAGTTAGGTCTAACTAGTATTTAAGCCTTTACCTATAACTAAGGTCTAGATATCTATTCTATAACCTTTTATATATTAACTATAATTCTAAAGTAAGTATTATATAGTTATATAATATTAATATTCTAATACTTATAACTTTTCTTTTATAACTATATAATCCCTTGTGTTACCTAATTAGGTAACTCTAATTATTCTTAAAATAACTTTACCTACGCCTTAATAGTAATACTATTAATTTATATAATTAATTACTTTATACCTATAAATATTAATAAAATAAAAACTCTAATATATCCCCTTCTATTTATTTTTATTGTTATATAGTTCCTTTTTTCCTTATAGTAGTTATTAACGTTTTAGTAGACGCGCTTTAAGGTTACGTATATATATAAGCTCCTTCCTTCTTTAACTTTACCTTCTACCTAGTTAGGTAGCTATATAATAGACTTTTTCTTTCTATCTAAGGGTTTACTTTTTTTTCTCCTTTTCTCTCTTCTTCTTTCTCTTCCTTATACTTAATTTTTTACTTAACCCTTTATATAATATAGTATAAATTATCCTTTTACTTCCTTACTTCCTCTATATAATAGAAGTCTTCTTTAAGGTTATTTTTCTTCTTACTTCTTAACTTAATTTTTCTTAGCTTAGATTTATATATATCTACCCTTACTCTTCTTTCTTTTTTTACTAATATTCCTAGTTTAGTAGTTTATATAATCTTTATAATATCTCTTATTCTAGCTAGATAGAATACTACCCCTTTAGGTAATATTAGTGTTCTAAATAGAGAGGGTAGCATACACTTCCTTAATATCCCTACTAGCTCTACGTTTAATTAAAACTTCCTATTATTCCTTACTATTAACGTATATATATCTCTTTTCTATTTCCTAGTCTATATACTAACTCTTTTCTTAGGATAATAAATATTATATTATTAATCTCCCTTTATATAATATCTAAATTTATCTCCTAGCTAATAAGATAGTTCTAGTTTTTATTACTAAGCTTCTTTATTATAAAGGTTACTTTTACGCTATACTTATTTAGTTATATAGTTATTATATTTATATATATGCTACTAAGTATACTAATAATAATATTACTCCTTAATTTACTAAGTATTATTACCTCTATAGATATTAGAATAGTGCTTACGCTAAGTATATTTAGTAGTTATATAGTACTTACTATAACTATACTAACGCTAGAGATAATATCTCCTCTAGTAGTAATAATAGTTCTAATTTAGATAATAATAGTTTATTTAACTATTAGAAACCTTTAGTTTCTAAGGGTTATAACCCTTATACGCCTAGTAGTTATCTTAGAAAGAATATTAGAACTTTTAGTTTCTTCCTTAGTTCTTCTTATAACCCTTAGTTAATTAAAGGTGCTATTAAAGGGATTTAATTTCCTTTAGTTTTATATAATTATAGTATACTAATACGTTCTAGGGATATATAGATAGTTAGCTAGGTTCCTTAGACGTAGTTATATATAGGTTTACTCTTTCTTATAGCTTTAGTTTTATTATATAATACCTTCTTACTATTTTTAGGGATTAAGTAGTCTTAGTTTATTATATAGGGGTAAGCCTAAAAGATAGCCCTCTAACTATTAATTAATCTTTTTTCTTATTCTTTTAATGTATACTTCTATATATATCTTTAGAGTATTATATAATACTAGGTGCTCTAATACTAAGTTAGGTGTTTTTTTTATAAGTATGTTAGCTAAGTTATCCTTCCTATTAATCTATCTTACCTTTAATATCTTTTTTTTTTATATAACTTATATAGGCTTATAATATTAATTATAAGTCTCTTTTTATTAGTTATTCCTAGTTATATAAGATATTTATAGAGAGATCTTAAATCTAAGTATATAACTACTAGAATATTTAGCTATTAAAGTATATAAAGTATCCTATTAAGGGTTATACTTAGGGAAATCCTACTATTAAAACCTATAGTTATTCTATATAGCTTACTTACTAGTATACTTTATATAACTCTTTTATACTTTATTAAGCTCTAGTAGATAATATTCCCTTAATTTTAAAGTCTATTATTATATAAGCTATCTCTTTAGTAAGTATAATAATAAAACTAAGTTATAAAGATAAGTCTATATTATTTATAAATAACCTATTTATAAAGATATATATCTTTATATATTAGAGGTTTAAAGGTATATAGTATAGTCCTCTTTCTAGATAGTTAATTTACTATTAGATCTATATATTTAACACGTTAATATCTTCTTATTCTAAGTCTATAGTTTAAGCTACTATAGTAATATTATATAATACTTCTAGTTAGTAGATTAATACTATATATACTATTTTAGCTCTTTATAAAATAAATTATTATTTAGTATTATATATATCTAGATTAATAAGCTTAAGTTAACTAATTTAGCCTTTCTATGTAAACTAAATACTATTACTATCTATATAAATCTTTCTACTATTAAAGTTAATCTCTTAAGTTAGGGAGAGGATAGTTTTTAGCTTTATATAAAGACCCTTCTTTACTAATTTCTCTTTCTCTTTCTTAGAGAACATTAGTATTATAAATATTAATATATTATCTATTTATATTACTATTATATAAAATATATCCTTATTAGAGTTAGTATATAGGAGGTAGGGGTTATACGTAGACTCTAGTATTCCTAAATCTACCTTATAATATTCTAAGTATATTTTATACTAGTAAAGTCCTAATTTTACTAGTCTATATAGGGGTTATAGGATATATAGAAGTATACCCTCTAGATATTTCTCCTAGAGTTCTTTTAGGAGTTATACAATAATTATCCTTATTAGATAATTAGTTAACTAAGTATATACCTAAGTAATATCCCTTAGTTTATATTAGTATTTAAAGTCTTATATAAGAGTAGGTTTAATATAGATTAAGAGCCTCTAGCTTATTCTCTAGGTTATAAGTGCTTATATAAGAAGGAATTTCTTCTCTTAGTCTTTATAGCCTTATACTATAAGTCTAGATTTCTTATATACCTTATCTAGTAACCCTTTTAACTCCTATACTATTTATATAGAGTAGATTTATAGGTAACTATATTTTAACTCCTTATATTATATAACTTTAAATACACCTTAGCTAATAAGATTCTTAATCTTTAGCCTATCTAATTCTTTATATAGTAATCTAGGGGTTATAATAATGTTATCTTATCTTAGCTTTAGGGCTAGTTTATAGTAGTCCTTCTCCTTCTAGGAGAGGTATACTATAACTATCTTATTTAACCTTTATATAGTAGTTCTTATCCCTTTTCTTAGTCTTCCCTTTCTCCTTAGCTATTCCTAGGTTAGTTATATAACTTTAGAATCCTACTCTTTAGGTTTCTCTTTTTAGAAATAAGGTTTAATATATATTATATAAAACTAAGTTAGACTATTTACTATTTATATAGTAATAGTATAGCCTTTAATGCTATCTATCTTATATAGTCTTATCTATCCCTTATTCTCCCTCTATATAAGGACTTTACTCCCTATAGGTAAAGATAAAACCTACTAGAGGTTTAGGCTATTCCTTATATTTATTATATAATTAATTTTAACCTCTACCTAGATACCTTATAATATCTTTATAGCCTTCTAGATAGCCTATATACATTGTGTAATGTTATGCAATAGAGGTAAATCTTTGTTAATCCTTAGGTAAGTTCTAAAGATAAGTAAGGTTAGTATAATACTATATAGTCTAGCTATATTATTTAGGGCTTTAATTACTATCTAGAGGATTATTTCTTTATCTATATAGTACCCTAATTCCTTATAGAGGATATTATATATATATTAAAGGGGTATATATACCCTTTTAATCTTACTAACTACCTAGTGTACTTCTACTAGTATTTCTTTGTATAATATACCTATAATTTTTACATTGTTTTTAAACTCCTCTAATATAAAGTTAGTCTTTAGGTTATATATAATGTAGTCTAGTAGACCTATATATATATTAATCTAATATCTTATTAGGGTGTTCTAGGTATCTTATATAGATAGTAACTTTAGGAATATAGCTCCTTAGAAGCTAGTTTCTATATTAATAATATATAGGGTGTTCTTATCCCTTAATTATATAACGTCTACTATAATCTTATAATTAAAGTAGCTCTTATCCTTTAGAGAAAATTTAAATTACCTTAGGGCTAGGTTATATAATTAATAGTAATAATAGAACTTTTAAATTTTCTCTAGAATAGAGATATCTATATTATTATATCTTATACTCTTTAGGAGTTAGTGTAGGTAGTTTATATAAGGGTGTCTAAAACGTCTATAGAGCTTTCTTAGTTATTTCTCTATAAAGAATATACTTAACTCTATATAACTTAGATTAAAAAATAAGTATCCCTATTTTTAGATAACTAGGATTTAGAATCTATCCTTCTATATAATTATATTATCTACGTTATTAAAGTATACTCCTAGTTAATTAGTATTATATAATAAGAATAGGAATAGTATTAGAGTATTTAAGATATAGTATATAATATTACTAAGTTAATTTTTTATCTTTATTATCCTAATAGATATAATAGATATACTAGCTCTAAATTATACGTTAGCTAATCCTAGTTTTTAATCTATTCTTATATAAGGGTTCTCCCTTAGGTATACTAGTACCTAGGGTTTTTTTACTATTAAGAACTTAGCTACTCCTATATCCTATAGTTCTCCTTAATATAATATTATATATAGATCCTAGAGTATAAATTAGCTAGCTTCTATAGTTTTTAGTACTAAGAAGATATCCTCTCTTATTATATAATAGAAGAATACTAATACTATAAGGTAGGATAATATTTTCTTATTACCTAGTAGTTTATCTTTATTATATAAGTCTTCTTTATCTTCTTCTATAGGGTTTTCCCCTTTAATATTTATAACGTATAATATAAAATCCCCTAGGTCCTAGCCTAGGGTTTTATAGGCTTAGATATACTGCTTTCTTACTTAATTTTACTCCTTATCTAAGTAGTTAGTTAACTAATAGCCTTCTTTTTTATATATAAAATACTTTTTAGGGGTGTTTATATAATATATTTTCTACTAAAATAGTTATCTATTACTCTCTCTATTAAATTAAGGTTTTTAGAAGTTTATCCCTCCTTTGTATAAGGGTCTCTAGTTATCCCTATAATTAGATATATACTGCCTATTAATATAGAGGATTTTATATAATATCTATTTCCTATCTAGGGCTACTTATATAGATACCCTTAGGTTAGAGAAGAATTCTTTATATATATAGTATACTTTTAAGTTACTTAGTACTATTTTTAGTTCCTAGACTCCTTAGTATATATAAATAACCTATATATAAAGTATAATTTCCCCTTAAAAATTAGATCCTAGTGCTTATTATACAATAGGTAGCTTATCTAAGAGAAGGTCTAGGATCTCTATATTATTTTTCTCTAGATTCTCCCTTTTAACTTATGTAAATATTATTATAGTTTAATCTATATAGTATAGAGTATAGTTATTACTAGTGTTAAAGTACTTATCTAGTATATTATATATTTTATCCTATTGCCTTATAGGACCTATAAAATATAAAAAGAACTCTTCTATATAACCTAATAGAATATTAAGAAAGATTATATAATACTAATTTTCTATAATTCTAAGACGTTAGTAAACACTAATAAATATTTTTACCTTATTATAAAGAATATTATATAGCTTACCTATATAGTTCCTTTCCTTTCTCTATCCCTTATAGAAAGTAGAGACTAGAGTTAGTTTATATAGTCTATTTTAGATTATTTAACGTAGTAAAAGGTTATAGATATTATCTCTTTAATATAGAGGTGTTATATAACCTTAGTATTTTAGGAAACTATCTACCTCCTAGGTAAATCTTAAGGCTAGTAGTATATTTTTAACTACTAGTTAGTCTTATATAGTTAGTTTATAGGTCTTTATTAAGTTATATATCTACTTAATAGATTTTACTACTTATTTAGTAATATTCTAAGTAGCTACTAGTTAAGGTTATTATACTAAAGTTATTAATATATAACTTAGGGTTTCTATTGTATGTAACCTTCTTACCTAGGAGTATTTCTCCCTTATTTATTATATAAGGTTAATAATCTATTCCTCCTCTTCTAAGTCTAGGTTTAGGGAGATTCCTTTCTTACTAATCTATTTAAGAAGTTCTTAGATAAAGAATTTATAAACGTATTTCTAGTAGTCTAAGGTCTAGTCTTTAAAGTCTAAGAGGATTATACGTTCTAATATAAGTTAATCTTAGTTAATATAGATTATTTAGTAAAGTTTATATACTATATAAGTAGTAAGTCTTTTTCTCTTTTATTATATAGTTATTAGGTTAATTTTTTATTTTTTTATCTAGTATTAGGGTAATATCTATAATCTCTAGGTTATAATTAGGATACTACTTCTATCTAATATATCTTTATATATAAAGGTATAGTTATCTAAAGTGTTACCTTTTAACTAATCTTAGGAGTTTTCTAATACTATAATAGTAGTTATTTTATAATATATAATATTAGGTTAATAGTAATAGTTATATAAATACTATATACTAGGTTAGAACTTTATATAATATAGAGAGGATCCTTATAGTTATCCCTATTCTATTATATATAGGGGAAGGTAGTATAAGTAGTATTATAGTAGATTATTCCTTAAACCCTTCTATAGTTAGGTAGCCTTAGGAATAGTCTATTATATAACTTAAGCCTTATCTCTTTACTCTTACTAATCTATAATTATCTAAGTAATTACTAATTAGTATTAAATAGACTCTCTCCTATCTATAAGAGTCTAAGTATAATTATAACTAGGGTAAATAAAGTATAAGGTAAGGTATAATATATTACTTATAACTATCTTTCCTAACTACTAGATTATAGGTTATATAAATAGATATACCCTTCTATTCTAGTACCTAAATTATAGTTAGGTTTAACTAGTGTTTAAGCCCTTACCTATAACTAAGGTCTAAATATCTATTCTATAACCTTTTATATATTAACTATAATTCTAAAGTAAGTATTATATAGTTATATAATACTAATATTCTAATAATTAGCGTCTTAGTCTTCTTAGTAATATAGTTTTACTACTATAATATAAAAATTATAAGGGCCTTAAGGTAATTTAATAGTATATATAGTGCTATTATTAGTAAGTAAAGTAAATAGCCCTTACTATCTATTTTTTTTTTACTATATATAGACTAGTAACTAGAGGGGAAGAGCTACGCTAGTTATTATATTTAGGCTATTATATGTTACTAGTACCTTACTAACCTACCTTTTTATATAAAGTTAGTATACTTTATCTATTACCTTTTTTATTACTTTACTATGTTATAGGGTTAATAGTAATAGTAGTAAATTATTACTAATCTATAGGTATACTCTAAAAATAAGAAGTATAGGGACTAGACTGTCTAGTCCTATAGTATTATTTACTACCTTAATAGTAAGTTATAGTATAACCTCTAGTTTAGTATTACTTTTATTATATATAATCTTATATACTTAGTAAAGTACTCTATAGTATTATTTAACCTTGCTAATACTGTTGTATACTTTAATAGGTATCTCCTTTACCTTAATAGATAATACATAGGTAGTATATTTAAACTTAGCTACATAAAAGTTAAGGCCTATGTTAGTAATTATTTAGTCTAGTAGTCCTAGATATATATTAATCTAGTATATCTATAGTGCCTCCTATATATATTTAGTAGAGATAAATTAGAGAAACTTTATAGCGTTAAAGGTAGTTACACTATCTATAATATAAAGGATTAGTTTATTACTATCTAAGTATATTATATTAATAAAGACTTTATAGTTAAAGTTATAGTTATTATAGAGGGTAAACTTAAATCTTCTAGGAGCCCTTAAGTTTAGCTAGTAACTTTAGTAGAATTTATTAATCTCCTTAATTATTAAGATATCTATCTTATACCTAGCGTATTATAATACCTTATATAACTAATAGACTAATAGATAGCTAAAATAATAATAGATTTACTATAGCTTACTATTAGTAAGATAGTGTTATATAATAGTATACTTAGGTTATTCTAAAAGTATCTAGGTATAGCCTTATTTATATATAATTAATACTACTATTTTACCTTTTATAAGTATATTAGTAAGGTTATTAAACTATATACTATACTAGTTTATATTTTTTAAGTATAAAAGAAATAGTATATTTAAGGCTATAATATAAAAGGTTAAACTACTAATTAGTATAAATACCTTTATAGTCTTAAGGGATTTAAAATAATTACTACTACTAAATTATATTATAGCCTTACTAGCGTATCTAGTATTAATTAGTAATTTTATACTAATATAATAATAAAGCGCTATATATTACTATTACCCTACGGTTAATATATAGGTAGCACCTATATTAGGTATAATACTTTAAAAAACGTTAGCTAAGTATTAGTTATTAAAGGTAAATACCTTATTTATTATATTATTTTTTATAGTTAGGTCTCTATTTATATCCTCCTTTATAAGTATATAGAGAGTAGCTTAATTATAGAGTTAGATATACGCCTCTTAGCTATTAATAGATTCTTTACTAAAAAATACTATAAATATAAAGAAAATCTTATTATCTATTAAGTAATTCTTATTATCTTTTTAGTAGTTTTCCTCTATAAAGAAGATTTTACTACCTTTATACTTAAGTAAGAATTATTAGTATTCTTTTAGTAGTATATCTACTATAAGGGTGTCTTTGTATTATATATATAAGGTACTTTATTCCTCCTTTATATATTTTATTAACTAGTATCTAACCTTATAGTATATAAAATACTTCTTAGCTATAGAGTTAACCTTCTATTATAGGTAGTTATAATAATTATACCCTTATCCTTATTAGGGTAGTCTATAATTATTTTATTTATTATATTTATAATTAACTTAGTACTAGTTATCTATATTTACCTAGTTAGCTATAAAGAAGTATATTTTCTAACCTTTATATAATATAGATATTCTTATATTACTATATAGTTATATATAGAGGTTATTAAACGTCTTAGGTAGGTTAAGTAGTGTTATCTTATATTTAGGTATATCTTAGTAATAGGTAATAAGGGTATTATAAAAGTCTTTATCCTTAGGTAGTCCTTTATAGGTTATTACTTTTACTAGTAGGGTAACCTTATTAATAAGTTTATTAAAAATCTTATATTTATTTTTACTATAGTTCTTATAGGCTATAAACTTAAAGCTTAGCTAGCGTAGCTCTATAGTCCTCTTATTAAAGATATCTTTACCCTTAAAATATAACTTTAATTATGCTACTTATACGTTAAAGTTATTAGTTTACTTATTAAGGTAATTAGAGTAGTACTTTTTTACCTTACTACTTAGTATAACTATTATTACTACCTTATATTAGTTACTTATAATATTAACTTTTATATATATTTATATAAATAATAGTACTTTTAAATTAATTATTTTATACTAACTACCTAAGTATTTTAATAAAGGGTCTTTACTATAGACTTTAATAAGATTAGTTAAATACTATAGGTTTAGTATATTATTTATTTACGCTATCTAGCTATAAATTATTACAATTTATTTACTCTTCTTACGTAGTAGAATCTCTTTAACTTAAAATATTATATTTATTTAGGTTAGTAGTTAAAATAATAGGTTATTATATAAAGTTACCCCTTAGTATAGGGTAGTTTCTTATTTATATAGTAGGTTTTTATTATTACCTTAGTTATTAGCTAGTTATTTAATTAATATCTTATATAATAGTTAGTATTAGTTCTTAATATCTCTAATAAACTTAGGGTCCTTAATATAGTTTCTAAAGTCTAGATAGTATTTTATAGTATTCTTAATTATCTTATTATCCTAGGTAGGTAGGATCTCTATTATTACTATTATATAAATTTATTAACTAATTAATAATTTATTACTATAAATCTATACTCCTTAGCTTATAAGATATTAGTATAGTGCCTTTAAGATAGTATAGTAGAGGTCCTTATAGTCTTTAACCTCCTATTTATAAAAATCTATTTTAAAATTATACTATAATAGAGGTTTAATAAGTTTATTACGTTATATATTTATAATAAAGTTAATTGTAATAGTATTAAGGGCTTATTTTCTTTGTATAGTTAGGATACCCTCTAGGATGTCTCTAATAGTAATTTCTCTCTATAGTTATAAGTTAATTCTCTAGGTAATCTAGGTAAATAGTAAATAATTAGGAATAATATATCTTCTCTCTATAAGGTTATCTTAATAATTACTATACTTAGGGTATTTATTTATTATACTAGTAGATTCTATAAATTTTTTATGTATCTCCTCTATAGGTTATAATAGGTTTATTCTTAGGTAGTCCCTTTAGAGGGGAGTCTTCCTAGCCTTAGTTAGGCCTTTGCGTTACTTATTAGATAAAGCCTTTTGTGTGTAGTTTTTATGTTAAAGTTATAGGTAATTAAATAAAATAGTATAGTGTATAAAGTAAGGTGTTTTTTATAGTTAGATAGGGGACCTTTTACTAAGGGATAAGGTCTTTATAAGATAGTTATAAATCTAGGGTAGTCTTATAGTCTATTGCGAGGGGTAAAAGTCTTTCTTAAGTGCCTTTTAATTAACTATTATTTTTTATATTACTAATAATAATTTTATTATAGATAATATAAAAAACTTTAGTATAAAGCGCTTAGTAGTTATTATATTAAGGTTAGTTAAGATATTATAGGTTAATAGCTTTACCTCTTCTAAGAACTTTACTAATCTATAGTAATTATAGTAAGCAGTTATTATAAAGTTAACTATTAATTAGTATTAGTATTATAGGTATAATAATATAGTTAACTATAGTATTAATAAGGTCTTAGTAATAAATAAAGGGTCTAAGAATAGGGTTTATTATATATAAAGAAGAAGTAACTATTATAGGCTACTATATTAAATTAGTAGTAGATTTTACTATAGCTACGCGGTGGATTTACGGCTAGGCCACAGAGAAACCCCGCAGCTAAGATATTAGCGTTAGCTTAATATCTCTAAGGTAATAGTAATAACTAGTATTATAACACTTACCTTATAGTATTAGTATTCTTCTATTATATAATAAGAGAGGATATCTTTTTAGTACTAAAAACTATAGAAGCTAGCTAATTTATACTCTAGGATCTATATATAATATTATACTAAGGAGAACTATAGGATATAGGAGTAGCTAAGTTCTTAATAGTAAAGAAACCCTAGGTATTAGTATACCTAAGAGAGAACCTTTATATAAGAATAAATTAAAAACTAAGATTAGCTAACGTATAATTTAGAGCTAGTATATCTATTATATCTATTAAGATAATAAAGATAGAAAATTAACTTAATAATATTATATATTATATCTTAGATACTCTAATACTATTCCTATTCTTATTATATAATATTAATTAACTAGGAGTATACTTTAATAATATAGATAATATAATTATATAGAAGAATAGAATCTAGATCTTAGTTATCTAAAAATAGGGATATTTATTTTTTAATCTAAGTTATATAGATTTAAGTATATTCTTTATAGAGGAATAACTAAGAAGGCTTTATAGACGTTTTAAACACCTTTATATAGACTACCTATACTAACTCCTAAAGAGTATAGGATATAATAATATAGATATCTTTATTTTAGAGAAGATTTAGAAGTTTTATTATTATTATTAATTATATAACTTAGCCCTAAGGTAATTTAAATTTTCCCTAAAGAATAAAAGTTACTTTAATTATAAGATTATAGTAAACGTTATATAATTAAAGGATAGGAATACCTTATATATTATTAATATAGAAACTAGCTTCTAAGGAGCTATATTTCTAAAGTTACTATCTATATAAGATACCTAGAACACCCTAATAAGATATTAGATTAATATATATATAGGTCTACTAAACTATATTATATATAACCTAGGGACTAACTTTATATTAGAGGAGTTTAGAAATAATACTAAGATTATAAGTATATTATATAAAGAAATACTAGTAAAAGTATACTAAGTAGTTAGTAAGATTAAGAGGGTATATATACCCCTCTAACGTATATATAATATCCTCTATAAGGAATTAGGGTATTATATAAATAAAGAAATAATCCTCTAGATAGTAATTAAAGCCCTAAATAATATAGCTAAACTATATAGTATTATACTAACCCTACTTATCTTTAGAACTTACCTAAGGATTAATAAAGATTTACCTCTATTATATAATATTATATAATATATATAGGCTATTTAGAAGGCTATAAGGATATTATAAAGTATCTAAGTAAAGGTTAAAATTAATTATATAATAAATATAAGGAATAGCCTAAACCTCTAAAAGGTTTTATCTTTACCTATAGGGAGTAAAGTCCTTATATAGAGGGAGAATAAGGGATAAATAGGACTATATAAGATAGATAGTATTAAAGGTTATACTATTACTATATAAATAGTTAATAGTCTAACCTAGTTCTATATAATATATATTAAACCTTATTTTTAAGAAAAGAAACTTAAAGAGTAGGATTTTAAAGTTATATAACTAACCTAGGAATAGCTAAAGAGAAGGGGAAGACTAAAAAAAGGGATAAAAACTACTATATAAAGGTTAAATAAGATAGTTATAATATACCTCTTCTAGAAAAAAAAAAACTACTATAAATTAGCCTTAAAACTAAGATAAAATAATAGTATTATAACCCCTAGATTACTATATAAAGAATTAGATAGGCTAGAGATTAAGAATCTTATTAGCTAAGGTATATTTAAAGTTATATAATATAAGGAGTTAAAATATAGTTACCTATAAATCTACTCTATATATATAGTATAGGAGTTAAAAGGGTTACTAGATAAGGTATATAAGAAATCTAAACTTATAGTATAAGGCTATAAAGACTAAGAGAAGAAATTTCTTTTTATATAAGTACTTATAACCTAGAGAATAAGCTAAAGGCTCTTAATCTATATTAAACCTACTCTTATATAAGACTTTAAATACTAATATAAACTAAGGAATATTACCTAGGTATATACTTAGTTAACTAATTATTTAATAAAGATAATTATTATATAACTCCTAAAGGAACTCTAAGAGAAATATTTAGAGGGTATACTTCTATATATCCTATAACCTCTATATAGATTAGTAGAATTAAGACTTTACTAGTATAAAATATACTTAGAATATTATAAGGTAGATTTAGGAATACTAGAGTCTATATATAACCCCTACCTCCTATATACTAACTTTAATAAGGATATATTCTATATAATAGTAATATAAATAAATAATATATTAATATTTATAATACTAACGTTCTCTAAGAAAGAGGAAGAGAAATTAGTAAAAAAGAGTCTTTATATAAAGCTAAAGATTATTCTCTCTCTAACTTAAGAGATTAACTTTAATAGTAAAAAGATTTATATAGATAGTAATAGTATTTAGTTTATATAAAAAGGCTAGATTAGTTAACTTAAACTTATTAATCTAGATATATATAACACTAAATAATAATTTATTTTATAAAGAGCTAGAGTAGTATATATAGTATTAATCTACTAACTAAAAGTATTATATAATATTACTATAGTAGCTTAAACTATAGACCTAGAATAAAAAGATATTAATATATTAAATATATAAATCTAATAATAAATTAACTATCTAAAAAGAAGACTATACTATATACCTTTAGACCTCTAATATATAAAGATATATATCTTTATAAATAAGTTATTTATAAATAATATAAACCTATCTTTATAACTTAGTTTTATTATTATACTTACTAAAGAGATAGCTTATATAATAATAAACTTTAAAATTAAGGAGAATATTATCTACTAAAGCTTAATAAAGTATAAGAGAGTTATATAAAGTATACTAGTAAGTAAGCTATATAGAATAACTATAGGTTTTAATAGTAGGATTTCCCTAAGTATAACCCTTAATAAGATACTTTATATACTTTAATAGCTAAATATTCTAGTAGTTATATACTTAGATTTAAGATCTCTCTATAAATATCTTATATAACTAATAATAACTAATAAAAAGAGACTTATAATTAATATTATAAGCCTATATAAGTTATATAAAAAGAAAAAGATATTAAAAGTAAAATAAATTAATAGGAAAAATAACTTGGTAAATATACTTATAAAGAAAATACCTAACTTAGCACTAGAGTACCTAGTATTATATAATACTCTAAAGATATATATAGAAGTATATATTAAAAAAGTAAAAAAGAAAATTAATTAATAGTTAAAGGCTTATCTTTTAGGCTTACCCCTATATAATAAACTAAGACTACTTAATCTTTAAAAATAGTAAGAAGGTATTATATAATAAAACTAAAGCTAGAAAAAAAAGTAGACCTATATATAACTATATCTAAAGAACCTAGTTAACTACCTATATATCCTTAGAATATATTAGTATACTATAATTATATAAAACTAAAAGAAATTAGATCCCCTTAATAGTACCCTTAATTAACTAAGGGTTATAAAAAGAACTAAGGAAGAAACTAAAAGTTTTAATATTTTTTCTAAGGTAACTACTAAGTATATAAGGGTTATAACCCTTAGAAACTAAAGGTTTTTAATAGTTAAATAAACTATTATTATCTAAATTAAAACTATTATTACTACTAAAGGAGATATTATCTTTAGCGCTAGTATAGTTATAGTAAGCACTATATAACTACTAAATATACTTAGTATAAGTACTATTTTAATATCTATAGAGGTAATAATACTTAGTAAATTAAAGAGTAATATTATTATTAGTATACTTAATAGTATATATATAAATATAATAACTATATAACTAGATAAGTATTATATAAAAGTAACCTTTATAATAAAGGAGCTTAGTAATAAAAACTAAAACTATCTTATTAGCTAAAAGATAAATTTAGATATTATATAAAGGGAGATTAATAATATAATATTTATTATTCTAAGAAAGGAGTTAGTATATAGACTAAGAAATAGAAAGAGATATATATATATTAATAGTAAAAAATAATAAGAAGTTTTAATTAAACATAAAGCTAGTAGGAACGTTAAGGAAGTATATACTACCCTCTCTATTTAGAATACTAATATTACCTAAAGGGGTAGTATTCTATCTAGCTAGAATAAGAGATATTATAAAGATTATATAAACTACTAAACTAAGAATATTAGTAAAAGAAAAAAAAAGAGTAAGGGTAGATATATATAAATCTAAGCTAAAAAAAAAAAAAACTAAGTTAGGAAGTAAAAAGAAAAATAACCTTAAAAAAGACCTCTATTATATAGAGGAAGTAAGAAAATAGAAGGATAATTTATACTATATTATATAAAGGGTTAAGTTAAGAAATTATATATAAAGAAGAAAAAGAAAAAGAGAGAAAAGGAGAAAGAAAACTAAACCCTTAGATAAAAAAAAAAGTCTATTATATAGCCACCTAACTAGGTAAAAGGTAAAGTTAAAGAGAGAAAGAGCTTATATATATATATAACCTTAAAATATATCTACTAAACGTTAATAACTACTATAAGAAAAAAAGAAACTATATAATAATAAAAATAAATAAAAGGAGATATATTAGAGTTTTATTTTATTAATATTTATAGGTATAAAATAATTAATTATATAAATTAATAGTATTACTATTAAGGCGTAGGTAAGGTTATTTTAAGAATAATTAGAGTTACTTAATTAAGTAATATAAGGGATTATATAGTTATAAAAGAAAAGTTATAAGTATTAGAATATTAATATTATATAACTATATAATACTTACTTTAGAATTATAGTTAATATATAAAGGTTATAGAATAGATATCTAGACCTTAGTTATAGGTAAAGGCTTAAACACTAGTTAGACTTAATTATAATTTAGGTACTAGAATAGAAGGGTATATTTATTTATATAACCTATAATCCTATAGTTAGTAGATATAGTTATAAGTAATATATTGTGCCTTACCCTATACTTTGTTTACCTTAGTTATAATTATACCTAGACTCTTATAGATAAGAGAGAGTCTATTTAATAATAAGTATAAAATATCTTTTAGTCTTCTAAGTATTAGAGAAGATACTTTATCTCTATCTAAATCTTAAATAAGTAACTAGTTTAACTAAACTTCTTATTACCTTAGGTTTTTATTATTATTATATAAAGGGGCTTTAGTATATTCTTATAAGTAAAATAGGTTATTTTATAGAGATATAAGAATACTCTATAAGACGTTATATCTTATAGAAGTAAAAATATAAGATATATTAGGGGTAGAGTTAAGTATAGAAGAGGAATAGTTATTTAAGAGAAGAGGGTTAAAGAGAGTATAGTAGTTAGATTATTACTATAGGAGTTACTTACTTAGAGAGAAATAAAAAATAAAAAATATCTATTTTTATATATATATAACTAGCTTACTAAAATATTCTATACTTATGTAAGCTACTTAGAAATTAACCCTTAGTTACGTAAGCCTAGTTATATAAGATAGTAACCTTAACTTAAAGTAATAGGTAAAGGAATAACCTAGATAGTTAAAAAGAGAGAAAGAGAAGTTAATCTTATTTCTCTAAGAATCTTCTAGATATTCTTATATTATATAAGAGTCCTACTTATATAATTAATATATATATTAATCTACTAGTTAAGTAGATTATATATATATATATATATCCCTTATATAAATCTCTATAATAGAGAAAATATAAAGTAAAAAAGTATAAGAGTTAAAGGTATTAACTCTTACTTTTAATAATTCTTAATCTTAGTAAAGACCTTTTAGTTATCTAAAGATAAAGAATTATTAACTAAAAGCTAATAACTCTTTATTTTATTAACTTAGCTTTAATTAATAAATACTATAATCTTTAACTACTTAAGAATAGCTCTTTAAATTATAAAAAAAGTAAAATTCTATTAAGTATTATTATCTTAAAGTAGCTAAAGCTTAGTAGTTAACTAAAGGTATAAAAAGAATTTATTACTCTTTATCTCCCTTACTATATTATAAAACTTTTAACTTTACTAAGGGAAAGATTTAATAAAGTAAATAATATTATAAAACTTTTTAATTACTTTTTTTTTAAAGCTAAAGCTTTCTCTTATAGTCTTTAGTTAACTTATAAATACTTACTTTAATATTAAAAACTTTATAGTTTTTACTATATATAAAGGTATAAGCTATAAGGTTAAAAATATAGCTAAAGTAGTAAAAATAATACTCTTTATAGTTTTACTTATTTATTATTAAGTTAATTAAAAGGTAGAGATACTTAATATAAGTATTATTATTAAAAGTATTATTATAAATAATAAAGCTTAGCTTTATAATAATCCCCTAGCTATTAAAGACCTTATAAATAGTACTAGTAAGGTTCTCTCTATTATAAGTACCTATTTACTCCTTTAAAGTAAAGAGATATTTTTAATAGTACCCTTAAAGATTAAAGAAGTATAAAATAACTATAATAATAGCCTTATTATTAAGTAAGATCTAAAGATTAAAGTAAATATAAATCTTAGAAATAAACTAATTTAGCTACTACTAGATAGTTTTTTTATATTATATAAAGTAGTATAAAATATACTACCTTATATAGGTCTTACTCTATAATACTTAAGAGAATAATAATAAATTAAATTACTAAAATAGACTCCTTAGGTATAAGTTCTTAAAGATATTTATAAAGATATTATAAGATATAATAAAAGTAATAGTAAGGTTTTAAATAATCTTAACTTTAACTAAAGAAATAAAAGTATATAAAGTCTTAACTTTTTTATTTAGATAAGTAGTATTATTATTAACCCCCCTATTACTATTAATAGTAATAAAGGTATCTTTTATAATTTTATATACTTTAAAAAGATACTCTATAGCTAAAGTTATTAAAACTATAGAGAATATTTTTACCTTTCTTCTTTAGTTATAAAGTCTATAGTACTAAAAAGATAACTTTATAATAGGGGTTAGTTAGTAATAAATCTCTATAAAAAAACCCCTATATACTTTAATCTATAATAACCTCCCTCTACCTTTCTTTTTTATTAGCTAGTACTTAAAAATAAAGATTAATTATATTAATAAATAAAAAAAAGGTTATTAAAAGAAAAGTATAGTAAGAGAGTAGCTAAAGATATATTTTTTACTTAAGTATAAATTAACTCTTAAGATTAAAAGTTATATAGTTTATAAGTAAGTAAGCTATATAAGTAAGTAAGCTACTTTTATAGAATTTTATATAACCTACCTTTCCCTTTATTTTTCTCTACCTATAACTATAGTATAATAATTAAATAAAAGTAATTTAGTCCTAGCGCTTAATACGCTTAAATTAAACCTAAAATTAAGCGTATAAGAAGCTATATTACACTACAATGTATCTTACACTACTCTTTAATAACAATAAGCTAGCTAACCTACTAGATATAATATATAACTATATAACTAGAAGTTAACCTTATATAAAGAGGAGACTATTATCTAATATATTATTAACCTAGATTTATAAGTATTTTTACTATACTTAAGTACTATTTAAGAAATAGCTAATTAACTACTTTATAACTATAATGCATAACGCATTAAAATAAACTAAGCTTTAAACTTTATATAATAATAACCTAAGCTCTAGACGCGTTTTAATTAAAGAATTAACTATTAGAGAGTCCTTTATAAAGATCTAGATATATATTATATATAGTTTTCCCTTATATAAAATATAATTATAAAGTATAATATAGATAATACTAATATCTATAACTTTAATAAGACTAGGTTTATAATAGGTAAGATATCCTTTAAAATAGTTATTATAGCCTCTAAATAACGTAGTAAGCTTAGAGAAGTATAACAAGGGAATTAGGAATAGGTTATAGTAATCTAGGGTATTAGGTTATATAGCTATTCTATCCTACTATATATTATCTTTATAGGTAAGGTCTATCTTAACTCCTAGATATATAATAGCCTCCTTTTACCTAACTAGGTAATTATACTTATAGAAAATAGTTAAATAATAAATAAGAAAGGCCTAAAATAAGTAAAGTACTTTAATTTCTATATAAAGAGTTATATAAAGGGTGTTTATTACCTCTTTATCCTTAATAGCTATAAAAGCTACTATTCTATTAATTTTAAGCTATACTATAAGGAGTAGAATATTATTATACTCTATATACCCCCTTATTTATTATATAAGCTTTAGCCTCTTAATGTTAAGTACTTTAGTCCCTTAAAATAAGTATATAGCTAAGAAATTAAGGTTTTTATATAGGTATATATTTTATATATTATAAAAGAAGACTTCCTCTTAGCCTTTTATAAGGCGTATAATAAGGTAATAATAACATTAAATATTTAAGTAGGCTTTAGAGTAACTAGCCTTGTCCTATATAACCTAGAATATATAATTTTATAGCTAGATATAAAGCTTTAGACGCTATTACCTCTAGGTTCTTCTACTAACTTACTACTAGCTTAGGTCCTAAAGACGCTAAATAACCTAATTAAATTTACTTTATAGTCTAATTTTATTATAAATTATATTATATAATATTAAAATAGCTCTTTAATATTAATTATTATATATATATAATAGCTAAAGAAAGGAATTATAGTAGTAGTATATAACTAGGTTTTATTATAGGTATAAATAACTAAGTATTAGGAGGTAAATAAGCGTATAAGCTACTATTACTATATAAAAAAAAATAGCTTTAGAAAGGTAGAATACTTATAATTAGTTAGGTAAAAGATTTAAAGTCTTAAATAGATATAATAAAGTAGTTATAGGTAAAAATAGGTTAGAGTAATAGTTATATAAGGAGGATAGAAATATATATATAACGATATAGTATCTATAGAGAGACTAGCTATAATACTTGTATGTGTTAGAAAGTTAAATCTACCTCTAAAGAAGAGGATTTTAAATAGTTTAAATTAATTTAAGGCGTTATAGTTAATTTCTTTTATACTTTGTTGTATAGGTGCTAAAAAGTAGCTTACTCGCTTGTGTGGCTTACTTGCTTGTAAACTACGTTATAGTAGAGTATTATTTATAAGGGGAGTAAATATTTTAAATAGCCTTAAAAAGAGGGTAAAAAAGTATAAAAAAAAAAAAAAAAGAGAGAAAAATAATAGTAGGAGGGGTAAAGTATAAGGGATAATAACTTATAGTAGATAATCTACTATATATCTATATTAATACTAGGAATAGTATTATAACTAGGGGTATAAGATAGGATTATAGTATTAGATTAAATATATAGTAATAGATTATATAATAATCTAGACTTTACTATAGTTAATTAACTAGTTTAACTTTAGGTATAAAGTTAGTTAGTTAATATAAAGCTATTTATAAAGTTAATAGTTTAGTTAGTTAAGTTAGTTATTAGAGTTAATTTGAATGAAGCGCTGGTTTATTGTTCTGCTGGATGATCCTTTCAGCGCTCTCGATGCCGAGACACGAACAAACGTCTTCAGCCGCCTACTTGGCGCGAAGGGTCTTTTGCGGCAAGGCGATACAACTGTCATCCACGCCACCCCTGCCGGTGAGTTTTCTTGCCTATTACTCTCCGTCTTTCTTGTTCTCCGTCGTCAATAAGCACCGTAGGGATCGCTGCATGAACACACTGACATGATTCCACCAGGTCCGCGAAGGTCAGTCGCCGACAACGTCATCCTTTTCGGCAAGACGGGGTCTCTGGAACAAGCAGGACCTTTGATCGATCTCGCCACGGCTTTCAAGGACGTTGACCTGGAACCCCGCCCGGAAGACACCATTCAAGAGGATGAAGATGCGAGCGTGGCGACCGAGGCACCGAAACCCGAGGCGTCAGAAACCAAGGAACAAGGCGCTACTACTCAGAGACGATCGGGCGACTTCTCGCTCTACAGGTTCTACCTCGGATCCATCGGCCCGACCCTTACCATCACATTTGTTCTTGCCGCAGCCACATACATCTTTCTGGGCTTCATGCCAAACGTCTGGCTGAGAATCTGGACCGAGCGCGGGACCAGCGACGGGAGCCGCGGCGCCTACTTCGGCGCCTATCTGGCATTCTGTCTCGGAACTGTCCTGTCCTCGGGACTGGCCGTCGGGCTCTTCTTCGTCGTCGTCGTCCCTCGCTCGGCTACGAGGCTGCACTGGAAGCTCCTCGACTCGGTCCTCAAGGCTCCCCTGTGGTTCTTCGCGACGGTGGACAGCGGCGTCACTCTCAACCGCTTCAGCCAGGACATGACGCTCGTCGACCAGACTCTGCCCACGGCCTTCTTCGAGGTCGTGCTCGATACCCTGGTCGCCATCGCTTCCGCGGCGCTCATCGCCTCGGGGGCCCGGTACTTCGCGGCCGTCATCCCCTTTTGCGCCTTGCCCCTGTACCTGCTGCAGAAGTTCTATCTCAGGACATCTCGGCAGATGCGTCATCTCGACCTCGAGTCCAAGTCCCCTCTCTACACCTTGTTCACCGAGTCCCTCGGCGGCGTCGTGACGATTCGCGCCTTTGGGTGGCAGCAGGGTCTCGTCAAAGAACAGCTTGGCCTGCTCGACGCTTCCCAGAGACCTTACTACTTGCTGTTTTGCATCCAGCGATGGCTGGCGGTTATGCTGGACCTGTTTGTCGCCGTGATTGCAACCGTCCTGGTGAGAATGCTGCCCATGTTGGTTTGTTCTTTCGGGACGCACTAACCATTCGCAGGTCGCATTTGCTGTCAAATACACCGGCACGACGAGCGGCGGGGCCATTGGCCTATCCATGGTCAGCCTGATGGGCCTGAACTCTAGCTTGTCGAGGCTGATCAGTTCTTGGACGAATCTGGAGACCTCTCTCGGTGCTATCGCTCGGTTGCGTGACTTCGTCCGCGATACTCCTCGGGAAGATGGCGCCGGTGTCCAGGACTCACCCCCGGTTCCTCAAGGATGGCCGTCTTCAGGTGCGATCAACCTCGAGAGTATAGATGCCGGATACAAGTATTTCCTCCCCATCCTGTAGATTGCGCGGCAAGGGGTTCGGTGCTAACCGTGGCAAAGGGCCGGCGATGAGAAGGCTCTCCGCGAGGTCTCCCTGAGCATCAAACCTGGCCAGAAGGTTGGCTTATGTGGACGCACAGGAAGGTTAGTCAACATCTCCTAGCATATTACCCGCCCTCGCAACTCTCTTCTCACATGAGATGTGCATGCAGCGGCAAGACTTCCTTCCTTCTCACCCTGCTCCGTCTTCTGGATACGCCGACGGGGTCCATCCGGATCGACGGCGTTGATCTCGGCTCGCTGTCGCGCAAGGCGATCCGACCGCATTTCATCACGCTGCCTCAGGACCCGGTGACTCTGCCCGGGACCGTCCGAACGAACCTCGACCCCAACGGCTCCTTCGATAGGCAGTGCGGCGACGAAGAGCTGCTAAAGGCACTGAAGAAAGCTTTGCTGTGGGACGATGTGATCGAGTCCCGGGGCGGTCTGGACGCCAGCTTCGCCGGGTTGGGTCTGTCCCACGGCCAGCGGCAGCTGTTCGCTCTGGCCCGCGCCATATTGCACAAAGACCAGAGCAGGGTTGTCCTGTTGGACGAGGCAACCAGCAGCGTCGACCACGAGACCGACGGGTTGCTTCAAGAGGTCATCAGAAAAGAGCTTCCAAGCCATACCGTTCTGGCCGTGGCGCACAGGCTCGACACCATCGAGGACTACGATGTCGTGGTGGTCATGGACAACGGCAGGGTCGCGGAGGTGGGCAACCCGAGACAGCTTCGGGAGCAGGCTGGATCGGTCTTCCGGCGCCTCCATGCGTATTGATCTCGTTCCAATGTTTAGGTTTGTTGGGGGCGGGCCATCCAAGACCAGTTGCCGAGATGAGTCACTGGTGCGTGCGGTCAATGTGGAAGGCCTTTTCGGCATAACGGCAACGGGACATGGTTCCCTGACGGCATGGTTCGAGATCTACAAGCAAACCCGGTGTTTATTAAAAATACAGACCTATAGCCGGCGCTAGAAAGTTTGGGTTTCTTGCGCAGGTTGTGAGTTGATGGGTGACATATTGAGGGCACCCGGGGCGCCAAAGTCAAGGGCGCCAAGCCTCACATGCACCCGTCATTTACAGTGCTCGTAGGTAAAATGCCAAAAATATGAGACACTAAGAAGCGGGTGGTTGTTGAATTGGAGAGCGTTGGCGGTGTCGAGCTGTTGAGTCATAGCTGCCAACTTTCCCTGCTCATGTTTTGGTGATCGTTTCCATGTCAATCACACCCCGGGGAGCTCCGGACTTCGGGCCCGGTCCGACGTAACCCAGTGACGAGCACCAAAGGCATCCTGACTCGTTCCGAGCCGGATGCTTTACGTAGGACAATAATACGAGGGCAGCTATTCATTCTGCGGCTACCCACTGGCAAATGCCCTGTCGAATCTGACGCAAGGTATGATGGGGAAGTTCGCTCTCCCCGGTTGACGAAAACTGTTGGGATGAACCGATTGCCATGAGTCACCGATGGCTATGCTCTCGTGTTATAAAAAAAGGCAATCTTTGAAGTTGAGATGACATGTCCGCAAGCTGTCCCATCATCGACGCACCCACCATATCAAAGCTGCATCCTGCCACCGATACACGTAGCTCTTTGCTTCATCCCAGCCCCGAGCTACCTGTTCCTTTTCCTTTTACTTTACGGTTCAAAGATTCACCCGGATTAGAAGGCCATAACGATGGCGAACATGGACGGAACAGATACCCGTGGCCTAGCATGTGCGCTCGACGAGCCGACGCGTCGCGGAATCTACAACCGGCCAGCCGAGACCTTCCTCAGCAACGTGTCGAGATTCAAGCTGATTGAGACAACCCTTCGCGAGGGAGAGCAATTCGCGAATGCCTTCTTCGATACCGGTTCGTCTCGGCTGCCCCTTGTCCATAGGTTCTGCCGGGGCCAGCAAAGGCCTGTTGGTATTACTGACGGAACTGAAGCTGATACTTGCCCTCAGAAACCAAGATCAAGATGCAAGAGTCCCCGGCCGTAACTCTTCAAACGAAACGAAGCATACAGAAGATAGGCTAACACGTGGGGGTAGAGCGAAGAAGCTCGACGAGTTTGGGGTGGATTACATCGAGCTTACAACTCCGGTCGCGTCGCCACAGTCCCGCAAGGACTGCGAGATGATTTGCAGACTCGGTCTCAGGGTACGACTCTCCAGGCTCTCTCTGCCCGCCCTCTCCGAATTTCTCCTTGGTGAGTCTCTAACAAAGAGCCTCCTCAGGCCAAGATCCTGGCACACGTGCGATGCCACATGGATGACGTACGAGTAGCCGTAGAATGCGGTGTCAATGGAGTGTAAGGCAGCCCCCCCCCCCGTAGACGGTTTTCTGGCATTCCGCAACATAGACTGAGTGCGCGTAACGCAGCAACATCATGATGGGCACGTCGGCTCTTCTCCGCCAGCATTCCCACGGCAAGGACGTGGCCCAGATCATCAGGGCGGCGATCGAGGTCATCGAGTACGTCAAGTCCCGCGGCCTCGAGGTCAGGTTTTCCACCGAAGACTCCTTCCGGTCGAATCTCGTCGACATCCTCTCCGTCTACAGGGCCGTCGACAAGGTCGGGGTCGATCGCGTGGGGGTTGCCGACACCATTGGATGCGCCAACCCGCGCCAGGTCTACGATCTGATACACACCCTTCGAGGGGTTGTCTGTGAGTCATCGCCCCTGGCACCAGTCCCCCCCCCCCCAGAACATGGAACAACACAAAAGAGACGATGCGACAAGTGAGCCAACGGTCTTTTGACGTCTCGTCTCGGAAAAACAGCTTGCGATATCGAGGCCCACTTCCACGACGACACGGGCTGCGCCACCGCCAACGCCTACACGGCCCTCGAAGCCGGCGCCACCCACATCGACGTGACGGTCCTCGGCATCGGCGAGCGCAACGGCATCACCCCCCTCGGCGGCTTCATGGCGCGCACGATCGTCCAGGACCGCGAGTACGTCACCGGAAAGTACAACCTGCGCCTGATCAGGGAGCTGGAGGACATGGTCGCCGAGGCCGTGCAGATCAACACCCCCTTCAACAGCCCGATCACCGGGTTCTGCGCCTTCACGCACAAGGCCGGGTTCCACGCGAGGGGCGTCTTGGGCCACCCCAGCAGCTACGAGATCATCGACCCCGAGGACTTTGGGATCGCGCGATACGTCCACTTCGGGTCGAGGCTGACGGGCCGCCGGCGCGCGATCGAGACCCGCGCGAGCCAGCTCGGCCTGGACATGCCGGACGACCAAGTCGGAGTTGTGTAAGTGCTGCTGTTGCTTCGATGTGGGGGGGGGGGGGGGGGGGGGGTTGTGTGCGTCGGCACATGTGCTTACTGACGTGACATTCCAGGAGCGAGAAGATCAAGATGCTGGCTGGCATTCGGCCATTGGCCATCGAGGACGTGGATTCCATCATTCGGAGTTGCCATGCGGGTCAACCGCAAGACGAAGAGTTGCTGTAGGGTCTGGCATGACGATGTCTTGGTTTGCACGCTGTCGATGACAGCCCTGGTGGGACGTTGCACTTTATGTGGATGATTATGAATGAAGCCAAGGAGCCTTGGCCAAGCTACCAAGCCAAGGGATGAAAGCCTTTGATGACAAGACGTTGATCTTGAGTTTCCAATGACTACAAGGGGCTTGTTATCATGTCAATATTAGCGACTGGGGTAAAAGAGCTATCAAAGTGCTAAGCTACTCATCAGGTCTCGGATTCCATATCTCCTCTCTCTCTGGTTTGACAAACGAGCAAGTTCCTTGCCTCCCTCGTCATTCATACTCCCAGCCTATACTTCAATGAAGCGCGCCATCCAGGTTTTGGTGATTTGCTTGGCCCCGTCCACTAGGCCCATGTCCAGAAGCAACTGAACAGTGCCCCTGAGAGCGCTTTCGAGCGCACTAAAAGTCCAGGTGTGCGTGAAGGTGGCCGCTTCTCCAATGAAGACGGTATTGAACTGGGTTTGGTAGAAGGCCGGGAGGTACAGATGCTGCTGCGACAGGATCTGCATCGTGAAGGCGCCGGCGTGGTGCTCGTCCTGCTCTCAGCAGTGCCGCGCGGAAACGCCCGTTCAGTTCTCCTCCACGACGTCGCCGTGGACTCGGACGAGGGCCTTCTTGACGTAGGCGAGGTGCTCCTGCTCGGACATGGAGCAGGCGACGGTGGGCTCGTGGTCGGACAGGTACGAGGCCAGCATGGTGCCCGGCCCGGTGGCGTTCAGGTCCTACGAGGGATAGCACACCTGGCCGAGCTGGGGCGTCGCGAGACGCGCGCAGCCCCCAAATATGGGCCTCCCGAGGCGTTCCCAGAACCGAGTCTTGAACTGGACGGCGACCTTGACGGCGTTGCCGAACAGCGTGCGGTCGATGGCGCGCCTCAAGAGGCTCGAGTACGGGGCAGGTCCCAGAACTTTGGCAGGTTGAGCGGCACGCTGTTCAGTACGTAGTCGAAGCTCTCGACCTCTTCGGGGGTGTCGAAAGGCTCGGCGCCGGTGGGCTTCCAGGACACGGACACGGTCTTGTCTTCGTTATAGCGTAGGCCGTTCACCTTGGCGCCGTACCGGACCCTTGCCTTCGTCAGGGGCTCGAAAGCGGCCGGGAGCCTGCTGAGCCCGCCCTTAACGGTAAGCCACTTGGTGGCGAGGAAGTAGACCGTCTCGTACTCCCGCATGGGCCAGTAGAGGTGGGACGGCGTGACCTCGTCGGTGGTGTTGAGGTCCGTTTTGATGACGCCTCGCAGGTACGAGACCTCGGAGTAGTCGAACATGCCGTCTTACTTGGCTTGCTTGTAGGCCGCGAAGATGTTGGCGGCGTACATGCGAATGCGTTCCGCGTCGAGGCCCTTGAACTTGTCGAGGGCCGCGATGGCCTCTGCTGCGGCGGTGGCGTTGTGGGCACTTCCCGGGCTGCCCTCCGAAGGAGAGAGAAACGTCACAGAAGGCTGGTCCAGCGGCTTTGCCTCTGTCAGCGAGTGAAAACCTCCCAGTAGGAGAAGCAGGTGAAGCGAGGACCGCATGGTTTGTTACGAGCGATGAGCTGGACCTAGAGTTTCAAGACTTTGTGTCAATACCTCCGTGACAGAGCCTCTCTTATGAGGTATGCATCTTCTGCATGGGGCGAACCTCAGAAAATGGCTCGAAAGGGTCATGATCAGGATCGATTCCAGCGCCAAGGAAAACGTACCGACATCGCCTACCCGGGCCTTTGTCGTGGCCACAAAACGGGCTGCTTCAGCCAGACGTGTGTCGTGGGGGTGACCGCACGAGCATCAATGTAAGCTATCCGATAAAAAGACACACCACAACCCACGCAAAAGTACCGGCAAAGTGGAGATGGTCCTGTCCGTCGGTGAAGATAGGCCTTCAGGTTTCCGTCCGGACCATGGGTTCAAGTGTTGCCAAGAAGCTAAACAGAGACGAGGATCGGTTGATAAGGCGGCGTGCGTCCAGAATGGAGACACGAGTAACAACTGATGGGTCTCGCTCCGCGCAGATAAGGAGGGCATGATAGCTAGGTGAACAAATAGCCGACGCCAAGGAGGAAAGGAAGGACGCCCTGGTCGTTTCTCCGCATTGGCAAGCGGCTCGACGATGATGCCGGCTCGGCCGCTGTGTTGTGATGGATTGCTTCGCGGAGAGGAACAAACCCGAACCCGCTGCATCGGGGGACCTGGACGACCACAGTCCCGGCATGCGGTTTGCCCTCCTCACCTTCTCCTGTGGGATGTTTACCGGTCCCGGCAACTTCTTTATCAGTCTTGCTCTTCCATCTCACGGAATGGCAGAAATCCCCGGCGCTCTCGGAGATGTGCGCGATGTTGTTCCAAGCGTAGCCGGGCAAGCTGCCTTCGGCCTAGTCAAAGAGGACGCATAACACGACCAGAAAGCAGACGAGAAAAGTGATGGACATGTCCACAACAGCCCAGTAGCCCGTATAGTATCCAGGTACCATCGCTGACTCGATGATTGCGATGGTTAGGTTGCAATCATCGCTTGGCGACATGAGGCTGATAAAGTCTTAATAAACATGTCGTGATTCCAGAAGACGGCTCGCAGTGCGGGTGTTGCTGACTGTTACCTCGAACATGCGTAACACCAATCATTCAACCCGGCAATGAAGAGAACACAGCTTGGGATTCAAGGCGCAACAGTATATAATTTTGGCACTCCCGGCTACCCTTGAGCTTGCGAGGATGGAATACCTTGCGGTGAAGACCTCTCAAGTCCGATATCTCGCGGCTGGGTTGCGTTGTGCTACAGGAAGCCCCTCGACTGCGCGATACTACAGCCCGCCACGACGAGGTTAACAGACCTGGTAGCTAACCTGTTAATACTGGCCAGCAGGGGTTGGTTTGTGTATCAACGTCAACGTGCTTGTGTGTATTTTGCCCCCACCCCGACCGCGGATGCCGAGCCCGGCACGAAAAGGACGGAGACGCCCCGCACGAGGACGGGCTGGACCCGGATAGACTAGCCAAAGCCGAAGGGGGGTAGTTACCCTATGCCAACTTATCCAAGCACCCAGGATAGCTTGGCTGCGTCCGGATGATTAAAGTTTTTTGATGCCAGGATCAGTGATTGGAGCCGAGAAGGGAACCCGGTGTACATGAATCGGTTCCTGTGTGACCTTGCGACCGCCTTGTAAAGCACCTAGGTATGTGAGCCAGTTCACCCTCAACTAGGCCGCGTGAATGTAGCAAGAGAGAGTGAAGCCATAAAAAAAACGCTGCTTTCTCTAGCATTCCGGGACCGACGTCCAGGAAATCCCTCATCAACCGAGAGCGGTTAACGGCCGTAGGGAGGCCACAAACAACCAGCAATGCAGCGTTTCGCATTCATCTGAACAGTTGCCAGGGAGAAAGCTCAATTCTACGCCCACACACCACCCTAGCATCCTAGCAGCAAACATCGTAGCTGCGAACTTGCATACAAAGTTTAAACTCAGTTGCACAAAAGTGATGGCATCACATTCCTACTGGGCAGGCCCACGATGGCTACACCCGGAGCGCCGAGTGGCCCGGCATGTTTGGATAATGTTCATGAGATAACTATGCTCTGCCGAAACGTTTCGACTGGTCGGCTTGTTATCTATCAAGAATGCAGGTACTTTATCTGGCTCTCCTTTCTCCCCCCCCCCCCCCCCTTGTCCGCTCAATATCTTGTCTTTGTTAGAAATCGCCCAGCGCTATAGACATTACAATCCTAGACCATAGACCTGTCCCTTCCAATACGACGCGTTCTGATGGCTCCTGTACCGTCAGACTACAGGGACCGCCCGGTAGCGGTCCTCGGGGCTGGCGTCCTCGGCCGTCGTATCGGTGAGCAACAATCTCTAGGCCTCTAGATGCGACGCGAACTGACAAGGGTTGATAGCCTGCACGTGGGCCTCGGGCGGCTACGACGTCCGGGTCCGGGAACCCGACGTCAAGCAGCACCAGCCCTGCCTGGATTACGTCAGGCAGAACATCGGCAGCTATCCGGCGTCCGGCAGCACGAGGCCGGGCACGGTCCGGATCTTCGAGGACCTCCCGCCGGCCGTCGAAGACGCCTGGCTCGTCATCGAGGCCGTCCCCGAGAGGATCCAGATGAAGATCGACGCCTTCGCCGAGCTGGAGGCCGCGGCCCCCGCCGACGCCATCCTCGCCAGCAACTCGTCGTCCTACCGGTCGTCCGAGATGCTCGCCAAGGTCGGGGACGCGACCAAGACGAGGATCATGAACACGCACTACTACACGCCGCCCACCAACATGGTCGTCGAGCTCATGACGGACGGCCACACGAACCCGGACTACTTCCCCTTCATGTCGGAGCGGCAGAGGGAGGTCGGGACGAGGCCCTTTGTCGCGCGCAAGGAGTCGACCGGCTTCATCTTCAACCGTCTCTGGGCCGCCATCAAACGGGAGACGCTGTCGATCCTGGCCGAGGGCGTGTCGAGCCCCGAGGAGATTGACACTCTCTTCTGCGAGCTGTACAAGTACGGCAAGGGCCCTTGCAAGCTGATGGACGGTGAGCCCTTTCCCGGTACCTCCTTTCTTTTTCTTTCCCGAGCAGCGCGTGCTGAAGTCCGCAAGCAGACGTCGGCCTCGACACGGTTGCCTTCATCGAGGACCACTACGTCCACGAGCGCGGGCTGTGCCCGGAGAACACGGTCGACTTCCTGCAGCGCGAGTACCTCTCCAAGGGCAGGCTCGGCACCAAGTCGGCCAAGGGCGGGCTGTACCCGCGCCTCCCCGAGATCCTCGCCGTCGACACCGCGAACGCGAACGCGGACGGCCGGGCATCGTCCGGGAAGGTCCTCCAGATCTCGCCGGACCGCGGCGTGGAGCGCATGCTGGCCGACGGGAAACACGCCCCCGACGGCGTCGACGTCGACGCGGAGAGCCGGCGCGTGTTCTGGACCTGCTCGGGAACGCCCGGCGAGCCGGACGGCGCCGTCTTCTCCGCGGACCTGGAGGGCGAAGGCGGCGGCGGCGGCGGCGGCGGCGCGCGGTCCCTCTTCGCCCCGGGGCCGTCAACACGCCGAAGCAGCTCGCCGTCGAGCCTGCGTCGGGCAAGGTGTACTTTTGCGACCGCGAGGGCATGCGGGTGTGCCGGGCCAACCTGGACGGCAGCGGCCTGGAGACCCTGGCCGTCGGCGGCCGCGACTCCTCGGACCCCGCGTCGTGGTGCGTCGGCGTCTCGGTGGCGCCGAGGCTCGGCAAGTTCTACTGGACGCAGCAGGGCGCCCGCGGGTCGGGCCGCGGCCGCATTCTCTGCGCGGGCGTCGAGATTCCCGCGGGCGCGACCGCCGAGACGAGGGGCGACGTCGCCTGCCTCCTCGACGGCCTCTCCGACCCCGCACACCTGCAGGTCGACGAGGAGACGGGCGCCGTCTTCTGGACGGCCGGCGGCGGGGCCCCGGGGGGCGGCGCGCTCAACCGGGCCCGCATCGACCCGGAGACGGGGCTCCTGAGGGCGGAGGGGGCGGGGGGTACGAGACCTTGGCGGGGGTCTCGAGGGCGCGACCGGCGTCGGCCTGGACCGGGAGAACGGCCACGTCTACTTTACCGAGCTCCGGGGCGGCATCTACCGCTGCAACGCGGACGGGACGGACAAGAAGAGGGTCTATCATGAGGATGGCCGCACCTTTGCCGGTGTTGCGGTCCTGCGCGCCTGGAGGTAATCTTGGAAAAGGGAAGACTAGGGCGGCGTTCAGACTCGAGGCGGTCGGCAGAGGAGGTTGGAGATACCCCGTATACACTAGCACTAGACACGGGAGCTGTTGCCTGTCGATGCACCCATGCGTATCTTTGCTAGCTAATTCTCGACCTGGCTTGTCATGGGCTCCCTCTCTAAGCTCCTCTTTGGGCGCCTCCTTTTGTTCGTCTCCCTGGCTGTTTGCTGACTACCACCTGTCATAATGCACTAGGGCGCAAAGATCATGTCATAAGTAGATACGGTCTGTCGAGTGTGCTACGCGCATCTTACATTTCCTAGTCGAATCTCAGTACTGCCGGCAGGGTTTTTGCCACCTTCAGTGTCCGTCTTATTGTTATCCCTGACTGCGCTGTCTTCTCACCGAGTCGGAAAGGCAGATGGAGTGCACCGCCCAAGACGCTCCGCATTACCGGCCGACCTCCCGCCCCGGGCCTGGGCGCCGAGTACGGCCTGGAGGTGGGAAAGGTCTACCGGGAGGCCTTCGCCGCCGTGCTGAGATAAGGCGAGGAGCGTCAACCCCCTGGGGCTCATCAAGGAACTGCCTGCGAAGAGGAACCCCGGGCTGCCGTCGCGGGTTCCCGATTTGCAGGTCCACTCGGAAGCCGAGAGCGACGCTTTCAGCTCGCTTTCGAGGCCCATCCGGGCCAGGACGAGGAAATGCTTCGGCGCGTCTTGGGACACGACGGCCGGCGGCCTACAGCTCGAAGCCAGGGCCGACGACTCGATCCTCGTCGTGCAGGGGTTGGCGTTCGACAGGGTCAAGGCCGTCGGCGACAAGGCCCCGGGCTGGGACTCGCTCCCCTCCACCACCCACGGAGCCGCCGGCGGGTCGTGGAAAGAGGCGATGAGGGCGTGTCTGCGTCGCTGGCGGAGCATGATCGGCCGGGGAGACGGGGACTACCTGACCGGCGAGTCCCGGGCGGACGGACGCCTTCCGGCGGACGGTGCTCGTCGACCTCAGGCAGGGGAGCGCCGACGGGTACCGGCGCCTCGAGCCTCGCGACTTGCGGTCGACAAAACGCCCCTGGCGGACGTTCGAGATGGAGTAACGGAGTGCTTTCCACAGAAAGCCCGCTCAAGGCTGCGTCGAACACGAGGCCTGTTATGGGGGTTTGAACAGCTAGGAGCGGCATTTGACTGATATTATGACTGCTTGCTTCCAGGGGACCTTGGCACGAGGGCGGTTGGTCGGTTTCGGGTGCCGATCTCGACGCCGTTGACGACTTTCCTGCAACACTCGGCGGAACGTCCTTGTTCTATCGTGTCTATCATACATGGCTTCATTACAGAGCCGGCTGGCGGAGCGCGGACCGGCGTCCCAGTGCGGCCGCGGCACGCACGCGCGCACGCACGCGGCGGCGGCGGCGGCGGCGCTCATTTCACGGCGTAGCTGACCTTTGAGTTGCCCTTGGTGCGCGAAATCTTCTTGACCACCGTCTCCCCGCACAGGTCGGTGGTGTCGACGTGGGTGCCGCCGCAGGGGTAGACCTCGGCGCCGACGATCTCGACGACGCGGAACTTGCCCCCCGGGGCGCGAGGGCGGGGTCGGGGATCAGGCGCGCGAGCCCGCGGCGGCGGAAGTCGTCCTCGTCCCAGAAGGCGACGCGGACGGGCATGGCGGCGGCGACGTAGGCGTCGACGCGGGCCTGGATGGGCGCCATCCAGCGGCCGTCGATGGAGCCGCGGAACTCGCACGAGGCGGCGCCGGGGAAGTGCGACGCCTTGAGCTCGTCGAAGCCCTCGACCTCGGGCTCGAGGAGGTGCCGCACGGCGGCGCCGAGCACGTGGCCCGCCGTGTGCAGGCGCGAGTAGAGGAGCCGCTTGTCGGCGTCGATGGCCTGCTCGACCTCGTCGCCGGGCCGGAAGGGGGCCGCGTCGCCGTCGTCGCCGTCGTCGCGGAAGCGGCCAAAGTGCAGGACCTGGCCGTCGTGGACGGCGTCCATGCGGACCGAGGCGACGGCGAAGGAGGCGCCGGCGGCGGGCGTGGTCATGGTGCCGACGTCGGAGGGCTGGCCGCCGCCCTGGGGGTGGAAGATGGTCTGCTCGGTGACGACGACGTGGTCCTGCCCGCCGCCGTCCTTGTACAGCTGGCGGTTGGCCTCTTCGAGGTCGGCAAAGGGGCGGACGGCGGTGACGACGGTCTTGAGGGTGTGCAGCTTGGCGTCGTGCTGGAAGGCCAGATGTGTCCGGGCCGCTGCCGGCGCCATTCTGTCCAAGAGTGGTGCGGGGTTTTTCCCGACACTGGTAGGCTTTTGGGGGATTGCCTCTGTCGCCGATTCGAGCCGCGGCCAGGCGGATGTCTAGATATAAATGTGTATGTGTGTGCCACGGGGTGTCCTGCTGTTCTTGACTGCTCCAACGGCTTCTGCTGCGTCGATCGGCATCAAGGGCGTGACATGTCAAAGTGGCCATGACATTCCGGTCCGAAACGCGCCCTTCGGAGGCCTCGAGTGGGTCCTCCGATGGCTCGTGCGCTTTTCTCGTCAAATCCCCCTGTTGTGAATGTGATGTGAGGGTGAGACGCTCTCTTTTGAAGACGGGCTCACAACCACGCAGCTTCGTGGCCGTGGTGAGTGGAATATGAGATGATGTTTGAAATAGAAGACGATCTCTATAAGACCGTGTGCCGAGGAATCTTGGAATGATGGCCACTGCCCGCTTCATTGTCCAACATGAGCATGTGCTTCGAAACAGGTGCATGATTCATCGTCCATCACTAGGCTGTTGGCCGACCGTCATGAGTTGAGCTTGACGGAGTGACTTGAGAAGCTGCAGTTCTTTTTCAGCCGAATCCGACGAGTCCGCAGCATACTGAGGTGTTACTTCATCCCCCCTTTACATGCAGCCGCGGTCGTCCGCCAATACCGCGACCAGTCTTGTCACCTCGCAACGTTGACCCCGAACGATCTGTTCATTCACACCCATATTTCATCACGTCTCGCAACATCCCATTTCACAACAGCCAGACCTTTTGCCCATCCTCAACTTCAAGCTCCCCCTCCATCGCGGCCTCATCCTGCCCGCAAGCCCGCCGCAGACACCGCCAGCTGTCCGCGTCGAGCTGGCGGAACAGCACGGCGCCGGCCCGCCTGAAGCGGGCCTCGCCGGCCATCTCGACGAGGAGCGCGCTGCCCGAGTAGTGCGTGCCGAAGACCTCCTCCTCCTCGAAGTATCCGTCGTCGGAGACCCAGTCGCCCAGCTCGTTGCACGCCTCCTTCGAGACGGCCAGCAGGAGGAGCTCGCACGGGGCGCCGCCCTCCCCGCGGGGGCGGGAATCCGGAAAGGCCTCCACGACGGCGTCGCTCTGCGTCACGCCCTCGACGGCCACCGTCCACCCCCCGTCCTCGGCGGAGCGCTGGAGGGTGCCCCTGCAGACGTGCGCCTGGATGGGGATTTCGTTGGACAGGAGCTGCGGCGGCATGTCTGCGGGGTGTCTCTTCTTCGCGGCGTCCTCGCCGCCGGGACCTGGCTTCGCGGACCCGGCGTCTTTGCGTCCGCCCGTCCCGGTCCCCGTCTCGTCCTGTCCGCGCTCTTTGGCGGCGTCTTTGGCGTCCGGGCCTTTGGTCTCGAGGTCTCCCCGACCGCCCGGGGGACCGGGCTGTTTGTCCGGATGTTGGTGGCCCTTTTTGTCAGGGGACTCCTCGGCGACCGGGGCAAAGGCGTGGACGGCCTTGGCCGCGGCCTTCCTCGACACTCTGCTCGACGTCTCCTCCAGCTTCCGCGCCATGATGACCAGTTCCTCCTTCCACGAGGCCGAGTGCTCCCCCTCGAAGCGTCCAAAGATGGGATTCTTCAGCAGAAACCTGACGGTCCCGCCGTCGTGGCCCGACGCGGTGTAGAACCGCGACAGGTCCGGGACCGGCGACGCGACCTCCACGGCACCCTTCACCGACGCCCACGACCAGGACGGGAAGCCGTCGCCGGCCCCCCTCCGGTCATCCGCCGCCGCCGCCGCCGCCGCCGCGACCCGCCAGGCGAGCTGCTCGTGCAGCCCGTTGGTCCACAGCCCCGCGCCGTACTCCTCGCCCAGGGCGTCGCGCACGAGCTTGGCGACGCCCCAGACGGCGGCGAGCCGGTCGGCGGAGACGGTCAGGTTGCAGGCGGTGTATGCGCGGACGGCGTCGGCCCAGAAGCCGCGGAGCGAGTCGGCGGTCGAGGCGGCGAGGGACGGGACGGAGAGGGCGGCGCCCTGGAGCTGGCGGCGCCAGCTGCGGTGGACGGCGGCGGCGGCGGCGTCGTCGAGGGCGGCGGGGAGGCCGTCGGGCAGGCTCTCGGAGGCGCTGAGCGCCGCGCAGTCCCAGAAGACCTGGCCCGCGCCGAAGTGGAGGAGGCGCGGCGAGAGGAGCCTCTCTGCGGGCGGCTGTCAGTGATTCTCTTGCGCGGGGGCGGGGGGACGACAAGACGAAGAGGGTCTAAACCAAGTCGGTCGGCGCACCTTGAAAGACCCAGCCGCGGGTGTAGAGGTGCCGGCTCAGCAGCCCCCTGTCCCAGTGGTCGTGCTCCAGCACCCTCCAGACGGTGTCGCCAAAGACCTTGGACGGCGCGCGGCCGGCGGGGGCGTAGTAGACGGGGGCGAAACCGGTCTGCAGGCGCGGGCGGAACAGGCCCTCGGTGTGGTTCCGGGAGTCGGCGGCGGCGATGTTGCAAAAGGAGTTGCGGTAGACCCTGTGCATGAGGGGCGCCTCGGCCTTCCAGTCGTCGACGTGGGCGCCCTCGGCTCCCTTGCCCTGGATGATGCAGAGCGAGTCGATCCAGAGGTAGCGCTGGCCCAGCTGCCGGACGACGCGCAGGGCCTGCGCGAAGGTGGCGTTGCTGAGGATCCCGCGACCGCCGCCGCCGTTGTCGTTGTCGTTGTCGCTGCCGTCCTCCCACGGCACGCCGCGGGTCGTGAAGGCGGCGAGGGTGTCGGCGGTGAGCTGGACGAAGGCGCCGTCGCCCCAGCAGTGGCTCAGGGTGAGGTAGGGCGCCGCGCCGATGGGGGTCTCGTTGGTGTCGACGACGCGGACGCGGGACGGCGGCCAGGCGGCGTCGTCGTCGCCGTCCGGGGGGGGCCGAGGTCCAGCAGGCGCGTGGGCACGAAGTCGCGGCCGGCGTGGCGCCTGGCGCACTCGGGGTGGTGGTTGACGCAGTCGTCCACCCACGCCCTCATGCGCCGCAGCGTCTGGTCCGAGTCCGTGGCGGCGCCGAGGTCGGTCTCGTCGGCGTCCGAGTCAAAGTCTGGGGAGGGCATTTCACGCCTCATCGTTAGTTTGCACTCTTGAACGGCTTCACACTCGGGAGGACATGTTTTTTTTTCTCTTTTGCTTGTTCGTCTCTTGTTTTTTTTTTTTTTTTACAATGAACTAGTGGACTGAGCCGCACCCCTCACCGTCTTTGGGATACAGGTGGAATTGCACGTCCGGGAGGTGCTCGCTCCGCCTGGCGCCGTCGCCCCGGCCGGGCACCGGCCTGAAGCGGATGGAGACGTGGCTCTGCGTGTGCCTGGTCCTGTACGCCTGGCGGATGTTCCAGCGGTACACGGCCTCGCCGTCGCCGCCGCCGTCGAACCAGGGGCTCACGGTCCCGAGGTCCTCGGCGAGCCGGGTGCAGAAGATGCAGCCGGACTGCGCCGAGGCCTCGAGGGAGGCCGCGTGGCGGTGGTGGTAGTCCCACCTCCGTTCTGACTCGAGCACCGTGGTGCGGCAGAAGTCGCAAATCATCTCTTAAGGCGAGGGGGGGGGGGGGGGTTCGTCGCGAACGCAGTGGGAGAGAGAAAGACGCAACGGAGGCTTTGCCGGGTTGCCCGCGTCTAGAACCGTGAGTGCTGCGAGGCGACTTGACGAGAGAGGGCTTTGAGTCGAAGCTGACGGGGCGAGCAGGCAGCCGTGGGTGCATGGTGGTACTGAGAGGCAGAGTAAGCAGTGCGCGAGCGGGGTTACACACAGAGGTATCTGGCAGGGGTTGTAATTGGACGGAGGACCGGCGGCGATCTGATGCCGGCTTGATGCCGCCTCTCTCGGACATCGTCACATCCGCCGGGCACGGGTTACCGGTGGCAGGATTCCGCAAGAGTGTGGGGTTCCGGTTCAATCCAGCAAACGGGCGGAAGCAAAACAGTCTGGGATCATTTATTGCCAACGACGACCTCGGAGATGTTACCAATCCGCTTGCTACGCGGTATAAAGCGAGAAGCGACACGATACAAATGATGCATGTGAATAACATGCTCTGCCCCCCCCCCCCCCGCCATCCCGTCGATGCTGTCGCCCTGGCTGGAATCGATGCCCCCCCCTGGTTGAGGGGGTATATCTCCAGCAGCTCGGCGAACCCTGACTGGGACGTCCCACGGCGAAACACGAACAGAAAAGAAGGAAAAAGAAAACAAGAAAACATGCGGGGGCGCGACTTTGCGGTCGGGTATGGAAACCAAGGGTTCAGGACAGGGGGCGGTCTTGCTTTTCTCGCATCTATGTGTCTGCTGCGCGATGGTCTCTCAGTCAAGTTCAAGGGAGGGAAGCGCCGTTGCATATTCCCTTCATATCCGCCATTATTATCTCGCGGTTGGGGGACAGGGAGGCCGGTCATTTCTCAAAAACGGCTTGGTATCTGGCTGCACGCGGGGGTTTTTTTTTTTTTTTTTGGTTTTTGTTTCTCTTTTTCATTTTCTTTGTTCTTTTTTTGCGGGGCTCATCATGCGGCGAGAGCCAAAAGGGACAGGATGCCGAGGGCGGCGGCGAGTGATGCCGGGGCGGAGAGGGCGGCACCGGCGGAACTACCGCTGGGGTCGGACGAGTACTTTGTCTGGTTGCAGACGACGAAGCCGTTGCGGTCCGAGGCGCCGGTGTGGGTCATGCAGCCGACGTAGACGCAGCCGCCGAGCCAGTTGGGGTCGATGACGACGCGGTCGGGGCCGGGGGAACCTGAGGGGCCGTCAGCAGGAGAAGGGGGATGGATGCAAGGGGAGGACTAGGGAAAACATACGGCCGGTGTAGTTGCCCGAGGGGATGATGGGGAACTCCTGGTAGGGGCCGGGGGTGGCGAGGAGGAGGTTCTCGCGGTTGGTGAAGCGGTGGGGGTACTCGCTGGCGCCGACCTGCTCGCGGGCGAAGTAGAGGCGGCAGCCCTCGGCGGCGGCGTCGGCGATCTGCTGGCGCGAGTAGCTGTTGTCGCCGCAGGTGACCTTGCCGACGGCGGTGACGCCCTGGCGCTTGTCGAGGATGTCGTAGTCGTCGTCGTCGGGGCCGAGGAAGGGGTCCGCGACGGCGAGGACGGCGAGGAGGGGGAGGAGGAGGGCGGGCTTGAGGCAGACCATGGCGGGCGAGCGCGCGCTTGTGAAGCACCGAGTCAAAGACCCGAATCAAGAGGTAGAAGGGAGAGATTGGCGAGAGATTGGCGAGAGGTTGAAGAGCGAGATGGACTTGTAGATGAGGTGCCCGGGATATGAAGGTTGAGTTTTGTTTTTTTGTTTTCAGGGCGAGCACGCGAGGAAGGGGGTGTGGAAGGTTGGAAAAAGTGTCCGAAAAGCTTCTTTTTCGATGGGAATGTTTCCGTCAATGCCGCGATGGGAACAAAGGGGCCGGCAAGGCACGACGATACTTTGTAGTTATCCAAGAGGGGGGCGGGGGGGGGGGGGACAAGCGCCGGGCCGCGACCAAGAAGAAGGACATGGCCAAGAGACAAGTCACCAGAGATTCAAGGGAGGAGACTTGAAGACAATGCATGCCGAGTTTCCTGATTCCCGAGCAGCCTTGAAGTTGAAGCTTGGCCCGGCGCCCAATTACCGGCCGAGGAGATGGATCGCCTCTCTCTGGTCTCTGGTCTCTGGTCTCGCTCTATGCTCTATGCTCTATGCTCTATGCTCCAAGACTATGCTTCATGCCACACGCCACATGCCATATGCCCTATGCTCTGTACTACACCCAAACACTCGCTCCAGCTCTAAATGCCAGATCTGGTGTTGGATGCGAACCCAATCTCAGGGGAAATGCATGAAGCTCAAGCTGGGGGGGGGGGGGGTGCCCAAGGGACAAAGGCAAGGAATGATGGCTGTGCTGGAGCGTCACGTGCGCAAAGGTTCGATTCCGCCGCCGCCGCCTGACTAACAACACGAGCAACATAAGCTTACTTTGGTGCGTGCGGTACGTACTCCGGACTGCGATCTCCACTCCCCTCGCACGGCGTGCTCCCATTGGCCAGGGTGCTTCTCGGCTGGCGGGGGAAACAGCGACGAAGCTTTTGCAGCCTCAGCCTGTTTCTGTCCAGCCACGGCCACAGCCACAGCCACAGCCTCAGCCACACCCTCCCCCGTGGTGCCGTGTTCGTCCTGCCTGCACCTTCCCCCGTCTGTTGTCTGCTGTGACCTTCAGTTGCACCTTCCTGCTTCGACCGTGCTTCCTCGACCCACACAGTGCGCCTTCCACGCCCTCGATGCTGGCGACGTCAGTGAAGCAGCAGCAGCCATGGGGTTCCACCTTCCGCTCATGACATGCCATGAACGCCGTCGACACTGTCATTTTCATATTCACATTTTCATATTCACATCTTCAAACTCACACCTCCGTATTCACATCTTCATACTCACACCTCTATACTCGCCTTCATACTCGCCCTCACCATCGCGCCTCCCTCGCTTCTCTCCCCGCTCAAGATACCCAACATGTCCGTCACCCCCGCCGTCGCCGCCCTGCCCGCCTTCAAGACCCTCGACGCCTTGGTCAAGTCTGCCGCTGCCGACCAAGAGGCCGCCGACGACGACGCCCTCCGGCACTTCAACTCCCTCGCGGCCGGCGCGCAGCCCGAAGTCGAGGATTTCCTCTGGGACACGTACAATGCCGTCTTCGCCGTCGCCAGGCAAACCTCTCCCGAGAAGCAAGGCCCCTGGTGCGGTTCCTGCAGCGCCTGCGCGACACCACCGTCACCGCCAACGACGGCCAGCCTCTCAAGCTGGGCAACCAGGTCGTCTGGAAGCACCTCCCGACCTTTGGCTGGGTCGCCCGCGACTTGTGGAACTTTGGTAATACCTCGCCCAGCCCTTCCCTGTCAAGATGCCCCCTTGTACCGTGGTCCCCTTATACCGTGGATGCTCCCCATACCGTCGAGATGCTCCCCACACCGCAGGCATGCCTGCCAACATCAGTGACGCCGCTGACCACATCCTAGACGCTCTTGACCCGTCCGCATCCAAGGCCGAAAAGGCCGGCTGGGACAACCTCTCCGCCCTCGCCGCCCAGCTGACGGCCCGCGCCGACCTCGACAACCCCAGGACCCCTTTGACTTGTCCCTCTACGGCCTCTGGGCCCTGCGCACCGCCTTTGAACAAGACCAACCCGCCGGCGCCGACGTCGCCGCCGCCGTCAGGCAGGCCTCCCTCTGGATCAATTACTCGCGCGACGCCCTGCAGAAGCTCAGCGCCAAGAACCGCACTTTCGACGCCAAGTCGGGCGACCCCGGCGCCAAGTTTGCCGACCGCGGCTGGAAGGGCTTCAACGACGAGAGGTGGAGCGCATGGGCCGACGCCTTCACGTCGGCCCAGGCCTCGCTGGAGGACGACGAGGTCAAGGGTCTTGCCGCCAAGGCGGCCGAGAGCATGAAGAGCAATTGAGCAGGCGAGGACACTGGGGATCCGGGAAAAATGACTGATTGGAAGCATGGCCAATACAAGATGCCAAAGTAATGAGATAATACCCGCAAATAACGACTCTGTCCATGTATATCCTCACCCCGCCAATCGGTGTGTACGTATGCTCACTACAGACGACGACAACAACGACAACAACGACAACAACAATGGCATGTCGTGGCATGTCGTGACTCTGGCCACGCCCGCCAACCGGATTGGGCACATGCAACCGACCATGCTCATCCTTCTTGCAGCTTCCACATGGAAGCAAAGACACCTCCCTTCTCGAGCAACGTCTTGGGATGGTCAAACTCGACAACGCGCCCATCCTGCAGCGTCGCAACCTTGTCAAAGTCGACAACTGCCTTTAGCCGATGGGCAACGACGACGACGGTCCACCTTCGGAACTCGCTTCGGATGAGGTCCTGGACGACCTGCTCCGTCGCTTGGTCGAGACTGTTGTTGCCGCGTCAGCTTTGTTTGCCCCGTCACACACCGCTGCCCCGTCACCCGGAACGTCTCGGCCAAACTCACCTGCTGGTCGCCTCGTCGAGCAAGAGGACACGGCTGTCCCTCAGGATGGCCCTCGCCATGCAAAACAGCTGCTTCTGCCCCGCGCTCAGCCAGTCCGTCTTGAGCTCCGCCTCCAGCCCTCCCTTGTCCTCGATGAGGCCCTTGAGCCCCGTCTTGTCCAGCGCGCCCCAGACGGCGCCGTCGTCGCGCGCGCCGAACGGGTCGAGGTTCCGGCGCACCGTCCCCGGCAGGAAGAGCGGGTCTTGGGGCAGCGCCACGAGGGACTCGCGGAGCCGGTCGACGGGCACGGTGGCGATGTCGACGCCGTCGATCCTGATGGCCCCCGTCGACGGGCTGTGCAGCCGGAGGAGGAGCGCCATGAGCGTGGACTTGCCGCTGCCCGTGCGCCCGCACACGGCCACCTTCTCTCCCGGCTCGATCGAGAGGTCGATGCCGCCGAGGACCCGGTGGTCGTCGTAGGCCGCCGAGACGTTGACCACGTCGATCCGCCCCTTTGCGGGCCACTCGCCAGGGGGCGCCAGGGCCTTGCCGCCCCCTCTCCTTGGCCCGTCTCCTCCTCCTTCTCCTCCGACGGCGTGTCCGCCTCGAACTCCCTGACCCTCGCCACGGCGCCGAGGCTCGTGTCCAGCGTCGCCCAGTTGCCCAGGAGCCCCGTCAGCAGCTGGCCGAAGCCCGTGACGCTGACGAGGGCGACGCCCAGCAGGCCCGGGTCGACGGCGTGCCGCAGCGCCACGGCGGCGGCGACGAGCAGCACAGCGAGGCCGGCGATGACGAGGTTGAGGACGAGGAGCAGCCACCTCTGGAGGCTGCCCATGGCGTAGAAGGCGCGCTGGGAGCGGTCGAGCCGCGCGAGGTTCTCGGCGCCGGCGCGGCCGGCCCACCCGAGGGCGCGGAGGGTCACGAGCCCGGCGAGGGAGGCGACGAAGTGCGAGAAGACGGGCGCCTTTGCCTCGAGCTCGAGCAGGCGCACCTGCCGCGAGGTGCGCAGGTAGACGTGCTGGATCGCCCAGAGGGCGGCCGCGAGCACGGGACCGCGAGGGCGAGGGGGCCCGTCGCCGAGCAGGTGAGGATGATGTCTGCGAGGGTGAAGGCGAGGGCTGGGGGGTCGGGTTTTAGTACACGCGTCTCGTGCTCTGTATGGGGGTGGGGGGGGGGGCAAGGGGGCTTTCTTCGGATATGAGAGGAAAAGTTTCCTTACTTTCGCTAGTCAAGAGGAACGCGATTGGGAGCGGCAGGTCGATGAGGTTCATGTCCTGGCTGAATCTGGTGGGCGGGGGGGGGGGGTCGTCAGTCTCAACAGACGTCCCCGAACGATATAATACGGAAGAAGGGGGTGTTACCGGTTGAGAATGACGCCCGTGTCAGTCTTGACGAAGAAGGACAACGGCGCGCTGGGAGGCGGTGTCAGTTCACGTAACTCGCAATCCGGGGTCAGAGACAGCAAAGCCCGGAGGGAACCGGAAAAAAAGACTCACGCGAACGCGGCCTTGAGGACGCGGAAGTGAAGACCCTTTGCCGAGCGGGGGGCCATGACGACGAGGAACAGGCTGTTTTTGGGGGGGAAGAGGGACATAATCAGCACTCATTCATGTTTCTCCCACGCCCCCCCTGGACGTGTTGCTTCTCTCGGACTCACAAGATCTCGGCGGCGATGGCGGCCTCCGTCAGTACGCCCCAGCCGACGTACATGCCGGCCCAGAGGGCCGGGTTGCGGCCGCCGCCGGCCTCGTTGGCCGCGACCCAGTATTTTACCCAGAGCCCTTTTGTTGACAGAGGTTAGTGGTGTGATGCTACGCGAGGGGGGGAGGTAATAGCACAAGAACTAGGATAGAGAAGAGGAGAGGAGAGGAGAGGAGAGGATCATTCGTACTCTGCATGGTCCTGAAAGCCGTCTGAACGAGCACCATGACGAAGAAGAGGGCGGACGACGACCACCCCATCGACTTGATATAGTACGCCAGGGCGCCGCGCGCGTGGGCCGTGGGCGTCTTGGGGCGCCGGCGCCGGCGCCGGCCGGGGAGGGGGCGGGCTTGTTTCCGTCACTCCGCTGGCCGGCCGTCTCGCCTCCTCCCTGCTGTTGTTGCTGCTGCTGCTGCTGCTGCTGCTGCTGAGAGACCCGGAGCGTGCTGACGTATCCCCCGCTCTTGCTCAGCTCGTCGTACGTGCCGCGCTCCGAGACCCTGCCGTCGCTGCCGAGGGCGACGATGGTGTCGGCGAAGGGGAGCCATTGCGCTGCGGTGTGTGGTGTTAGTGGGTGTGACTAGGGAGACGAGGAAGACGAGGGAATGGGGGTACGGGGCTATGCACCGTTATGCGTCGCAAACAGGACGGCCTGGTCCCGCCCTCTCAGGAGGCCGCCCGCGCCGAACAGCCCGTCGAAGCACCTGGAGGCCGTGTCCGAGTCGAGGCCCTTTAGGTTGTCGTCCATGACGATGACCCGCTTCCCGCTGTAGACGGCCCTGGCGAGAGCCTGCGCCCGCCGTCGTCAGCAAAAGCACTCGTTGTCGTCAATAGTACAGGGGCACAGGGAGGCCTTACGATGCGTTGCTTCTGCCCGCCGCTGAGGGCGGCGCCGGAGCTCCCGACGAGGGTCTCGTCGCCGCGGGGCAGGAGGCCGAGGTCCTCGTCGAGCTGGCAGGCCTGGATGACGCGGCTGTAGAGGACGGGGTCGTAGCCGGCGCCGCCAAAGATGTTGTCCTTGATGCTCTGGTTGAGGATCCAGGCGTCCTGGTCGCAGTAGGCCACGTCCATGCTGCTGCCGCTGCTGTTGTTGTTGTTGTCGTCCGCGACGGCGTACTCGACGGACCCGGCGAAGCGGTAGGTCTCCCCGACGACGGACTTGAGCAGGGTCGACTTGCCGGACCCGACGGGGCCGACGAGCATCGTGAGGGTCGAGGCGGGGACCTCGAGGTCCACGTCGTGCAGGACCGGCGGCGCCGTCGCGCTGGCGTTCCAGCCGAAAGAACCCCCGAGACTCTGATCAGCGGCGGCCGGGGAGAGGAGGAGCCGTCTGCCGGGGCCGGCTCCGGCGCGGCGAACCGGCGGTAGTCGTCCCGCTTCTCCTTGACCATGAACTCCTGGATGCGGCCCAGGCACGCGACGACGGAGCCCAGGTTGTGCGGGATGGCGACGAGCTCGCCGACGGGGCCAATGAGCATGCCGAGCAGGCTGAGGGCGGTGAAGGCCTGGACCACGTTGAGGGGCCCTCCGCCGGACAGCCTCTGGACGAGGGCGAAGGCCGCGAAGGTGATGGAGGGCGTCATGACGGACGGGAACTGCGCTGGGGCGGCGTTAGCCGTCGAGAGAAGCCGGACGTCGGGAACCAGGTTGGAAAAAAAGGGCACGGAGACTCACCGACGACCACGTTGACGATCTGCATCCTTCTGAACTTTTTGGACTCTTCGAGCTCAAAGTCGCGGAGGCCCTGGATCTGGTCGCGCACCGTGGCGGACAGGCCGCTCATCTTGACGCCCTTGACCGAGCCGACCATCTCGGTGGTGACGCCGACGCGCTTCTGGATCGCCTCCATCCATTTGCGCTGGAGCGGCGGCACCCGCCGGCTGACCCTGACCCCGAGAAACATGCTCCCTGTCGCGGCGAACCGGTCCGGTCTCAGCTCTTGTCCTCTTTCACTTTGACGGTATCATGCACCCTCGTCCCCCGGGCGATTGGGGGGGGGGGGGGGGGGGGGGGGCGGACTTACCGATTGCGACGAGGACGGGCGCGACGCTGACGCCGCCGAGCTGGCCGCTCAGGATCCAGAAGGCGACGCCGAGCTGGAGCAGGTTCGGGACGATGGCCACGGTCCACTGGCCGATCGCGGTGATGCGGTCGACGTCGGTGCTCATCAGGGAGACGGCCGCCTGGGCGTTGCCCGTCTCGGCGCGGAGGGAGAGCATGGTCTGGTAGATGACGGCGATGAGGGCGCCCCGCAGGCGGGTGATGAGCCTGTTCGCGAGCTGCTCGTACACTTGGGTGGATATCTGGGGGTTTTGTCTCGTCAGTCGGCGTCCACGGGGGGGGGGCAAATATATCTCTGCAGATGCGTTTCACTGACGGCGAGTCCGACGTAGTCGATGGCAAAGGCGGCGACGAGCCAGCGGCCGTAGCCGGCGGGCGCGTCGTCGGGGTTCTGGATGTACGTGATGGTCGTCTGCACCAGCAGCGGCTGCGCGAGGCCGAGGCCGACCATGGCGAGGCGGGGGACGTGGAGGGCGAGGATCTCGGGCCAGAAGGTCCGCAGGACGGCCAGGCCGAGGGCGTGGCTCCGATCCTGGTTCACTGGTTACGGTCGAAGAGACATTTGTTGAGCGGTTCTTTTCTTCATCTTTTTGCCCGTGACAAACGGAAATATTGGGGGGGGGGGGGGGTCGACGAACCTTTTTGCCAAGAAGAGGAAAGCCTCGCCAGCACCGTCTCACCGGATAGGGGCTCGTCGAGCGGCTCGAGGTCGTCGACGGTGAGGTCCTTTCGCCGCCCGAGCGACACGAGCGGGTTCACCCACAGCGCGAGGGCCTTGCCAAAGATGCCGGCGACCTCCTCGCGGGAGACGTCCCGGCGGGCGGGCACGGCGAGGACGGCGGCCTTGGCGCCCGACTCGGCGAACAGCAGGGCGGTCTCGACGAGCAGGCGGACGGGGGGCAGCAGCGGCGGCAGCGGCAGCGGCGGCGATGACGACGACTCGTCGGAGACGCCCCGGGATGACCAGGCGCTGGCGACGCGGGCCGCGTCCAGGGCGACGGCGGCGAGGAGGAAGGTCTGCAGCAGGGCGGACGGGGCCAGCGACCGGCCGTGGTCGAGGGCCGACACGAAGAGGAGCACGAGGCCGGCGACGGAGGAGAGGGCCGCGTCGGCGATGCTGACGCCCAGGTCGTGGTGGAGACCGCCGGCGGCGACGGCGGCGCGGATCAGGGAGATGAGGCCGGCGGCCTGGTACGCTACGAGGGCGTGCCAGAGAACCTGTGTAACAGAACGCCCGGGGGGGAGACGCGGTGATGAGAAGACAGATTCGTTTTCCAAAGAGAGGGGGTATTCTACGAGCAGACTTTTTCTTTTTTGCGTCACAGACTTACCAATTTATGCGTCAAGAGACGCGAGCCCTGCGGCGACGGCGCGGGCCGGTCCCCGAGGCGGAAGGCCACGAGGAGTCCGGAGGCGAGGACGGCGGCAGCCGGCGCGATGGAGGACGGCGGCGGCAGGGTCAGGCACAGCAGGGCGGACAGGAGGGCGCAGCCGACGAGGAAGCGCGCGGGGAGGACGGAGCCCTGGGCCGCCGCCGGCCGCTTCCACGGCCGCGCGCACCGGTGCAGGCCCCAGAGGACGGCGGCGGAGCACAGCGCGATGGAGAGAACGGCCTCGGGCTTGGCGGCGGCGGCGGCGGCTGCGGTGGCGGTCCTGGTGCAACGCGTCGAGCGGGCAGACGGGGCCGCCTCGGGCACCCGTGGACGCCGACGAGGGCGTGCGTCGCGTCGGCCCAGCGGCGCGTCATGCTCGTGAGGGGGGACGACGCGGGAGGCGTCTGCGGGCTCGGGCCGGCGATCCAGGGGACCATCGTTTGACGGGTTCTCTTTTCTTGTCCTTTCTTGTTTTTCCCTCCCTTGTTCGACCGATGGTTATCGGCTCTCGGGTTTCACGTGTGTTTGTTCGTCGCGGTGGAACGGTGTGAGATTGTCCCATCTATTCTATATATACATATACGAGTCGCGGCTCTGTCGAGGACGATTTGCTGACGACAACGGGATTGGTGGCATATTCCCGCAGCCCGTCTGACATCCCGCCGAGGGCTGACGTACGTGACTTTTGTAGATAACGTATCTCGAGCGGCAGATAAGCGTCCCGGTCCTGAAAAGTCAAAGCTATGCGATGCATATCTCGTCGTGGGCAAACTGCACGTAGACGCACATGGCGTGCAGACACTGGCAAGCAGGCAGGCAGCCCCCTCTAGGTTAGAGTTGACTGCTGAGATAAACCTACGTGTAGGCGGATGCGACGCGTCAAAAGTTTGGATTTGCCGATTGACCCAAAGCCGCTAGGCGAGGCCGCTCGCGGCCTTTACGTGGTTGCTGATGACGCCGGCCTTTAACAGGTCACGTCCCGATGCCCCCCCCCCCCCCCCGATATTCCTTTCTCTATCCTGGGCGCGTTGCTGACCACGGAAATTGAGGGCTCGCTCGTCCTGTTCGAAATAGACACGGGGGGGCGTGCGGCCAGTAATGCCGGGATGCCCAGAAGCTGGTCAGCCTCGGTGATTTCGTAAGCGGGCTGGAGGAGCCGTCGCGGCATGCTCTGCCGACCCGGGGGCGGAGGACTGAGAGGGTCCCCTGGTTATCGCGAGATTTTGAACGAGCTTTGAAGAATGGAAATGAAAGAAGAGGGAGGAAGGGGAAGAGGAGGAAGAGGAGGAAAAGAGAACAAGACTTGGAGGACGCCACAGTGACACTATTACCCCACGAAGGCAACACGCATTTCGGCTTCGCTGTAAGGGGCAGTGTCTGCGGGAGGGGGACGACACCACGGGCGTCTACTGTGACGAGGATGCGGCAACTTGGCCGAGTGAACATGTCTGCGCAGACATACACGGCGAGGCAATTCCTGGTCCCTCGCTGCTTGGTTTCCCCCAAAGGGCCAAAGGGAGAGGATGATACCGCGTCGGTCTCTACGCCTGCCCACCGTCGGAGTTTGAGCCACCATTACAAACAAAACGTCGAGAGTTTGGAGCAGGGCGTATGAGAATGGGGTTAACAAAGGCTTGGTTCTACGAGAGCGAAGTTGTGAAAAGAGTGATCGTATATATGTGGGTAAGATGTGCGAGTAATTGAGTGAAACGCCACGTGATATAGCACACGGCAGGCATCATGCGGAAGTTGCTGGCATAACGGGTGAAGCTATCGTGACAACAAAAAATAGTTCCTGAACTTTTGCCACATGTAGTGAGTGTGCTGGCGAGATCTGGACCAAACCGGTCGGATTATTGACCCTGGCGGAGGCACGGAGCAAGTGGAGAGGGATTCAGGGGGGGGGGGGGGGGGGGATGGCCCTGCTCTTCACTCGAGGAGTGTGCCGGCTTCCGTACGAAAAACCCCGGTTGCGTCGGCGGCGGCTTCGGACGGAACACCGGCCCGGCTGTCTGCTCGGCTTCCGACGATCCTTGGTGGCCTTCTCGACGCTGCCCAGCGTCCCCGAGGACCGCTCCGCCGCGGCTGACAGGGACAAACGGCGCCTGGGTAGCTAGGAGTAGAACACACAAGGACGAGAGCAGCAGGCCCGGCAGTTTTCCAGAACAGCGTCCCGCCCCCGTCTGGCTGACGAGATACCACGGGTAGAAGACACAGTGGGACGTGTGGGAATAGGGGTCGGGGAGAATTTGGTTAGAAAAAGTAGACATGTTGGAAGAGATGCCCTGCGGCCCTCTACATAGACGGGTTATGCGAATAATGAAGCGAGACGCCTCATGGTGATGTATGTGACGGAGCTTATACCAAGTGCTGGTAATGGTTCAAGCTACCGTGGCATGAGAACCCCGGGGTCGCTACAGAGCTGGTCTGGCTGGCAAGCGAGTGGACTTCTGGAGCGTTCCGACAAGGTTCCTCGGTCCATGGCCAGCGCAGTCCGGTGACGGGACGGCATCTGGCCGTAAGGAGGGCCCCGAGTGCACCGGGAAGGAGAGGTTATAAGAACCGGGTTCTCCGTTCACGAATGCCAGCAGAGCCTTTGCCGGCCAATTCACCAGTTTGATTTGTGCTCCGACATTGTCTCCTTGCCTAGGCAAACAGTGTCGTTGTATGGCAGCGCTAACCTCCCGACCTCCAAGTCGGACAGCCTCCCCTTCTCCTTCGTCGCTGTCCACAGATCGTCTTTTCAAAACGCAGGGCAACAGCAGGCTGCTTCAAGGATCCGGTCCTGTACGCTCTCGGGGCACGATGCCGGGGAGGTGAAAGTGGACAATGTGATTTACATGAATGTCACATGTCCAAAGTTCAGGAGCGCAATGACGTGTAAAGAGAAACTCCTCTTTTGGGCAAACCTTACTGGTGATTTAGAAGAGATTGAGTCCTGCGGCTGGGATATTCGCACTGCTGTGGCTGGCTATCTGAACCGAGGCTTCGCAAAATACCAAAGGCTGCAGCATCATCAACGTCAGTCTCCTCTGGGCTCGTCCAGCGTCGAACGGCAAAACGGCAGCGTTTAGCGTTCAATATGCACCAGCATCCTGTCACTTTAGACATCAGGCGTCGAGTCACTGCCCATAACCAACCAAGGGCGTCGTCGTGTCACGCGGCGCGCTCGGCCTGACGGGATAGAGGCCTCGCCCCTAGGGTATGATTGAGGGTGTGGGCATTTAGCTTTCTGCCCCCCTTGGCGTTTTTATATTTCTTTTTACATAATAAGCTTATTCCTCCACGAGTTCGTTTCAAGACTCGGGCGAATGCATAGGGGTTCCAAATTGGCCGGCTATTACGAGAGGAATAAGACTCTGGTCCACCTCCCGAGCAGGGCATCTCGTACACACGTAGCGGCGGCGCTCGTGTACTCTCTCAGCACCGACTTCCTTCACCGCGACCGGAACTCGTGCACTGGCGGGCGTGGAGGATATGTTTTGTCGGGCACATCATCATTGTTATGTCTGTGCCATGTACATGTGGGCTATATCAACTGGCAAAAAAAAAACAACAACAGCTAGGCTTCATGCTTCCACGCAGGGCGGGCGTAATGCCCTGTTCTGTTCCATTTAATCGTACAAAACCCTCCCCGCTGTTCCAAATCAGATGTTTCCGCTATACAAGTCCGTCCCGCAGGGTATTGTCGTAAAAAGGTCATGATTGTTGCGCCGTCATTTGAACACACATATATATATCACCGGTAAGAGCGAGCGAAGCACGCGCGTCTTCACTTGCATATTGATGCTACGTCCCCGCCCTTGCTCTCCGGGCAAGCCCCCGAGTCCCGGGCTTCCCAGCAGGACTGCTCGAACTCGTTGCCGCCGAGCGCGCCAATGTACCACATGCGGCCGTTATTGTCCGGTTCCATTGACGCACAAACCTGCGTGTCGATGTCAGCATGGCATTAAGGAAGAAAGAAAAAAAAACACGGGCAAAAATGTGAAAAGGGGGGGGGGGCTGCTTACATGGTTGAAGAGCGTTGTGACGTTGCGCTTTGCCGGGTCTCCTGCAAAATGTTCTTTTTGTGTCCGGTAGATTTCGCACGCCTTTGCAGTGAGGCACGGGTTCGAGACGTTGTTCAGTTTGCAGTAGCACTTTCCGTGCGTATTTGCGGACACGCTGTTTCTGTTAGACGCAAGACTGGGCGGCGTATACGCTGAGGTTATGCCTACGTTGAGAGGAATAGCAGTGCCCATGAAAGGCAGAGATATACAAGGTTGAGCATCATCTGATGGATGAGAATGGATGGTGGATGAGAATGGATGATGGATGATTGATGATGGATGATGGATGATGGTGGATGATGGTGGATGATGGATGATGGATGGTGGATGATGTTCCAAAAGGTTGATGAAAGCCTGGGTTCCTGGAGGAATGGACTCGCGTGGCACTCCCGTTGATGCCGAAGGCCAGGCCTCGAGGATACTTATCAGTCTTCCAGTGAGCGTGTGTGCTCGAGCCCTCGCCTGGGGCCGGGGGAGTTTAATTGCAATTGGATTTGTTTAAACGCGGGGTCCAGGAAACGGCATGGTCTCTTGGATTTGGAAAGTGATCCGGCTAAAAGGACAGAGGTACGGGGGGGGGCGGCCGGGATCATGGGTTGCCGGCGGGTTGAAAACTTCTCTCGACGTTCGTGTCCCCCGTGCCATCCAATGTGCCCCAGACAAGAAAAGGGTACTAATACCCACCCTGGCCTTATGAGACTCCACGAAATGGATTTACGCGGGGTATAGCGGGCACATCCGCCCAGGTTTGGCGAGCTCTCATTCGAGAGGGAACCATGGGGAAAGGGGGCTGGACCTGGGCCGCCGGCCGGAACGAGAGCACCGCGCGAGTCAACGCTGCTGCTGCTCGTCCCGCCAGGGTGGGCAGAAAGTCGACAAATACGGGGTAGCTGTCTGGGATTAGAGGAGCCAAATTTACGTTAATTTGTGAAAAGTCGCACAGTCACAAGACCGTGCATGACAACCCAACCTGCTTTCTCGGGGGGCCGGGCAGCCACTCCTGCTCCGCAAAGGGTCTCCGTGACGGCCCTCTGGTCTACCCCCCCCTCACACTCGCCCTCGCTACCGACATGTCGTGAGCCAGCGTGGCGGCAACGCTGCCCCCGGCAACTCCAGAAGCCTTCTTTTACGTAAGGACGGCGGGAGTGGCGCTCGCCTTGGCCAGCAACCGGGTCTTCCAAGGTTACAGATACAGGCTGGGGCGTGGAGATGATGATCCACGTTGACGCGTGTGCACATCATGACACCTGCGCCGGGAGAGAGAGGGGGGTGACGCGCGCCATGGGATTGGCCGAGTGGACGGGATCAAAATAGACATTGTACGTCAGACGGCTAACCCAACATCTGATGACTCGCTCTGGTTGCCTGCGTCGCTTGTCAGAAGCTGCGGTCGAAGCGAGTAAAGGAGTCCCCGCGAGCTCGGCTAGGGGGGGGGTTCAATGGTGACTGGTGATATTCCAATCCGCCTTCTCCCCCCCCCTCCTTCTAGAAGCCTTGACGGAAATCTATTGCGTGTGCGTCTAAAGGACGACCACTACCAGACCCGCGGCTGCCGCCGGCCCCATGCTAGTCTCGGTCTAGTGCCTCGGACTCCTGACATGGTTCTTGACATTGCCAACATGTCTTGATTCGTGAGCACTCTTTTGACAACAGAGCACGCGCGGCTGGTGGATGCCGTCTTGATACTTTGACCCAAGTTTGGTCTCGGGCATATGCGAATAGTGACGAGGGGGGGGGAAAAACACGCAGACCGGTCATGTATTGAGAAAATTTTCAAATGTCTCCATGGCTTTGAAACCGCCCAACTAACCCAGATGATAATCCCTCACTTTTGCTCCACGCTTGAGAAAGAAAGGAAAGAAGAAAAGAAAAAAACGAATTTTGCCATTCTGCCTGCCAACAGATTCGGAACACGACACCCTTCCCTGCCCAATGTGAGGAAACCGGTTCGGATATGCCAACAAGCACCGCACCGGGGAGAGGCCCCGCGCCTTTCAAGACGACGGGACGTACTTGTCGCAGAACATCATCTTCTGCGACGAGAACTCGGAGTCTTTGAACAGATACGCCCCCCATCCCTCCCAGCCGGTCTTGACCTTGTCGTCGGGCAGAGTGCCGCAGCCCGACGGGTCGATGCCGATGCGGAACTGGAACGGCTGGCTGTTGGGGCCGAAGGTGACGTTTGTCAGGGCCTGGATGTTGCCGTTTGCGTCTTTCGAGGTGGCGACGGCGCACTTGGTGTCGGGCGGGAACTCGCCGCTGAGGCCGCACCTCACGACTCCCGCGGGCTCGTCCCATCTGAGGTTGAGCCAGTTGACGCCGGCCCACACCGAGCCCCAGCAGCAGCTCTCGGCCGCCACGCAGGCGACGAGGCCGGAATATGTGACAAGGTGGATGAAGAGTGCGGACCGCATGGTGTGTGTGTGTGTGTGAGAGAGAGTGTGTGTGTGTGATGCTCGAATCGGGCAACACAACAGAGTCTTTGAAAAAGCCTAGGGGGGACTTGATACCTGGCGTGTTGATGGGTGGTTGTGTTTGTATACGAGTTGCTGGGCCTTTGCCACACGCGGACTGGCTGGGACTGATGCTCGGGGACGATTCGACAAAGGAAGAGTGCGGATATTGGACGAACTGGTCCGAAAAGACATGACAGAACTATAACAGAGCGAGCTTTACCCCAGAACTTGGAACTTGCCTCCAACGAAAAAGAAAATTAAAAAAAAAGAGGCAACGAGACCCCGGGTCATAAGAAACGTAAAACTAATTCGACCCGGCCAATGGGGCGGCGCCCTGCCCGGTCACGCGGCGCCCGCAATATCAACTCCAACCTATACAACCCACCTCCTATAGAGTCTTCTTCGGGACCTGGCGAATGGGGAGCACACTGCCCTTTTGCTTACCAGCTTTTGAAAGCCCTTTGCCGATCCTCCCCCCCCCCCCCCCGGCAACTGATTCATGTCTTTCCTGTCAACTTGCGCGGTGAACAGGGATCTCACCTGCGCCGCGGCCCTCTGGCGAACCTTGTCCCTGGAAACGGGGCCACGACAAGCGTTCTTTGCGGAGATCCCGGTTTTCTCATGCGAACGCTCTCCTCATTGGGGGGGAGGGGGAGGGAGGAAGTGTTCATTGGCAACAGGCAAAAATGCGGCTCGTGCGGTTTGCCAATACGTAGTACGAAGTATATCCTAGATTCTTTGCCCCTGGTGGTTTTTAGGGCCCGTTATCTAGACTCGACTTCCGCCTGTTTGGAACCATTGGCTCTGGCCACGCATTACACGATGCTTTTCTCGAGCCTACTAACTCTTTTCACTCTGGGGGTCGGGGCGTCGCCGGTGGTCTCGGGATCCCACCGACAAGAGCCGCAGGGCGAGCCGCAGGGCGAGGCCTTGGTGACGCGGCAGACCAACGTCACCGCCGACCAATGCACCCCCTTCTCCCCGAACGGGTACGGCAGCGCCCTCCGTTCTCCTCTTGGAAACGAACCGTCTTGCTAACCCGATGTGCGCGCAACAGCATCCAGATGGGCTGCTGGGAAGCCCTGCAGATGAACCAATATCTCAACGTAAGTGCGGACGGCGTCTCATGTGTTACCGCGCCCGCCCTCTAACAAATCGTCGTATAGGACTGGTGGGCCAACAACGGCCAGAGGTGCAACTCGACAAACAAAGGCTTCGCCCAATGCTACTTGGACACGGCGGTACGCAAAAAACTCGCAAAGAAACGCGGGCAGAGAGGTCTTGTCGAGCTAACCCGGGCCGCAGGGGCTAATCACGTGGAGCTGCGACTTCATCTCTCTCAACGGGTGTACTCCGCCGCCCAGCGGGCGTCCGGACGACTATGCCTCTAACCAGGAATTCTACGTAAGCAGGGACTCGCCGGCCGTTTTGATTCTCGGCAGCCGCTGACCACTTGCGCACAGGTTATTTGGAACATTTACGGTTAGTCGGTCCTGATGTGTGTGCCCCCCGATCCCGCGGGGAGGGAGGGGGACGCGTTGCTGACCTTTCTGGCACGCCAAAAGCCATCAACCTCTTCTTCACCAACTACCACGCGGCCCTGATGCAGGGCCAGGCGGCTGCCATGTACGTAAACTTCCCGCAGCTTGTGTGTGTGCGCGTCGTCTAACCATATGAGCAGCGGGCAAGTTGCCGAGATCGTCAAGGTCGTCGCGCCGCCCAAGAAGCTGAACCCGCACACGCCCATCTTCGCCCCCATCTTTGGTACCTCGCTCGCCCAGTTTGCTGTAAGTACAACGCAAGAGCACATTGCAACGCCGCAACGGAGAGACCCCCTGACGCCCGCGGGCACGAACAAAAAAGGCTCTAGGTCCCTTCCTCGGCGCCTCCGTCCCCGCCAGCATAGCGTTCGCCTCCATTGTGGGCACCCTTGGAAACACGGCCGGTGTGTACAACGCCCTGTTCCCGGTCACGATGGTGTACCAGGTCTCCTGGGAGGACCTCTCCGCCAAGCTGTCGGACAACGTCGCCGCGTTCCAGAAGAACGTCGGCGTGGCCTTGACAAAGATCCAAACCGAATTCGACCTGTTCTACGAGATGACGTCGAGCGGCGCCTTCAGCCAGGTGAGTTTCTTCGACGACGACGACTACGGCCCCGTGCTGACGACCCGTTTTCCCAGAAACTCAGCAACAACCTCCCAGAGAACACCGACTTCATGTACCACAACCTGTTGAAGTGGACTCTCAACCAGGCGCTGGCAGGCATGGACTACTTTGTCGTCAAGAAGTCGGTCCGATCCCGCCCCCCGCAAATCCACCGCCCCATCCTCCCTTAGCTAACCAGACCGGCAGCCCCGGCGTTGACCCGCGCCTGATCCCCATCGACGCCTACGACTGCTCCAAGCTCGACGAGTACGGCACCTGCGGGCCGATCTGGTACGATGGCAAGGACTCTTACGGGCTTGCCAGAGCCGCCGGTATGTCTGACTCTACCCGGGCCTTTTTTTCTTTTTTTCTTCCTTTTTTTTTTCTTATTCTTTTTTTTTCCCCTTCTCTCTCTTCTTCTTCCTTCTCCGGTTACGAAGCTGACCGTTCGTGGCAAAAGACATCGGCATGGACGCAATGCAAGGCCTGCTCAGCACGGTGTTCCAGAAGAACTGGACCACGCCGAGGGAGCTCTACATTGACGCGCAGTCGTGCCAGGGCAAGAACGCCTCTGAGGCGTTTGACGTCCAGGACCTCAGCCTGAGCTGCGTTGTAAGTAGTCCCGTTGTCCCCCCCCCCCCCCCCCCCCCGGGCTCCCCGCCGAGACGGCGCGAACTGACGTGGCGTGCAAACAGTCCAACCTGCCGGTTTGCGAGTTCAACTGGGACTACAACCCGTACGAGGACCTGTACTGGCAAAACAGCCCCGCAGAGTTCCTCAACTGCCCGAACCAAAAGGGATGGGGTGCTCCCAGGTACGTGAGCACGGAGGCGGGAGTCCCCCTCACGTATCTCGGCCCGTTTTTGGTACGTCCAGTCAATCGTTCCCGCGGCTATCCTGCTCGCGAAACGCCCCCCCCCTTGAGAGGTGTCCGATGCACTAACGCGGTACTCGAAAGCTGTCGGGCGTAATTTATGACGAAAAGGAGAATAATGGTATATGAGAAACGACCGCCCCAGCAAGGATTGGATTCTGTACGGAGACTTGATGTCACAGTGCGGCGGCTTTCGCCGCCAGCAACGTTGGAGTGCTCAGAATATACCCGAGACCGGGAGAACCAGAAGCGGCATACACACCCTGCTGCATCACGGAGGAATGACGGAATGAATTGAATGGGTCATGCCACATATCACGCTGGCTGAGAAGTCACATGCAGTCCAGCCGAATGCTACTTGGCCACCGTCTGCGCGCAGCAGAGTGGCTATGCATCCGTTTATATTAGCCAAAACAAGCCGACGAATCTGAGCCCGTCGAATGTGAACCCTGGGTCTTGACTGCATATTGCAAGTGACGGGCGGCAGGCGATGCCGGCTCTCCAATCATTACTCTTGAAACGTGAGCTGACTGGTGTACGGCGTAGCGGCGGCTACCGGCCGGCCGATGCGTGCCGGAAGTCGTACATATTGGCATCGGGGGTGACCAAGGAACCTCTATATTGACAACGGGGAAACCAAGGAACCTCCCCAATGCCAACCCTGGCAATATCTGGCTAGTCGATATTGAAAGTTTGTTGTTGATTGTATGGTGTGGACACTGCGCTGCTGATAAGCGCATCATTGGTAATACGCGTTATTTAAAGGCGGAACCGTCGGGTCACATTCGGGCCAACACGTTTATTGCCCCTTGTCATCTGGCCTCGTGCCAAATCATGTTGTATAGGAGAGGTACTATAAATACTAATTCTCGTATAATCAATCACACTGGGAATACTGTCTGGCTGCTATATCCCGCTTTTGGAGTTTGTTTCCCTTCTCTTCCTTTCCGAAAAAGTGACACTCACTCGTCCCTTGTCATGGTGCTGCGCGGGTCACAATTGCTACACTGCAATCATGGATCTATTTTGGGCCCGTCACGACACTCTTGCCTCGAGAGCCGTTTGTCCAGGGAATAACCGCATGTTGGCACTTTGCTCATCTGTGTGTGGCGAGCAGGCATGCAAACGCAGAGTTTAATATGAACGGACTGGAAACCACCTGCCAGCAAGGGTGGTCTCCCGAACACCCGAGTCGGCAGCGTACCACCCATACAGCGCGCGTAGCCATCGAAAGACCACCCGAGGGTCCAAGGGAGTGTTTGTCATTGATTCTCGGCCCTGAACTCCGGACAGCGGGTATCCAACGGCGCACTGCCCAACCCCACTTGTCCAAGTCGAGTCTTGAATCCGCGAGGCTGTGAGGTCCGGCGCGACGGCCGCCTCGGACGACTGTAACATGTTACAAGTCTCAATCGCCGGCGGAGAAAGAAGCAGACAAGAACGCAAGTCTCGTTGGCCGGAAGAGAATCGCCAGACAAGAGCTGAAACGCAGCCCATTCCACGCTGCCGTCTTCACGACTTCGCAACACCCCTCCCCCCCCCTCACCACCAAAGGCCTCCGATGTACCAGACCGCAGCCCAGGGCTCGCCGTCCCCGACGAGCCCGGGCTCCCCCGAACAGCAAAACACACAAAACCAGACCAAACCGAGGGCGTGACTCTGCCGCCAGATCTTTTGAAACATCCGTCGGCCCAGACCGTTGAGGAGCGGGTATTGGGTTCAGAGTTCCTCGGCTTCTTGATAAGCTTACTGCCAAGAACCCCCTTGCCGTTCCGAAGATCCAGGTCGCCGTTCACGTCCGCCAAAGTGACTCGACGCCTTGTTCGGTCATGAATCGTTGTGCCCAGGGAGCGTCAACTGAGAAGCCCCTAGACACGTATTTGACGTTGAATCTTGTCCATTTTCGGATGAGACTTTGGCGTATAACCTCATTGGAAGAGGGGCGTTTCCCGCCGAATCACCGTCGAGTGCGGAGCAAAGACGGAGCCTGCCATGGTCTGACATTGACCTGGAAAACTCGTCGCGGCTACCCAGACCATGCCTGGCTACTCAACGACCCCCTCCCCCTCGCCTCACCTTCGGCCGATGTGCCAGCCGATGCTCGAACTTGCACACCTCCATCTCTTTCCCCGCTGCGGACGGGGTGGGATGCCTCTCACCGAGCCGCTGTGTTGGCGGAGCAGATTCGCAGAGAGACTGAACAAAACGCCGAAAGCCCTCGGCGGATGACATTCGGATCTTGAACTGCCCCTTGGCCGAGTCGATTGGCGAACCAAGGTTTCCCGCCGCGGATCAGGCTTCTGGGGAGATTCCTGTTCGACCTTGTCTCGGCATCGATGGTTGAGCCCCCCCCCCCCCCCCCCCCTATATGCGGAGCTTGTTGGCAGGACTTGCCGGGCTATCCCTCTGCGTGACCCTTCCGGGCAAACTGAAATCCGCGTCCAAACATGCTGTCAATCGTCGCTCTGAAGTCCCCCCCCCCCCTAGGTACCCAACGTCACGATCCGAGACAACTTGCGTGGCAGGGGACCCTCCGTGCGCCGAGGGCCACGGTCTTTTTTTTTTCTTTTTTTTTTGTTGGCGGAGAGACCGCGAGACGGGGAACGATGACCTCTCCTTGCCACGTTTGTGCCAGTCGTTGGACGCTGCCGAAAGGGAAGAAAGGGCTTGATGCTGCTGCTAGCATTGACAGGGGGGGGGGGGAGGGGTCTAGGAATCTTTGGGCATTTTGAGTTGGGCTAAAGCGGATGCGTACCGGCGATCATATCAGAGGGAGACTATGGTTTGCGCGGGTTGCATCGTGGAATGGGCAACTTGGCGGCGAACCTTGACCGAGCAGGGAGAGAAGAAGAGGAAACGCCTGGAACTGAAAGAAAAAGCCTGGGAACTTTGCTCGACTCCTCCGGCTTACAACAGACGAAATCCATGCCAATCGCGGCCGGTTTCCTATTTGGGCCGGGGGGGGGATCGATCGGAATTGCAGCAATGCCCGTCTGATGTTCTCCCACACACACACACACCCACCCCGCAGCGGCGCCATCGATCGCCAAGCTGGGTTTTCAGCTGCTCCGTTCTTTTTTGAGAACTCGTAGAACACATCAAGTACGGATAGATTGTGACATCCGATGGAGGCTGGTCAGAGGATTACTCGTTGAAACCTGGTTCACCTCGTCTTAGAACCGAGGGGGGGGGGGGCTGCGTCAGGAAGTATCTATATCCGGATGGGTGTCGTGGGCACAGCCGCAGTCAACTTACAACGAGTTACACGCTCACTCCCCGGCCACATTGATCTCTTTACTCGGACCGAATCCTCTGTCACGTTCTACCTGGCAGCAACGCGGCCCGTATGTGGTGTATCTCATGGTCGATATTAAGACGGGCAGAGGGGAGAATGTACAGAATAGGAATGAATTATGAACACTGGAAAGTCAATGTTGGTCTATGTATGAAACACCACAACGCCGCGGCCCGGGGGATATCATCCAAAAAAAAAAAAAAAAAAAAAAAGAAAAAGCCTCCGACATGACGCTCGCCCGCACCCGCAAAAAGGCCGATGCTCGCCCGCGCTCAGTTGACCTGGATCAGCCCGGGGCCGGCCAGCGTCGACTTGGCCACGTCGCCGGGGCTCGCGAAGGCGCCCTCAAAGGTCAGGGCGGCGATGGTGAGGCCGTACATGCTGTTCTTCTCAAAGGGGAAGTCGGCGTCAAAGGTGATCCTGGCGCCCTCCCACTGCGGGTTCTGGATGGGGACGCTGAGCGGCACGTTGAGCCCGCTCAGGTAGGTGACGAAGAGGGGCGCCCTGTCCTTGCCGAGGAACCTGCCGGCGGTGATGAGCTCCCGGAGGTCGACGGAGAAGGCGAGCTTCTGGTCCATGGCGCGGACCTCGCCCGAGCTCTCCATCTGCGCGACGACGAGCGGGGCGAAGATGGGTATGTCGATCTCGGAGAGCTTGAAGGGGCACGAGTCCTTGACGACGAAGGCCTGCAGCGCCGAGTAGGCGAAAGGCGCGATCGACGTCGTGAGGAAGGGCTGCGACGACGGCGGCCGCGACAGGTAGCTGCGGTAGTAGCCGTTCTGCTCGCCCTCCTGGCCGATGACGGCGCTGACGGCGCGCACGGGGCCGTCGTCGCCGTTCTTGGCGAGCAGCTGGTTCGCGTCCTGGAGGGTGCCCAGCACGACGGACGTGAAGGTCTCGGCGAGCGCGACGGCGTCCTTTAGGCTGTCCGTCGGGAACTGGTACTGGCAGGGCGGCGGCGAGAAGGCCTTGAAGTGGTCGAGGACGCCCTTGGCGTCGAGCGCGTGGAGCTTTTCTTGCTGGCCGCGGCAGTCAGCGCGGGAGAGAGAGAGAGAGAGAGAGAATAATAGTAATAGAGATAGAGAGAGATAAAGAGAGAGAGAGATAGAGAGAGAGGCGAGGGCGACTTACAGCAACGACGACCTTGAGGGTCTCGACAATCTTGTCCTTGTCCGGCGAGTCCCAGCCGTTCTCTCCCTTGGTGACGTTTTCGAGCATGGAGGAGAAGAAGGCGACCTCGAACTGCTCGTTGAACTGGATCAGCTGAAAGGCCGTCAGGCTGCTCTTCTCCAGCTTCGGCGGCGGCGCGCCGTTCGGCAGCGAGCCGCGGGCCTCTTGCTCGACCTTTTTGATGTCCTCCGGGCTGGTTGGGAGAAGGGCCGAGTAGCTCCGCCGCTCGAGCGGCGCCGCCGCCGACAGGCCTGCCAGCAGCGCCGCGGCGGCCGTGAAAACGCGTATCAGCTGCATGTTCTCCCTTGCTGTACCGGGCGAGGCGTCCTGACGAGATTCGCGGGGGGGGGACCAAAGTTATGAAGCGTAGCGTGTACAATCGAGATAAAACAAGATCACAAGGGAACGGGAGGGGGTCCTATATGGGCGGCTCGACGTGGCACAGCAATATCCAAAAGAGACAAGACATGACATGGCATGGCGGGATGACCGGGGACGAGGTATTATACTCTCGAAGCCTTGTTTCGATACTTCCTCTTGAAACCCGTCTCCTTTGGCGCACGTGGACCGGATTAGAAGAACGCATACGCTTAAACACACACACACACACACACACACACACATTAGACAACGGCACAATGACAAGACCCCAGCACAGAGGCACATCGGATTCTGTGCACCCAAGCGTCCTACGGAACGGTCTTGAGCCGACAGAGCCGCTCGCAGGTAGGGCTGGTTTCGGAAGGAAAAGGCACCGCCTGCCCACGCTGCCGCATTACAGGGTTCAAGCCAGATGACGTTGTCTGCAACGGACAGAATGGTACCCCGATTTCCGAGGGGCATCTGCTGGTTAGGTAGGTAGGTAGGTAGGTAGGTATCGAGAACGTTGAAGAGATGGGAGGGGGATCCCGGAGCCCTACGAGGGGGGCGAAGCGTCTTGTCAGGTCGGAAAATGTAACCTCGTGCCTCCCAGCGCCGTCCGGGCAAGTCGGCAAGCGTCATTATTCTTTTTCCCCCCTTCTCGACTGAACCTGACACGAGCCCTGGCCTGCGGCCTACCCTTTGCTGACTCTGTTTCCCCGAGGGAGAGGCCCATCCCGGGCGTGTCCATCCTGGGGATGTTTCCAGGGGGATTCAAACATGTTCGCTTCGGAAGCAAAACGTTTATCTCTCCAGGCCCCGAGCTCCGGAAACATTTGATCGTCGTGAGCATCCCTGCCAGCCCCCCCCCCCTCCCTCCCTTCACCCCCTTGCCTCCCCTCCTCTCGTGATGGATCCGGCCCGCTCTCCCGGCTGCGTGGACCTGCGTTGGCTAGGCCCAGCTTGTGCCTCTCCTCGCCAGCTTGAAGCTTTGGTCGCGTTCGAAGTCGGCGGCGACCCTGAGAGGTTTCCGCCCATGAGCACCAGCAGAAGCATCAGCCGTCGGCGGCGCGGACGGCGTCGGGGTCTGCCTATGCGCTGCCGCGCCATCGCCCTGGGTCTGGAGGGCAGAGGCAGAGGTCGAAGCAGAGTCGGCGGCAGAGCCAGCAGCAACAACCGTATCGGGAACAGTGCCGTTCCCGACCCTTCTTCCATCGACGATACGACGACCACTCCCGCAGGCCCCTCCCCTCCTCCGGCAAAACGGCCATCGTGTTCCTGCAGACGAGGGCTTTGCGCAGCCGCTCGGTCCCTCTTGTCCACGCCATGCACGACGCCCGTCCGCGAACGCCTCGCCGCCCCCCGTCGGCGGCGAACCTCGCGAGGCCCCCGTCGCGCTCCCCAAAGTCGAGCTGCGCGTGCGCCCAGACGAGCGACTCGCTGTAGTGCTCCCGCGCGTACGTGTGGAACGACTCGCAAAAGGCCACGAGCCGCCGGTCCTCCCCGTTCCTGACCTTGAGGAACCCGCGCGCCGCGTGCAGCATCTCCTCGAGGCTGCGGTGCGCCACGTGTGCTGCCGCCGCCGTCCCCGTCCCCGGCCTCGTCCTCCTCGTCCTCGTCGACACGGTCGGCGCCGACGTCATCCTCTTGGCGCGAGCCCGGGCGCCGGCGGCGGCGGCGGGCGTCTTTGTAGAGCGGCGGACGACGTCTTGGAGATGCTCGTACTCGATGCCCAGGGCGTAGTCGTAATGCGCGACGGCGGCAATCACCTTGAGGCCGAGGTCCCGCTGGGGCGCCGGCTGCTCCTCGATGAGGCCGACGGCCGCGTCGAAGAAGTCGACAATGTTGGCCGGCAGCACGTCGGACCTCGCGAGGAGGGCGGCGGCGGCGGCGGCGGCACCGCCCGCTGGTTGAGTTTGGTGCACGTTGTCGAGCCGGAGACGCGCGAGGCTGATGTTGCCCTCGGCCTGGCTCGCGACCCGGTCCCGCAACCTGTCGAGGGCCTCTCGGTTCCGGGGGTCGAGGAGCCTCTGGCCGAGCGCGGACGGCGGGGGTTTGTCGGCGTTGTCGCTGCCCAGGCCCAGCTCCCCGTGCTCCATCTCGAGGTCCCAGTCGATGAATCGCGCGACGGGCCCCGCGGCCGAGTCGACCTCGAGCTCGACGTGGTCGAAGGGCTGGACGAAGCCTGCGGCGTCCCCGCTTCGTATTCGGGCTCATGTGTCAGTCTCAAACAGGCGCACAGAAAACAAGGTTTACGGATTCACGAAAGGGGGGGGGGACGCAAACAGAAAACACAACGTTCAAGTAGGTAGTAGGGCAGAGAGACTGAAGGGCTTCTTCTGCTGCTTACCAGTTGATGCAGGCCATGCCCGCGTCTCTGCAGCGCTGGCAGAGGATGTGAGGCGGCCTCGCCGTGTTCTTGCAGCTCTCGCACCGCCAGTAGACGGACAGGAACGTGGCGGCGGCCTCGTCGCCGTCGCCGCCGTCGTCGCACGAGTCGCAGCGCTGCCAGGTCGGCAGCGCCTTGAGGCACGAGACGCGCGACGTCATGATCACCTTGAGCCGCCAGCGGCGCGCCAGGAGGGCCAGCTCGTTCTCGAGGAACAGGTCGGCGGCCGGGCTGCACCTGTCAAAGTCGTCGACGACGAGGAACGCGCGGTCGAGCGTGCTCAGGCGCGACTGCAGCGCATCCCGAATCAGCTCGATCCGGAACATGTCGCGGTGGCCGTGCCTCCTGGCGTCGAGGTACCGGCGGTACTTTGCGACGTGCGCTTCGTCCTCGCCCTCGCCGCCCGCCTCCTCCTCGGCGCCGCGGGCGCACAGCTGGTGGAACACGCTCGTCAAGACGTCTTCCACGAAGGCGGTGCCGCCAGCGGCGGCCACGTCCTCCCGCACGAAGACGGCGGCCACGGCATCCCTGTCCCCGGCGTATTGGCTCCTCAGCCACTCGACCACCATCGCGGACAAGGTCGTCTGAAGGATAGGCTTGGAATCAGTGCATGACTCTCTCTCTCTCTCTCTCTCTTGCGCCGGCATGATGCATCGCCAGCCAGTGTCTTGGCATCCGAAACCCCCATGGGACGACGACCTTTTGGGGGAGGCCCTCACGAGCAGGTGCATGGGGAGTAGATGGCGTGCAGACAACTCAATGCAGCGAACCAGACACGGCGGGATGAATGGTGAAGGGAAGCACTTGTCCGCGTACCTTGCCCGACCCTGGCCCCCCGACGCAGCGCAGCGTCCACGTGTAGTCTCTGCGCTGCCAGCTCCGGAAGATGTCGTTGGCAAACACCCAGTCCCATAGGGGGCGCCAAATGTCCGCGCCTGGTTCGTGCCGCTCGCTCAATGCAGAGTGCATTTCGGACCGTTTCTCGAACAACTCTCTGAGCGGGATGCGTGCCCCCTCTCCCCCGGGGCTGTCCATGCTTCGTCCTTGGAGTGGGGAAAAAAAAGAAGAAAAAAAAGAAAAAAGGTTTCTCAACGTCTTGATAGAGTCTTGATGCGGCCCTGGGGATTGTCGAACCTGGAATCTCTACGTAGTACTCCGTAGACAACTTGCAACCGGTCGATGGAAAGCTCGGGTTGGCATGAGCCAGAAAAGATAATCACCACACACACACAGACACACACACCACTCCCGGAGCCGGGCTTAAACTGTCTCGAGGAGCCATGCAACCGTACCGTCGTAGCTGACACCCTCCCCCGGTCACATTAGCGCCGTGGACGCAGGGTTTACACGTCTGCCTGGCGAGGCTGCATGAGCAAATTACACAATTTGCCTTTCGGGAGCTCGTTCGGGGACTCGTTCGCATTGCCAGAGTGTCGAGCGGTAATTAACAGAGGTCAATCATGCAGTTGCAGGGGGGGGGCCGTCGACGTGCCGAGCAGGGGAAAGGGATCCTCACCTATCAGCTATCTCGTTATACCGCCCGAGTCCCAGCCACAATAAGCTTGAGTTGCTGACATGCAGCTCAAGCGTGTGCATCCTTCGGTCCTAGACCCTCGTTGGACTTGGCATGCTGTGACCACATGACAAGCCGCCTAACCCTAGAAGCAGGTCCGCCTCAAACCGTGGCAACGGCCCGAAGCCATGGGAACGCATGTGTCGTGTCACCAGAGACGGCGGAACGAATTGGACGGCTCGGCTCGTGCAGCATGTTCGGAAAACCACAAGAGAGGAAGACGTTGCAGACACGGAGGTGCGGATACGCAAAGACGCAGAAGCCAGCCGGTATGAGCGAGGTGCCGGAAGTCATGTTATTCTAACTATTCCAAAGGTAACTTCATGGCCTTCCGCGAGAGTCGTGGATCCGATTCACCTCCTAGCAAACATGCGCAAAATGCCTCGGATCGACTATCCTGCAGCCTGGTGCCCCCGACCCAATATCCTGGCCGCCAGGCTCCTCTGCTGCCTGCATGTGCTTAGCGCCGTCGATATCCTGCCAAGGGAGTGAGGCTGAATCCAACCTTGGCCTGGAAGACGTAGGTATGTAGCCGCACCTGCATGTCGTTGCTTATTCTTTAGTTCGTCAATGTGGAGTTGAAGGCGTGTTGGACGTCATGTAAAAGACCGGCCTCGCCACCCCCTCCCCCGCGAGATAGACCAGAGTACCTAGCCCCAAGGACATCGTGCCTCTCTCTCGTTCGTTATCCGTTCTGCCAAAACCTTGCACCATGTTGCTCGCATACTCTGCCGTGTTGCTGTGCATGTGGCCCGGGGCGGCTCTGGCCCGGCCATCTCGGAGCCCGCAGCCTATTTCGCGCAGGCAGGACGGGCCGGAAGAGTCCGCTCGCCCGGAGAACATATGCGGCGACATCATCGGCGCTGTCAACGACGGTGAGTAGGATTCCCCTTCCCCCGAAACTGTCGCGACTCGGCATGTTGAACGCAGCGCGTTGCATGAAATAGGCTTCCGCATCTTCTACGCCTCCGACGCGTACCTTTGCTTGACCAGCGTGCCGTTCAACGACGCCGTCGCCCTCCGGTTCATCGAGTACTACAACACCACGATGCAGTTCCAGAGCACGCTGGCATATGTCAAGAACCCTCCGCAGGGGTACCAGCAGCCGGCCTTCGACCTTGTCCAAGGCCTGAGCGACCTCAAGCAAAACGTCACCTCGGGCGTCTACAAGAACCAGTACGACTTCGAGGCCGACCTGCAGTACCTGGTTTACTCGGTGCACGACGCCCATGTCGATCTTTCCTCTGGCATCCTCTCGGCCTTCTCCTTCGCCAGCCCCTTTTCTCTCGTCACAGCGTCGACCGATGGCAAGGAGACGCCAAAGGTCTACTTCGAGAGTAAGCCCCCCCCCCCCCCGTCGCTCGAGCGGGCAAAACAACATGTGCACTAACAAAGCGACGCCAGGCGATGTCATCGACCACCGGGACAACGGGACCAAGATCTCGGCAATCTCCCACATCAACGGCGAGCCCGCGGTCGACTTCTTGACCCGGTTTGCCGCCCTCAACTCTGTGGGCATGCTGGAGCCCCACGCGGACTGGAACCAGATCATGGGAAGCCCCGTGCAGGACATCCAGGGGGCGCTCAACATCTTCTCCGGCAGCGCCACGTTCTACCCGGGCGACTCCCTCAACTTCACCTACGAGGACCCGGACCGCGCCGACGTCGAGACCTTCTGGCTCGCCATCTACAACAACCCCGAGTTCACCGGGCCGTTGACGACGGGCGGCGACTTTTACAACTACTTTGTCCTCGGCCTCCTGCCCGCCTCGTACGGCGAGGTGCCGGTGCCGCCGGCGTTTGCCGGCCATGCCCAGAACGACTCGGACGTCATCGAAAGCACCCCGGACGAGGAGGCGGGCGGCGGCGGCGGCGGCAGCTTCTTCGAGGACAGCCAGCACGCCTTCCCCGGCGACCCCGACGTGGCCCAGGCGCGCCTGGACGCCGCCGGCGACGGCGGCGTCGTGACGGGCTACTTTTACGACGACATCTCGACCGCGGTCCTGAGCATCCCGCACTTTGACCAGTACGGCGAGGACATTGGCAGCTTCGGCGAGGCCGTGGACGACTTCGTCTCGGGCGCCCGGAACCGGAGCCTCGGCCGCCTCGTCGTCGACCTGTCGGGCAACTACGGCGGCTCCAGCGGCCTCGCCTTCCTCCTTCTGCGGACCCTGTTCCCGGGCATCGAGCCCTTCGCCGGCAGCCGGCGGCGCAGCCACGAGCTGGGCAACGTCCTGGGCTCGGCGACGACGAGGGCGTGGCAGGACCTGCCGACGGCCACCGACGACGAGGCCGTCGACAAGTTGGGCCTCGTTGCCGACGAATGGGTCATCGCCACGCGGCTCAACGCCGACACGGGCAGAAACTACTCCTCGTGGGAGGAGTACCAGGGGCCGCTGACGTACAACGGCGACGGCTTCACCCGAGTGGTTCGCAAACCCCCATCGCACGGTGCTGTGTAATAAAGAATGATCGAGCTGACTCGGAGAGGCGCAGGAACGATACGATCTCGCGAACCCCTCGTTCCACGAGGCGGCCTTTGACGGCTGGCAGTTGCTCCGGTACATCGATAACGCCGACGCGGGCCAACCTTTGCCATGGACCCCCGGGAACGTCGTCATCGTGAGTCCGACCCAGGCGCAAGCAGCGTCGTTATGAGCGGACAGGCGGAGGCTAACCCGGTGGTTGACAGCTGACCGACGGCGCCTGCTCTTCCGCGTGCGCCCTCTTCGTCGAGATGGCCACGACCGAAGCCAAGGCCCGCACCGTCGTCGTCGGCGGCGCGCCCTCGCCGGGCCCGATGCAGGCGACGGGCGGCACCCGCGGCGCCCGGCTCTACTCGAGCGACATCCTCGACGAGGACCTCGCCTGGGCGCGCGAGCGGAACGAGACGGCGGCGTCCCGCCTGCCCGCCGTGCGCGAGAGCGGCGTCTTTGTCAACTTCGCCGCCTTCAACCTGCGCGACCAGCTCCGCCGGGACGACACCGCGACCCCGCTCCAGTTCCGCTACGTCGCCGCCGACTGCCGGCTCTACTACACCCTCGACAACGTCTACAACATGACGGCCCTCTGGCGGGACGCCGCCCTCGCGGCCTTTGAGGACGAGAGCCTCTGCGTCGAGGGCTCGACGGGGTACGCCTCCCGCGGCGACGGCACGCCGCAGAAGCCGCCGCCCGGGCCCGCGGGCGTCCGGGCCCCGGCGCCGCAGCCGGCGGCGGCTTACACGGCCGACCCCGACCCGTACACCCAGGACGGGCTGGCCGCCGCGCAGGGGCTGATCGGCAAGCAGGTCGTGCCGGCGCTCTGCAACCGCAACGTCGGCGGCAACCCCTGCCCCGGCGGCGGCGTGTGCCAGCCCATCCGCCTCAAGTGCCCCGACGGCCAGTGGGGGAAGAACGTCACGGCCTGCGTGCCGCAGTGCCAGCTCGGCGAGTCCAAGTGCCCGAGCTCGAGCCAGTACTGCAAGCGCAACAAGAGCTCGGCCGAGACAAAGACCAACACGTTCGGCATCACGCAGAGCAACGCCGTCAGCACCACGTTCCAGGGCGGCAAGATCCAGTCCGGCATCTGCCTACTCAAGGTCGGGACGCCGACTCTGGGGTGTCCGCGAGTGTAGCCGTCAAAAGCAACAGGGAGGGGCATCATGCGCCGCGAGTGAGGCGGGGGGGGGGGGGTTTATTTACTTTCATTTTTATACCATAATACAATATTACTGAGACTCGACACCCGTCTTCCTCCGGTGATGCCCGCCGCGCTATGCTCTCGTCCTGTTGCGGTTCACCTCCGGGATGCGGTACTCGCTCGCCCGCTCCCTCCTGACGTTCTGCCAAAAGTCGTCGTACCCGCGGTCCCCCCCCTCCTCGTCCTCCTCCTCTCCTCCCTCTCCGCCCTGGCGGCGCGCCTCTCCTCCCGCTCCCCGCGCGGCAGGAGGGCCTCGGCGACCCCCGACCCCAGGGCCCGCGCGGCCCTCCTGGCGCCCCCGTACGCGGCCCTGACGAGGCCCTGCGCGCGGGCGCTGAAGGCGGCGACGAGGGCCGCGGCGACGATGAGGGCGGACGCGGGCAGCGAGACGGCGCCGACGAAGCCGAGGGTCGGGAGCTGCTCGCTCCACTCGACCGTGTTCATGCCGAAGAGGCTGCTGAAGAAGGACAGCGGGAGGAAGACGACGGTGAAGGTCGTGAAGATCATGACGGACAGGTTCTGCGACGACGCCAGCTCCGTCTGCAGCCGCGACCAGCGCACCTCGTCGACCTGGGCCTTGCGCTGGGCCATCTCGAGGAGCTTCTCGTACTGGGGTTCGCGAGTCAGCCACGGCCGCTCGAAGAAGACGGGGGGATGAGAAAGAGAAGAAGACGGGGGGATGGAAAAAAAGAAGAAGACACGGGAATGAAAAAGAAAAAAAAAGAAAAAAAAAGAAAATCGATACTCACGTCCGTCCTCGTCGTGTCGACGCGCTTGAGCATCTCGGCCGTCTGGCTCTTGTACCCGTCCACCTTGGCCAGCGCCTCGTCGAGGTACGCCCGGCCGTGGCGGGTCAGGTGCCCGACGTCGTCCGCCTCGTAGGCGGCCCTCATGCTCCGGACGACGCCCTCCTGGGTCTCGAACAGCTTCGCCAGGGACTTGAGCTCGTCCTCCATGTCGCGGAGCTCCATGAGGGCCGACGTGTTGTCGCGGTTCTCCCGCTCGGCCTCCTCGAGCTCGCGCCTGTGCCGCTTCTTGATGGACTCGGGCCGGTTGCCGTCCGGGTCCGAGCCGGAGCCGCCCACGTCCTTGAACGTCTGAACGCGGAAGCGCTTCAGGGCCGAGGTCATGCGTTCGGTCTGTGACGGGCGTTAGCCTTTTCCGTGTCGGGCACGCCCCCCCCCCGAGAAGATCGGACTCCAGGGATACTCGCCAGCATGCTGATGGCCTCTTCAAAGATTCTGAATATCTCGAGGTCCGGGTGCGAGGCCCGGTCCAACAGGGCGGTGATGGCGTGGAGCACGATGAAGGCCGCCAGGTCCAGGGCGTTCTCGCAGCGGCCCGTCAGATCTCCGTTGAGCTCGTTGTAGACGCTGTTTCTGAGGTCGGCCTGCTGGAACAGGGGCCCTTCTTTCGGCTTGGACTCTCTGCGGTTGAAGAATGTCGACAGGGTTGCTGGAGACGAGCGTCAGCATGATTCGCCTCCTCGCACGCGCACCGCTGGGAGACTCGCTCGTATCGATGGCCCACAGCCACAGCTGGTCAACCATCAGGACCTTTCCATCCTTGATGGTATCGTCCAAGTCGGCGTCGTCGTCGTCCGTGTTGGGCGTGTCCTCGTCCAACAGACCCGTGCTCGAGGGGCTCAGCTTGTCCGCGGGACTCGACGCGGACCCGCTCGTCTGTCGCCTCTGCAGCATGGGCTGGTCTCGATCCGTCGCGTTCCGGGTGCGGTCCTTTGTCAGCTTGTACAGCATTTGATCGTCGTCCCGGGCCCAGGTGTCCCTCAACGACGGGTAGGCAAATTGGTCGAGGGTACGGCGGTAGTTGAGGGGCGGGTCGTATCCGATGTATTCCCAGATCATTCGGAGCTCTGCCGAGTCCAGCTCGGCGACGTCGCGGGGGACGGGACGGGCACGCCCGTGTTGCATGCGGCGGTTAATGAAATTGCGCCGGTGGAGGATGTCAATGTATGTGTCGAAGTGGAGGAACGGGAGGTACATGTACAGATAGCCCGACGACGGGCCAGTGCCAGAGGTTGTCCGGACGGACAGGTTGGGTGATGGATGAGGCGACGGGGCTGGCCGGGAAGTCAGTCTTTTTTCTTCTTTTTTTTTGATATACTTGTTCAACGCGGTCGTCAGACTCTCACCTGATCCAGGGGGTATGTAGCTGCAGGATGGCTTGACGAAAGGTGCTTGGGACTGAGAATGCCTCCCTACGACGTGCTTCCCAGCCCAGTTGTCGCTGTTGGAAAGCTTGATGAAACTTGGGTCGTGGGGGTTCGCGAGAACCCCGAGGACATCCTGATCCGCGTCAGCGCAACTCTCTACCCCAGCGGACGCCACCAAGGCGACTGATGGGCCATACCGTCACCCACGACGGGTTGGTGAATGGCGTGTGAATCCACATGAACTTTCTGCTGGCCGGGTCGGGCCTCGAGAACCCGGCCGTGAGGTCGTCGAGGAGCGCCGACCCCCGCGAGAGCCGGTCTTGGCGTCTGGAAAGCGGCTCCGAGTGGCTCTTGGCCGCGCCGCCCACCTGCGCCGACGGATCCGGATCGGCGGCCTTTGGCGACAGCTCCAGGTCGGTGGGGTCCGACCTCGTGCTCCCGGCGTTGCTGCCGCGGCTCGACGGACGGTTGAAACCGGGCGGGGAGAGAGGCGGCACCTTGAGGCTCTGCATCCTCCGGATGGCCTCGACGGGCGCCGAGTGCGAGCCCTCCACCACGGAAGGGCGGGTGACTAGGATTCCCGGCGAGCCTTGGCTCTCGGAATCAGACGACGTCTTGGGCCGGGGGGGCGCGCTCGGGGAGTCCGAGGGGCCTCGCAGCATCTTCTGCCCGAGCTCCTGGAAACCGGACAGGATCCCCAGGCCGCCGCCGCCGCCGCCGTTGCTCTTCTGCGGGTCTTGCTGGACGGGGTGCGGCGGATCCGGGTCGGAGCGCGGCCTCAGTGCCGTCGTCCTCCTCAGCCGCTCTTCGAGGCACCGCTCGGGGCCCTGCTCCAGGAAGCGCTGAAGATGGAGCTTGGTGAAGTAGAGGCGTATGGCAGACTCCATGTCGGCATCCGGGTCTTCGTAGAAGCCAATGATCTCGACCTTGACGTGCCTCTTGAGGTTCAAGGGCGTGTGGACGTGCTGGGAACTCAGCTCCACCGCCCTCCGCACGGCAGCGGCGAGCTCCCGCAGATACGTGTTCATGGTCTCCGTGTTGCCCATGCCGAACGAGGCGCAATTCGCGTGCTCGCTGTCCAGGGAGAAGACGTGTTCCTGCCGCACGCCGACCATTGACGACTTGATGGAGGCGAGGGGGGCGCCGAATCGGACCTCCTTGGCGCGCCCTCGACTCGTGGAGCCGGAGCCGGATAGCTGGGAGTCGATGGTCTCGTAGAATGTCCAAATCCCGAGCTCGCTGGCGATGGTCGAGAACTCTTGGTGCATTTTCAGAAGCGGCTTGTGGCCCAATCGGAGATAGCCGGATATGGAGTGTGGCAGCGGACGCTGAAGCCGGAGGAGACGGCGGATGCTGTCCTCCAAGTTCTTCATCGAGAGGTAACTCGAACCCCTATGCGGCGTTGCTGCTCGACTGTCAGACGAGATGCAGACAAGACTGGGGGGCATCGACAAGGATGGCTTGGCTCACCAAAGAATGAGACGCCGTGGCAGTTGTACATGAACGGCTTGTACCGCTCGGTCCGGGAGGCGTGCAGGAGCGCCAGCTTGACGACGAGGCCGCCAACGCTGTGGGCGATGAAGAACAAGGGCCGCGAGCGTTGCTAGAGGTGCTGTCAGTCGCGGGGCCCGTCTCTGGCTCAAACGAGAGCGGGCGGCACTCACATTCCCGTACCGCACGTTCCAGACCTGCTCAATGAGGTCCTGCGCGAGGTCGTCCAACGTGACGCCCTCGGCCAACTCCCGGTGGCGGTACAGCAGCACGCGCGCCTCGCTGACTTCCTTCCGGATCCCCTGCCTTACCCAGAGGTGAGTCGCCGTCGGGAGGTGGCGACTGATGGTGGGCGACAGGATGCTCGCGCCCGCAAGCTCCCCGACGGCCGTCGCCGACACGTCGGCGGGCCGCCCAAAGTAGCCGTCCGGCAGCGGGTCGCGGGCCCAGGTCTCGACGGGATCGGCGCCCGGGCACGGCACGCAGACGATGTCGGCCAGCGTCTCGTTGTACCCGCGGCCGTTGACGTCGCCGTCGATGTGCGCGAACCCGGGTAGGAGGGGGTCCCGGTGCGACGCGGGACTCGACGGGCGAGGCGACCCGAGACCGCCGACCTGCGTCTCCTCCGAGGGAGGCTGGGCGGGGAGCGAACGGCGCGGCCCGACGCCATCGGGGCCGTCGTTCCGGGCCGCGGGTGCTGCCTCGTTGGGCACCGCGGCCTCGGTCTCCTGCGTCCAGTTCTTATGTTCCGGCATGGCTCCTCATTGCTTCTCGGGGGGTGTTTTGCTTTCTCGGGCAGCGGGCTCTCTGTCTGGTTCACGACAGACGGCGGGCGGGAGAAGGCGGCTGTTCTAAATAGGCCGGTCTCTACCAAGACACACATTGCGCCCGAGGCAAATTGCCAACGCAGTCATCAGTCGGCCGCCTGTTTTGCTCATGTATGTAGCCACCGCCCCTCAAGGCGACCCGAAACCCATGCGCGTGTCTGTCTGCGTGACCTGCCAGCCGCCGGCCTGCATGATTATTCCTCCCCAGCCTCGACAACCCTTTCCCCCTAGCTTCTGCGAGCAAAGCTGCGGACCGAGCCTTCAGAACCACCGGCTCGGATTGGGCGTCGCACAGGCAGCCTGCAGGACGATCAGCGACGCTAGTTCCTGTTGGTCAGACGCGATATCACCTGAACAGGATGAGCCACAGGCACCCCGCGGCTGTGACGAGACAGGCTCGCTTGTCTTGCGCCCGCCTTTGGTTGACGGCGGACGGCATGACCTTTCTGCACAATTCGAGGTGCGAGGCAGAGATTGCCCAGAGACGTGCTTACAAACTCGAGCCTCAACAGGCTTCGGTGACGGGGGGAGGGACTAAAGCAGCCAGCCCATCCCCAAGAAATCCATCGTCAAGGCTGGTCTCGAACGGTGCTCCAACCGGCCCCCCCCCCTTCGTGCCCGCTAAACATGCGCCGAAGCCAACCGTGCCGGTTTGCCGAGCCTCTCCAAACCCCCTGCCGAGTTGTCACGTTGCGTCTCTTGGGTCCGACGATCGACTCGCGACCTGGTATCATTCAATAGAACGATGCATCATGCTGTGCGGTTAACTGCTGATTCGTCTGGGCCTACCTACTGCTGTACTCGCTATTGTTCCTGCGTGAAAACCGCCCGGGGTGTCGTACGTTGATGGCTTTACGCCGACGGTCTCTCTCTCACCGGGAGTGCGGTAACCGGCGGCCCAGGACACATTACCATCCCTGGCCGTGCTCGGGACGCCGGGGAGCAAAGGATCAGAGGACGGTGACTCACGGCAGCGATGGTAATATGGACAAGATGCCTGGACATGAATGACTTGGTGAGGATATGGTTCTGGCGATAGGGAGATGACTGCTTCGTCTGGAGGAAGAGGAACAGGAACCTCGTCTCGGGGCCGGGATTACGCACTCGCGCCGTTTCCCCTTGGCAGCTAGCGGGCAACGTCATCGGACGCGGGGTTCTGGGCAATGCATGTGATTATAACAACTTTTTCGTCACAGTGACAACAAGTTGCGGCGGGCAAAGAGACGGATTCCCCGTGTGTTGCAAGGCTCGATTCATCAAATACTTTTCATTGCCTGGTTTACTTGCTGGGCGAGTGCTCGACCGAGCCTCCGAAATGGCATCCTGGCCCGAGAAGAAGTCACAAAACCGCACGCTGCAGATTCTCCAGGCCGCGGCCGAGGGCAAATACGGAGTCCTCGCCGCTGTCGCGTAAGCAAACGGAACGCCCGATGGCCGCTCGAGACTGAAATAAAGCCCCGCCAGGTATAACATTGAGCATCTCACCGCCCTCGTCAGGGCGGCGGAAGCCAAGAAGTCGCCGATGCTCATCCTCCTGTTCCCCTCCACCGTAAAGCAGCTGCCGACTCTGCCGTGGGCCGCCGCCGCAGCCGTCAAGTCGGCCAAGGTGCCCCTTGCGCTGCATCTCGACCACGCCCAGGACGAGGAGCAGATCCGGGACGCCGCGGCGGCGCTGCCGTTCGACTCCATCATGGTGGACATGAGCCACCACGACCACGAGGAGAACCTTGCCAAGACGAGGGTGCTCACCCGGCTCTGCCACGACCGCGGCATCGCCGTGGAGGCCGAGAGCGGCCGCATCAATGGCGGCGAGGACGGCATCGCGGACACGGGAGACTTGCAAGGTGAGGCGGCGCTAAGCCCCCCCCCCCCTCTCCCCCGGGTCGCACGTCTTGGTGAGCCTGACAGGAAACCCCAGCCCTCTTCACGAGCCCCGAGGAGGTCGAGGACTTCATCGACGCCGAGATCGACCTCTTGGCGCCCAGCATCGGCAACGTCCACGGGGACTACGGCCCCAAGGGCCCTGAGCTGGACTACGGGCGGCTGGCGAGCATCAACAGGCAGATCGACGGCCGGGTCCTGATGGCGCTGCACGGCACCAACGGCTTCAGCGCGGACATTATGAGGCGATGCATCGACAGCGGCGTCATCAAACTGAACGTGAACAAGCTCCTCCTCGAGGCCTGGAACGCCCACCTGAGGGAGAACGTCGACAAGCCGTTGTCGCAGTTGATGGAGGACGGCATGGGCGTTTTGCAGGAGGAGGTCGAGGGGTGGATCGACATCTGCGGAAGTGCCGGAAAGGCTTGAAGTGTATCCGTACGCTCCGGCGGCACATCATGGACAAAAGCTGGTGGCGAGCGTGTGGGTGTTTGTGTGCGTCGGCGTTCAGTCAAGCTTGCAAGCACAGCAACGACATCCTCTAGACCACACTCTCTCCAATGCAAAAGGGAAAACAAGGGGAAACCCCTCCAAAAGATGTACCATGCGGCCAGTGTGGATTGAACACACGACCTTCAGATTAAGTGATTGAAGTTGACTTCAGTCTGACGCTCTCCCAACTGAGCTATGTCCGCCGCCGGATGATGGTTAAAGTGCCAGAATTGAGGAATATTATGCCGGGGTAGGGCTCCAAACCCTCGGCCCCCCCGCCCCCAGACAGACTCTACGACTTCATGACTCACATTGCGGCGAGTCCAGAGCAACGATGCAGACTTGGACGGCCCGGATCTGCAGAGGGAGGATCGAAAGCGGCCGCCAGCGGGTTTGCAGGAAACCTTTAGAATCAACCGGCTGACACGGAAGACCAAGAGCACAATGGTGAGATGGAGACGGGCTGAATCCTTGGTCGATTATTCCATTTTTCCTTAATTACAGCATCAACCCCCCCCTGCATGGGAACAAACTCAAGAGCCGCCTTCAAGCTGCGCCAAAACGTAGCCAAACGCCTCATCCAGCAACCTCAGCCCCTCGTCGATCTCGTCCGCCGTCACCGTGACCGGGGGCGCCAGCCGGAACACGCCGCCCATGCCCGGCAGGTTGACGACGTTGCAGGAGAGACCCAGCTCCATCGCCCGGTCCGAGACGGCCTGGCCGAGATCCGACCCGGGCGCCCTGGTCTCGGCGTCGGAGATGATCTCGATGCCCTGCAGCAGGCCGCGCCCGCGGACGTCGCCGACGCACCAGTACTTGTCGCGGAGCCCCAGCAGGCCGGCGCGCAGCTGCGCGCCGCGCTCCGCGGCCTTGCGGCACACGTCGTCGCGCACGACGATCTCGAGCACCTTGTTGCCGACGGCGGCCGTGAGCGGGTCGTTGAGGTGCGTCGTCAGCCACAGGAAGCCGGCCTCGCGGCAGCCGCGCGCGACCTCGGCCGTGGTGCTGACCGAGGCCAGCGGCAGGCCGCAGCCGAGCGTCTTGGACAGCGCGAGGATGTCGGGCACGACGCCGCCGCCGCCGCCGCCGCCGCCGTCGCCGTCGTGCTCAAAGGCGAACATGCGGCCGGTGCGCCCGACGCCCGTCTGCGCCTCGTCGAGGATGAGCAGCATGCCGCGCCGCCTGCACTCCCCGCCCAGGCGCGCGAGGTAGCCCGCCGGCAGGTCGAGGACCCCGCCCGTCGAGAGGATGGGCTCGGCGATGAAGGCCGCCAGCGACCCGACGCTCTGCCGGTCGACCATGGCCCACCCAAAGTCCATCTCCGTCTCCCAGTCGTGGGACCCGTCGGGCCTGCGGAAGACGGAGCGGTAGGCGTACGGCGCGGGGAACGCGAGCTGGCCGGGCATGGCCGGGCCGCCGTTCTTCCGGCCGGCCGAGTAGGTCGCCGAGCCGGCGCCCTGCGTGAGGCCGTGGTAGCTCGCCGACATGGCGACGATCTCGAACTTGCCCGTGTACAGCTTGGCCATCTTGATCGCCGCCTCTGTCGTCTCGGAGCCGGTGTTCAAGAAGAAGGACTGCCAAAGGGCCGGGGTCAGCGGCGCGTCTTCTTGCCCCCTCGCTCAGCGTGCCGTGATGCGCACAGGGGACGATGGACTCGCCTTCTCAAGGGGCGCCGGGAGCAGTTTGCCCAGCCTCTCGGCGAGGTCTGCGACTGGCTGCGTGACCATGTTGCTGAGCAGGTGGTCCAGCTCGGCAACGTGTTTCTGGACGACCTCGACAATCTCCGGGTGGGAGTGGCCCAGAAGAGAGCTCATCTGGCCCGAGGTAAAGTCCAGGATCTGGCGCCCCTCGGCATCGTAGAGCTTCGTGCCTTTTGCCTTTGTGATGACGACGGGGCAATAGGGAACACCCGTGGGCATCAGGTACTTGTCGGTTTTCGCCCAGAAGGCGGCGGTGGCGTCGGTCCCCATCACTGAAGGCAGTCCAGCAACAAGGCTACCGGATCGTGGGTAAATGTAGGCAGAGGCTTGGATGTGCCTGAACCACCCCCCGTTTGAGACAAGCCCGTCCGAGGCCCTTTTATCTGGATGAGGGGATGGATGGCCTTTGGACTTTTCCGCGGGCGGCGGGGGCTACGCGGCAGCGTTGCCCGAGGTCGACGTGTTTCCCGCGGACGGAATCCGAGCCGCTGATCGACCCTCCGCGGTGACATGTTTTGGCTACTTGGCACGAACAGATGAAAACTGTCCTTTCTCGGTAGCTTATAGTTTGCTCCCACATTGATGCACTCGGCACGTCTTTTCTGTAACTGATATGTGGCAGTTCAAGCTTGGATCTTTGTCAAGATCTTGGCATGTGTCGGGACACTTCTCCTATCAAACGTGAGGCCCACGGCCGTAACAGAAGAAACGATTTATTTGCTAGTCTGATTTGTTTTCTTGATGCAATCTAGAATGCATTTTTACATCCGGGGCTCGCTCATGTTGAATTCTACACCCATGCATCGTGGTCATGTGCGTTGACCCAGGACTAAACGTCGAGACACGAATGGCCCTTTGTTCTTGGCAATGCTCTGATCGCCAAATCCTTCTAGTCATACACATATTTACTGAGAAAAGTTGGGTGCAGAGTCTAGATATCCGAAAGCTCCCCATCAGTTGCAAGCGCAGAGAATCCACACAACGACTATGAAGAAACCGCTCTCCCTGAAAGACGACGAATCTTTATTCACCTGGCCTCCCATGATGTTATCATTTCCTTTTCTTGGTCCTGCCTCGAGCAGAGACTAATACAACCTGTCGTAGGCCAAAGAAAAGAAGGCAAGACTGGGTGATCCCCGCTGGGTTCGCTCGGTCTCGTACTGAGATCCCTTCATTCAAGATCTCAAGGCGATGTGGTTGCGACGCAAAAAAGTAACATACGAGTCAGAACCCCCAAGCAGTCATCTTCAGTGCATTCAATATTACGGTACAATGCCAGCTCATGCAAATCTGCATCGCTGCTTCGGCTGTCAAATTCCACGCTGTCTTGTCACTCCTCGTCTAGGCACTGGGCACAACCAGCTGGTCAACGTCCGGCCCCCAGCCTTGAGATCTCGAAAAGGTCACGGTATTATCCCCCTGCTGGAGGTCGACATGGATAGCACTGCTGCCGGTGGTGGAGAGGTGAGAGGTGGACAGAAAGGCTGCAGACTGTTGCTCGCCGTTGACCGAGACCGCGGCGTGCCGGGACGCCGCATCGCCGTTCTTGTGGTTGACGATCAGCGTCACGCGGTCGGCCTGGGCGACGCTGAAGTTGAACGCGGCGGTCCCGTCGGTGTCGCCGCCGAGGTAGCCCGCGGCCGAGGATCCGCTGCACTGCGAGCAGGCGACCACGCGGGCCCCGTTGGACAGCTCGGCCGTCTCCCCCTCAATCTCGGCCGTGACCGTCGACCCGGACCAGGTGCCCGCCTCGACGTCGACGCTCCACGAGTCGTGCCAGTCGAGCGTGGCGGTGGTGCCGTTGATCTGCAGGGGGAGCCAGATGTAGGTGCTCGCGGCGAGGTTCGTCGAGTGCCATCTGTCGCCCATGTAGATGGCCTTGTCGGCGCCCAGCGGGAGCACGAAGCTGACTTGGCTTCTGTAGGTGAGGGCGCCGACGGGGGCGAACTCGGTCCACTCAGACCAGGGGCCGGAAAGGGACGTGGCGTAGCTGTAGACCTGTGGCGGGCAGTCAGCAGGACTTGGTCGTCGGCCGGGAAAGCAAAGAGGGCTTACGTTGTCGTTGGGGTTCCAGCCCGTGAGGTGGGAGCCGAAGATGAAGTACGTGCCGCCGCGCTTGACGAGGGCGGGCGACTCGGCGAAATACTCCCAGCCAAAGGTCACCTCGGCAACGTCCAGATAGTCCTCTGTGAGCCTGATGATGCGGGTTCCGTACTCGCGCTGGCGGTCGCGTCAGTGTGTCTCTCTCGAAGCCGTCGACTCCTCGCGCAGGTTGCAGCTTACGTCCTCTGACAAGAGATAGCCGGCGCCGTCGTCGTCTTTGAAGATGCCAATGTCGCGGCTCTGGAAGCCCAGGGGGCGGAAGCTCCGGACGTACTCGTACTCGCCGCAGACGGTGTCGCCCGTCGCGACGCCGACGCGCGCGTCCTTGTAGTCGGTCGAGTCGACGTGGAGGTGGAGGACGTACTTGCCGGTGACGTCGTTCTTGGTGACCTTGGGCCGCTCGATGATGCGGTTGGGGCCGAGGTCGCCGGCCTCTTCCGTCCGGGTCAGGAGGCGTCCCTCGAAGCTCCATTCGACCAGGTTCGTCGACGAGTAACAGTTGACGGCCTGGAACAGCGCGCCGTCCGTCTTCTCCTCGCCAACCATGTAGTAGACTCCGTTCTCCTCGCTGCCTGCGGTCAGCTATTGTTTGATCTGGCAAGGCCGGAGATTTCCTCCTCAGCTGTCCGCGATCAGGGGGCACTGGGTCCGGGCCGGCGTCGGCAAGCTTGGCCAGGGACGAGCAGAGGGCCTCGGCGTGGTGTTCCACGTCTTGTTGAAAACTTACATGATGCCGGCTCCGTGAGCCTGGACGTGTTCGCCTGTGTTTGTCTGCGGGCCAATTGTCAGGCCTGGATTGTGAAGAAGCCCCCAACGATCCATCACTCACAGCTGTCCAGGTTGCTCCGGGAACAATACTCAGAGCAGCATTTACGCTACCCAGCGAGAGGGACGCGGCCAAGGCAAGGGATGCGGCAAGCATGGCGGCTGTGGATCTCGAAAGGCCAAGTTGACCGTTGATGTTGGGACAGATGCCGGCCGAGTCTCGGGGCGAGAGCCTCTTTTAAGTCGAGCAGCCTACAATGCTCGTGGGCGTCACCATTCGTCAACGACACCGTCTTGGCAGTATACTACGTCAACACATATTACTGAGATGGCTGCTGCATGGCTGCACAGGGCCGACGCATATTACGTAGGTGATCAGCATCGGGAGGCCTTCTGCTTATTGCGCGTATAAGACCGATGCTGCCTCGGGATAGCACCGAGCGAAAGAAGCATAATCATCAAGCCGGCCAGGGTAGGTAGCATCCGAGTTGTGACAATCGGCCACGTCTCCGGCCAAGAGGGACAGACGGGGATCTCGGAGCCGAGCATAGCGTCGTGCCGCAGGTGCATAGATGGTACCCTGGCGGTGACGGCCCCCAAAAGGAACCCTGCCTTTTGGGTCGGAAAGCCTGATGATCCCGGGATCCAGGCGATCATTGTGGACGAGATCGGCAGGTACATGCACCCAAATTGAGGGGGAAATGTCACCGTCAGTCACGCGTGCTCCCGTGTCGAGCTGTGGAGGAAGTGCTGGGATGCCTCGCAGGAACACCGGCTTTGCATGTGTAAACATGTGAATAGTGCAGAATGACGAGTCCAGGCTTTTTTTTGGCCAGTGATCACTAAACTCGAATTGTAAAGCAACTATTTCGGTCTCTGTTCAACTCCAAGTAATGCATCCTGCCCACGGTTGTTGGTTAGTCCCTCAGGCGACCTACCGCTTTGCTTTTCTCCAGTCACCGGCTCATTCTTTCTCCTGGCTTCTTGGAGCTACGCAGTTTTAATGAATCAAGAAAACCAACAAGTAGTCATTTGCTTCCCCGATAATCGAGTAAAATGAGCCAACATTACTACAGTGCCTGTCCACCTCTGTTCAGGTGGTTGTTTTCCAAACGCCTGGCATGTAAGCCACGCCTAGGACCCAAACGACTGCCAAATTAGAGTTGCAAATTTGAGTTGGACACATAGAAACTGGTTGACAAGGGCTTTCTCACTCAGGTTAAAAACCCTCGTATTTTTGTTGAGAACTCTGAGAAAAAGTTGCAAGGAAGGAGTGTATCTCTTGTTCTGCTCTGTTCGGGATACAGCTACACCGTTATCCACCAGCTGGTCAGTATTCCAAGATTGGGCACTGTAAACATGCTATGATATACCCTATCGACAGGTCTGTCTGATCGGAGAGGAAATGGACGACGGGTTGCCTCACAGTCGAAGAAACCCCTCAAGCAAAAGCTGTTCCGTTCTTGGGATGAAGTACAAGTCGAAGAGGTACCATATTGCCAAGAACCAAAGCAGACCGCGTCATGTAGTTACTTCCGAGATGTCGGACCGCCATGGTGCCGATAAGGGAATGCGCCGAACTTCTCTTGGGGCTGCCCCGGTTTGAAGAAGCCAGGAATGCCATTTTGCCCCATTCGAACGATCTAGATAAGGTGACCAAACGGGCCGTTTTGGGGGTTTGATGGGCCTGGTTGACAACGTCCTGTGCACCGCCACGTCGAACATTGCATCGTCGGGATCCCCGGTAGTTGGTCCAGCCTGTGCATAGTTGGTTGTTCCTCGCAGCATGTCCGCCAAGTCCACAGACCTCTCCGACCGTCATCTATTGACCGGGACTCGGCGAGTCCTTCTATCTCCGCAACTCCGCGGCGCCGTGTTTGTTTTCGGAGCTGACGTGAAGCTATCGGGATGATGCCGGCAAGAGAGGGGCGAATCCTTTCGACGAAGGCGTCGGAAGAGCGAGCGCGAGGTAGCGGGCGCCAATGAAGCCATGACGCGAGAAATAACTCCCCTGATGCCCGATAGGAGATTCCCAGGAGGCTTTACATCTCCTTTCAAGGTTCCGTAGAACTCTCGGGATAGGCCGGCGAAGCGGCTGCTTATGTGATTTAGTCAGCTCCACAGGCATTCGACGAACATGCAACGTGAACTTTCCACCCAAACGACTCGTGAGTGCATGGGAAGGTTGATTTGTGCTGGTAACTGCATGTGCTCTAGCTGACCATGGGTTAAACACATGGTGGCTCAAATCGAGCCTCCATCAGGACACCGGGTACTATGTCTGATCAGTCTCGTCGTAATCTGCAACATCCAACTAGAAGTGTAATCCGAGGCAGACGGTAAGCGATTGCATCTGCCGCATTCGCCCGGGCTACAATCTCCTCTGAAATAAAAGATCGAATGACATCCCAGATGGTGCAACGCCTAGTTTATCTCAATTCATTCACGTGCCGAACTCGTAGCTGCCGCGGCCACCCTGAGGCTCTTGTCAGTACCAACCACCCCTCATGAACCGTACGACTTGAGCCGAGTCAGGCGGAATAAGCTCGGTGAACTGACGTCTCGTCTGGAGTATGGGGAGACTGGCACGCCGACGGAGAACTGCCGCTGCTTGGTAACACGGCTCGCCATCGTTCCCTTGCTTAACGAGAAAGAAAAAACGCCGTCTCTTCGGGAGTCGAGAGCACGGTAGGCGGTACCCTTGCTCTCGATATCAGCGACTTCGGGAGGGCAACTTGGCGCCGCACCCTCCAAGCCTGAAACGGAGGTCCATTGCGAGGTGGACGATAGTCATGTACCGCTTTTCGGGCGATTCACGAAGGAGGCTTCGTTGTGGGCCGTTTTGGAATCTTCGGGCGATGCGTTGGTTCCGTGGGCGGTATGCCGAGATGTTGTTTGCAAGCCGGGCCGTATGTCATTAGGGTCTCGAGGCCTTGTGAAGTGTATATATACCTGATCGAACCCCCCTCTGCCGAGTTATGAAGGGTATGTACTACGGCTATAAACATCTAAGCAATAAAAGACTTGAGCTATTGTCCATTGACACCATCGATCCAAGCAGGTTAACATCGTCTCCGTCCATCACTTCTCCTACCACTTCTTCGACATCGTATTCATATTCTTGACAGATAGCCAAAAGAAAATGCGTTTGTCCGCCGCACTCGCCGTTTGCGCCGCCGCTTTTGCCATCGCCAACCCTTTCCCGGCTATCGGCTCTTTGGTCCGGAGTGTGGACGATGAGCAGACCGGCGCCGAGATCGCGGGGTGCAAGGTGGTAGTCGCCTCGGAGCAGGATGCGTGCATCAACCTTTGCGACATGGACCCCCGGTGCATCGATGACTGGTACGCGGTTTACCTTGCGCTCCCCGATGCCGTTGTTTTACGTACTGACAAGCCTGCAGCTCGACCACGGCGACCGAAAAGTACGGCGACTGCTGTCACCGTCGCAAGAGCGATGTCGGCGGGCCCGATGTTTGTTAACTCTGATGAGCACTTTGTCCCCTCGTGCATCTATGGCTAATACTTTGACGCCTGCGCCTTGGGTTGGGGGGATTTCGATGCTTGCGAATCTGTCAATGCCAGGCTCATTTGGCAGTGAGATTTCCAACACAGAATAGTACAGAAATAATACAGAAATAAATCCGACGGAACTCAACCGTTCGCTCCCGGCGCCCCTGAGACTTGTAGCTTTGTGCCACGTAGGATGTAACGCGTTGGGTTGCTCCCTTGTATTAACCGTTTTTGCTCGATGTTTTGTGATACCACTCCCTCTCCTACGCACATGTTTGCGGAGCTGTATCTGACAGCACGCACTTCATGATTTGGAAGACATCGTCTGCGGCGAGGGATGCCCGGTAGGAACATGAATCTGCGCGCATGACTCTCAAGAACTCGGGCTACCACTTGCGCCGAGCCTTGTATCCAGCAGCAAGCTGAACCACCTGCGATAAAGAATGGATGCTTTGCCATTAGTTGTCTCTACTAGGTAGGATGTTGGAGTTGCCGACTGGACCTTGACTAGTTGCCAGCTTGCCAGCCGGAGTCTTGACAAATTCAGGATCGTCATGGTTGACTTCTCACGAGCCTCCCAGGGCGTTGATTCAGGCAAGTCCAGAACGGCACATTTCACACAACCTTATGCAACTTTGAAGCCAAATTGAAATTTGGGATCAATCCTTGTATTTTCCACACATTTCTGTACATTAGTCTACATATGCTAGGCATGTTCTTTGTGATCTGCCACCAAAAACACTGCCGTTTCAAACCCCACACTCTATCTATCTTGGTCAATAAGCATAGCCTGCCTGCCATAGCAGACAACACAATCAAGCCTGGTTTGAGTTTGGACTGCGCCGTCCAGGTATGGGTTCAGGATCATTCATTGTCTGCGTGACTCAGATGAAGGGGTGTAGGATCAGCAATTGTCACTCCAGCGGGTGTATTGATACTGAGTCAGAGCCCTGCAAGACGCACAAGACTTGTCAAGGATAGCCGTATATACAAAGGCTGTAGCAGCGAAAAAGCAGATCTCGGATCGGATCCTACCACGCCTATAGATGATGATAACCCCGCATGGAGTGTTGTTCTTTCTGACGCCGGATTGTTCCTGTAGAGGACAAAAGGCGCCTGAGACAACCAATTACAGCTTAAGATAATATACACAATGCTCCATACTGCCACAGACGTCCCAGTCACATGTATGCACCAGGCGTCCGTCTATGCCCATGATTCCAACTCGATTGCTCCGTCCATGCTGACAGGAGCCAGGAGCTTTTCATCGTCCAGGGCACAACAGGTCACACGGTCAGAGCGACTCGTATAAAGGTGGTGGTGATTATTAAATTTGTTTTGAAACACAGAAAAGACTTTTGAGCTATCGTACAGCCGTTACCACGTCCTCAGAACGCCTGCAATGGGGGGGGTATCAGATGCATGTCGCATGCGCGTGCAGACGTGCTGGTCTATTTGGCCTCCTTCTTGGCGTTGCCAGCAATCTCCTCGGCCTTCTTGGCCTTGCTCTCGAGGACCTTCTTGACCTCCTCAATCGTCTCCCTGAACAGCCTCTCGCCCTCGTCCTTGTGCTTGTCGGCGACCTCGCGCAGCTGCTTCAGCTTGGGCAGGATCTGGTCGCCGTCGGGGATCATCTTGAAGTACTGGTCGAGGCCGAGGCTCTCGCCGACCCTGGAGCCCTTGGACTTGGCCTTGTCGGCGGCGTCGCCGACGTAGCTCTCCAGGCCGCCCAGGTCGCCCGACTCGACGGCCTTCTTGGCCCTGTCGAAGAGCTCCTTGGCGTTGCCCTGCTTGAGAGCGTCAGCGTTCTTCTCGACCAGCTCCTTGACCTTGGGGTTCTTGTCGAGGTAGGGCCTGGCCTCCTCGAGGGCCCTTTTCCAGGCCTCGTCGCCGAGCTTGCGGACCTGCTCGACCTTGTCCTCGACGAGCTTCCGGGCCTTTTCAAAGTTGCCGGCGGTGAGGCCGCCGGCCAGGAGGTCCTGGACCTGCTTCCACGTCTCGTCGACCTGCTTCTTGGCCTCGGGGCCGTACCTGGCGCCCATGTCCTTGAGCTGGTCGACGTTTCCGCCCAGCTTCTCCTTGAGCTGGGGGTGGTTGTCGATGATGTCGGAGATGGCGTCGCCGCCGAGGCCGGCCATCTTCTTGGAGATGTCGGTCAGGACCTCGTAGGCCTTGTGGACGGCGTCGAGGCTCAGGCCGGCCTTGGCGACCTCCTGGAACTGCTTGTAGGCATCGTTGACAATCTCGTCGGCCTCCTCCTTGTGGTTCTTGCGGACGGTCTCGAAGTCGTTGAAGGCAGAGTCGACGTAGGCGCGGCCGCCGGGGATCCAGCCGACGTAGGAGTAGGCGAACTGCTTGATGTAGTCGATGGCCTGGTCGGGCGAGGGCGTGTTTTCTTGCAGCTTCTGGGCGGCGGCCGTGTACTTCTTCTCGGCCTCCTTGGCGGCCTTGTTGACCTTGGAGGCGGTGCGGCCCGCCGGGGTGAAGGAGTAGATGGCGAAGAAGAGACCGGCACCGGCGAGGCCGCCGGCGACGCCAGCTCCAAAGTGGGAGCTACCCGAGCCTGCACCGCCTGCTGCTGATGAGGAGGTTGTGGTGGACTGGAAGCGGATGGGCTGCTGGCGGGGGCGCGGACGACGCGCGATGCTCTGGGAATCGTCGAGCGAACGAGGGGTCGAGCGGACATCATCTTGGAGGTTTCTTGCGCTGGTACTTGGCGAGTTCAATGAGGTATTCGATGGACCGTGAAAGGGGAATGAATATATGCTCTTGAGGGTGGCTAGGACGAGTAGATGAAACGGGTGATTTGGGTATCAAAGGTGCGGTAACTAGTTAGTCGAAGAGGAGAGGACGATACGAGCAAAGACACGTGGACGGCTTGCTGGTTTTTGAATGCAAAGGGCAACGAGCAACGAGCGACCAAGGACGGGATTCTCCCTTTTCGGCGATGGGATTTCCAGGCTAGCGTCCGACGCATCGGAAACCGTGGTGGCGCACACACGAGCAAACAGGGAAAGCATTCGTCACACGTAGGTGCTACCTTGCTACCCTCTTTGCCTCCGAACAGGTATTCGTACCGGTAACTGACTGAAGTCAACATGACGAGCTGTTGGAGCTCAACGCCAAGGCCCAATCGACTCCGTCAAGAGGGAGGGAGGCAAGCCCATTCGCCGAAGCATGCTCATCTCACCACGGAAGCCGACTCCATTTGATGCGCGTGGAGCTGAAAAACCGGGGAGCTTTGCACCTTGGCTGCTCTCACACTAGCAAGCGGTAACCCCCTTGGTGACGACGGACGGACCGGGACCGGGAGAGGGACGTAATGAAACCTCGGCAAGCAATGACCGGCTGGTGACGTCAACGGTGTTCATCGTCAAGGGGTAGCTGTTTTCCTCTTTGGGACATGCGGTCCGCAATGTTGTTGAGCGAACCAATGAAACGGACATGATCCAAGACATCGTGAAGGGGGATGAACGCCCCCCCCTGGGAGAGTCGTCCAGCCCCAACCTGCCAGCGGGAGATCGCCGATCTTTGGACTTGTGGGGAAGCATGTTGCTCTCGGACAAGGAACGCCCTCGTCATCGTGATGAGCCGAGGTCTCGTTGCCCCATTCGAGTTTTGGTGCTCAACGTGAGCTGATATTGACGGGTTGACAACATCAGTCGCGTCTTGCCAGGGTTGGACTTGGAGAAGGACGGCGCAGCAGCGTGTTGACTGGTTCCGGGGCCTTGCAAGCCTTGCACGAAAAGGCAATGAAGGCCGTGATTACAATGTTTTGCTCAAGCACGATGTCGACTATTCACCTAACCCACCGACATTGATGAGAGGATACATGTATGCAATCGGCATCTCGCAGCGAAACCCGGATGGCTTTTGCATCGGGCACTCCCGCCAGTCATGGGCTATTAACATTGGTTTGTCTTGCTGGTCATACGGCGCCACCTTGTTCTAGAACACATCCTCGTGCTAATAACTAGTCAGAATGCGAATCGCCTCGTCTTGATGTGCATCACCCACGCCAGCGGAACCCCTCAACACTCTACCAATTGAAAACCTCACATGGTTCGAATTGAACTCCTATGCTTACCGTTTACTCTACCTCGCCAAAGTTTTAGCCAGCGTGTTGCGACCAGTAAACACCAGTGTTCCTCCACCATCGTCGTCGTCGCCGCTGTCGTACCTGTCGTTGTCATCTTGAGCGGCCACGCTCCAGGCGTCATCTCCCATGAGCACTTCTCTCGCGAGCTTCGAATGAGAAGCGCGTGCCGGGCCGGCAAGAGAAAGACCCTCGACCAGGGACGCCAGGCCGCCGATGTGCGTTGAAACGCCGGGTGCGGACCGGTACGTCGGCAGCGAAGAGCACGTCTCGGAGTCGAACCTCTTGCGCTCGGAAACCTTTTCGCTCAGCGCCAGGAAGACGTCGTCGCGGACCTTTGCCAGGACGGCGTCGATCATCCTGGCCTTGTACTGCGACGTCTCCCCCTCCACCAGGACGTCGGGGACCACCCAGTTGGCGTACACGTTCCGGTGGGAGGGCCGCACCCTGACGCCGCCGTTGTGTGCCGCGAAGTAGTACTCGCAGAGCCGGCACGTGGGCTTGCTGCAGCCAATGTACTTGACGCCGCCGTAGAACGGGATCGAGCGCGTCTCGTCCGCGAACTCCTTCCGGAGCCACTCGAGGAGGAGCACCTCGCTGTGGGCGATGGGCCGGAAGCTTTTGCTGCAGCACTGGTCGGCGATCAGGCCGTCGAGGCCGCACCGCTGGAGCTCGTCCGCGTAGCGTCGGTACGCCTCCTGCTTGGCCTCGTCGGATGTCATTCGGGAGATGATGACGCTCGCGGAACGGACCGCCGTCCTCTGGCGCGGCGGCAGGCCGGCCTGGAACGCGGTCATGGGGTTTGGTATGGGCGTGCTGGAATCAACGAAGCGGACTTCCAAATCCTCCGTGTAGAAGAGCTCCGGGTGGCTTCGGCGTGCCCCGAGAATGGCCTGGACGGCCCTGGAGAAGGACGCGAGGCGGCCGATGAAGTGCTGGAGCTCGCACCAGTGCCGAGACTCGTCCATCTTGCCAGCCTTGCCCCTGTCGGCTATGCTGCTGAATATCGGCGACTGACGCAGGGCCGTGGCTGCTCGTACCAGGTCCTCGTCGGTCGATGACGCCGCTGTGATCCAGTGGTCAGCGCGTTTCGCTCTTCTGGGAGTCCGCGGGCCACCCGTACCCGAAGCACCGCTTTCATCAGACTCGGTTTGGTTGGTTTGGGCAGTTTGTTGGAGGCTGAGGAGCACCTCCGCGAGCGAGTCACCTATCATCCTTTACTTAGCCCGGCTCCGTCATGGGCCCAGATTCGTATCAAGAAAAAGAGCTTACTCTCTCCTGACAAGGATATTGAGCAGTCATTTAAGCATTGAGAAAGGCGCCCCAGCAGACCTTGTCGGTAGCACTTGATGCGCTTGTGGTTGAACTCGAGAATGCTGCGAAGGAGATGTTGAAAGACTGGGGAATCGTCGTCTCCGGAACCAGGCGTCGCACATTTTCGGTTGACATAGTCCAGCAGACCAAAAACAAACTCTCTGGGTTCGTTGACGGCATCTCCACGCCTCTGGTTGGACGCGAATACATAGAGTAGTTTGTCAGGCCGCCGGACAATGGCTAGGGATGTGACGGTAGGCCCGCCGCGCTGGTTGTCACAGATCTGAGCCATCTTGTTGATGAAGTATTCCAATGTCCTGCTTTGGCTCTCTGCTACGTGTGGGATATCGATAGGAGCCTTTTGATGAGTGCCACGCCCGCAGGCCTGTTGCAGGCTAGTGAGGAAGGCCAAGGCCTCGAAGAAACGATTCAGCCTTTTGCAAAGCTTGAGGCTTATGGCAGGCATATTCCCATTGTCAGCCGTCATTCCTTTTGTATTTTAGTTAACTTGAACTCGCAAAGAGTTGCTTCCATGTACTCACTTGTCTCTGTGGGCTTGCCTCCATTGCGTGTCTTTGTCTTGGACTTTGCCATGATGACAGACAGTGGGAGAGGTTCACACTTGAACCGGGTATAGGATTAAAGAAGAGACCGAGGGAAATTGGACTCTATGGCTATTATTTTTCGAACTGTCTGCAGCAGCAATATAATGAGAAAACTCTGGATATGTATGAAGAAAGCTAGATGGCTGGTTGGTTGCAGTAGTCCTCTCAGGCTCCCTCCGATCTGACGGACCAAACAACGGGCGCAAGGGACTAAAGGCTTCCATGATGTCGCGTGTCTGCACAACCGCGTCCTCGCAACAGCAACAACAGCGGTTGTTCCAACATGAACATCTTGAATACCCAATCATTTTACCTCCCGGTCACACATTTGGCCGACTGGTGTGGCTCCAAGAGATGCAATGCCAGAGCCTGTTGGAAACAAGGAGAGCCCCATTGGATGCGATGCACATCCGTCCAATGCCAGAGCCTGTAGTCCGCATATCCAGTGAGGAGGGGCAGTGACAGCGGCCGCTCTTCTCGGCCCAAGGCTCCGAGGCGTTCTGCGGGGCACCCGGAGGATACAGGTGTGCTTGATCAAGGTCGTCGGCAATCGTGTGTAAGGCCGCTATGCCTTCATTTTAGGCACTGCGTGCATTCGATAGGCCAGTGATAATGATAAGTACCGTACGTATACTATATGCGGTCGTGGGGGTTGTGGCCTCCCTGCATGGCCGAGTGGTGAGGCGCAGTTCCCAACCTTTGCACTCCAATCAATTCATTCGGAATCACCGAGTCAAATGTACACGGGTGAGTCGGTACCGAGAACATTGCGAGCCTGTCCTTATCATTAGCCGCCTGCGCTGCATGATGTATGTTGTTGGCGCTGCGCCTTGACAAACAAGCCCGCAGGTTGCGCGGGGACCAACAACTGTTGCTAATAATGGAACAGAAAGGCAAAGAAAGTGGAAATAATCAGTTCAATGGCAGCCTATCATGCCCCAAGAACTTATAATAAGGAATCGTGTGTCTGAGAATTTTGTCTCCTCATGGTCTCCTATTGTAAATGGATACCCTCTTCTGATCAGGTACAACATCAGTCGGATTCTCCAATGTTGGGAGAGCAGAGATGCTCAACAAATGTTCTTTCGGAATCCAGGCTCCAAGTTTACCACCGCTCTAGATTGACCTACACTATACACCACGACAGATCCGAAATGCCCACCCAGACGGCATACAACCTGTCCGATACGGATGACCCTGAAGGCCACCCCTCCAACCCGAGTGTATCTTCCAATGTCATAGTTGACCTAGCTCTACCACGCCAACTCGACCTCAGAGTGGATAATCCATACCATAGCCAGTCATATGTCCGGTATCCTGCAGCCACAGCAACCACACCTTTGGGACATTAGGCTCCTGAAGGTCACGCGTTGCATTGGGAGAACCCCCTCTTGTCCAGCCGCACTCGCTCGGATCTGCGGCGTGGGACGACGACAACGCGAGGGTGGTTGCGGAAGAAGTTTTGCTTAATTCTGGAGAATGGTATGGCTCATGTCCGACCCATGAGCGCGGGAGAAACTCGAGTTTCGATTCGCAGGGGAGGAACGAGGGTCCCCAGCACCAGGCGCGAGGTCCGTACGCATGCAAGATATGCCCTAACAGGTTTTACAACAAACAGCACGAGCTCAAGTAAGCCAGAAGTCGTCGCCAAGACCCCTTCGAGTCTACCATCTGACGGCATCGTGCAGCAGGCATATGAAAAAGCATACCAAGCCCTTCGCGTGCTCGTCGGGAGGTTGTGGACGTCGATACCCTGAGAGGAAGGACTTGGATCGACACGTACAGGCTTATCATTGCTCCGAGAAACATAGTTTCAAGTGTGAAGGGTGTGGACGAGGCTTCACAAGACAGGACAATCTAACGCGCCATCGGAGGAAACGGCACGTGTAGACGCTGAATGCTTCCAGATGGAGATTTGGTGCGGCCACACAGTTTCGATTCATTTCATGTCGATGTTCCCGATTTGGTTATTCAATGTTCGGGTCTATTCATTATGTCTTTTTCTACGTGTTTCCCCGAGGGATTGCTGTTGCGTACACAAAGAAAATACTTTGCAGTTATTTGACTCTTCGACTATCCCGAAGTCCTACCGTGTCGGCTCCCTCTCATGCATTACCATATGTCAATCTTGCAAGGGGAAGCGGACCGCATCTCTCGGGATCACAGTAGCCGCTCTGCAACGGGCATGGGCTACAATTTTGACACGATGCACGCCGCGTCTCATGAGCAGCCGAATCAAAGCCAGTGACTTCATCTCAACTATAGAGCCTGACAGCCTGTTGATGTGGCCGGCAGTCTGAAATAACACCATCTCATCCCCCACAACGTCACCAACCTTGCCGGTCTCTAGCTGGGGATTACAATGTGAGGGTATCTGATGCGACTGAGTACAGGCTGGCCCCTTTCCCTGAGGCACGAGTGAAATGACAAGACACCCGCCGGCAGCATCGACTAGCCGGCCATAAGCGCTCGAGTGAGGCGCGGATTCACCGATGCTGCGGGAGACAGTGGGGATAGCTCCACGTGCAGGTTAAAACTCACCAGGACCTTGAAAGCGACGATATAATACTTCTCAGGGACCTTTGCATGGTACATGACAAGCTGGATACCACTAAGCTCTGCTCAAGGGACTCTTCGGCGTTGATCGTTGGTGGGCCGGCCTAGTTGCATAGGATATATCCATGTTTAGTCACAATAGCGGATAACGATATCCCTTCCTCTATCTGCATATCCTCGGCAAAGAGCATCACGTGCGCGTCATGTGATCTCGCGTGCTTTTGCTGACTGACAGAACGACGCGTCGCCACTCACTGATGAGGGGCATTATTTCTCCCATAATCCATCCCCGTTCCCTGTTGATAGGCACGCCTGCGTACCTACGCATACTAGAGCCATTACAAGCGTCGACGACGAAGACATGCACCGCACTACGCGGCTCCTGGCCTCGAAAAGTGCCCATCGTACAGCACCTCTCCCTTTGCGACAGTCATGACGACACCCCCGCCGCCGCTGCCTATCGACGACTCGTCGGAAGATGCCAAAGTATCTCCAGACAACCGGACGCTGAAATACTCCCTGCTGGGTCCTTCCTTGACCAAAGCTGGGCAAGAAGCTGTTGACCAGTCAAAGGTTGGCCAGATCTGACGAGCACCAACACGCTACGGGTGGAACGCTGCTAACGCATGGCATCACAGGTTTCCGAGATCATATACAATGCATCCAAGGGTTCAAAGTTCTTCAACCGAGAAGAAGAGCGCGACAAGACCCTGACGAAGAAGATTGAGCAAATCCTCGTCAAGAAACGGCACCTCGAGAAGCAAGACCTTAGCCGCGAGCTGCGCCTTGCCGACCAGCTCATTACTCAACTCGAACTTTCCCGGGACTTGACGCAGTACATAGTTCACGTGGATTGCGACGCCTTTTACGCTGCAGTCGAGCTTCTCGATCGGCCCGAACTCAAAGACGTCCCATTTGCTGTCGGAGGTGGTGTTCTGACGACGTGTAACTACGTCGCACGCAAATATGGCTGTCGAAGCGGTATGGCTGGGTTCGTAGCCAAGAAGCTGTGTCCCGAGCTGGTGATGCTCAAGCTCAACTTTGAAAAATACACAGCCAAAGCACACGAAGTGCGGGAGGTGTTGGCGGAATACGACCCTCGATTCGAAAGCGCAAGCATAGACGAGGCCTACTTGAACGTCACAGAGTACTGCACAAACAAGGGCATTGGCCCGGCGGAAGCCGTTGAGCAGATGCGCCGGGAAATCCACGACAAGACCGGAATCACCGTCTCAGCCGGGATCGCGGCCAATGCGAAACTTGCAAAGATCTGTTCGAACATGAACAAACCCAACGGCCAGTTCGTCTTGCCCAACGACCGATCCGAGATTTTGCGATTCATGGCCAAGCTGCCACCCCGAAAGGTCAATGGTATCGGCCGCGTGCTTGAACGGCAGCTGGCCGAGATTGGGATCAAGACGTGTGCGGACCTTTATCCCCAGCGGCAATTCCTGCGACTGCTGTTTGGTGAAAAGGCCTACGAGTTCTTGATTAATGTGTACCTCGGCCTGGGCCGCACCCGCATCCAGCCTGCCGAAGAATACGAGAGAAAGAGTGTGGGCACTGAGAGCACGTTTCGCGACACGTCCGATCCGCAACAGCTGAGGGAGAAGCTGAAGTGGACGGCAGAAGAGTTGGAGAAGGACATGAAGAGGGCCGAGGTTAAAGGTCGGACGCTGGTGCTCAAGGTAAAGATGCACACATACGAGGTTTTTACTCGCCAAGTCGTACTGCCCAAGGCGATATTTCTAGCAGACGACTTGTACCACTTCGCTCTTCCGATTCTGGCCAAGCTACAGGAAGAGATGCCAGGCATGACGCTGCGATTGATGGGCCTCCGCTGCACCCATCTGGTCAGCACCAAAAGGCCGGACACAATGGCTTTCTTCGGATTTCGATCCCGTAGATCCGAGTCGGGTGCATCCCCAGAGAAGCCTTTGGTCAATGGTGCGCTGGACGACGACGGCTGGGAACAGTGGCCCAAAGAGGAACTCTTGGGAGTCGGCGAGGAGCAGCATGTTCAGGCCGACGCCTTCAAGGAACCTGCCAACCTTGATGACGACAAGCCGAGCCCGGCCAGGAGACATGGGAAAGAGATCCAGCCGAACCCGGTACGGGAGTATGCGCCGGTCAACGATGAAATGTGGGATTGCCCCATTTGCAACCGTCCGCAGGCACCGGACGAGAGGCAGTTCAATGAGCACATCGACTTCTGCCTCTCGCGACAGACGATTCGTGAAGCCGTGCACGGAGACGTCGCTGGCCCAGCTCCGAGATCGACGACGCCGGAGATGAAAAAGGCCAAGGTCGGGGGCGAAAAGAAACGCGGCAGACCACCGGCCCGACCGACGAGTGACGACCCTCGGCAGAAGAAGCTTTGCTTCGGATCATGAGGCTTTACCTAGGATCGCCAAACACAGAAAGAATGATGGTCTTAATATCACATGATCCAATCTCTATGCCGACTGTGGTGACCGCCGCCCCGCTACCAACAAGTCGATGTTGTCTGACCCAGACGCCGACGCACTTGTTGACCCCACGACTCTATCCATCCATCTTCAGATCCCACGCCGTTTACCGGCACTCGGACAATGGCTAGGGGATCTGCAAGCGTTTGCCCCAAGCAATTGGTGCGCAATGACAGATGGTGCTGTGGCTTTTCTTAGCCCACGGCGCATGAGCGGTCCATAGCCCAATAAGATGACGACTAATGAAACAAGTCCAGCGGCATTATCCGATTCACGGGCTGAGTGACACTGATCGACACAACATGGTTGCTTCTCCCCAGCCTTTGTTGCAGTTTGACAGCTTCTGGGAAAACCGGCCCAAGATATGGGACATTGGGTTCTGTGCATCCGTCGTCAACTTCCCTCTTTAGTGTCTTATGGAGCCTAAATTGACCCGAGGGCGTTCCGGAGTAATCTTGGCCACGAGAATCACAAATCACTCGATTCTAAGCCCTGCCGTTAGGAAGGATCGAGATGACGATATCCTGGTTTCGACAATTTCGACGCGTACCACGTATCAAAAAAGCTACTCCAAATGGTTCCACGTGTACAACAAGCTCAAGTCCCATTATGCACAGTGGGCAATGTGGGCAGCCGACGACTGGCCAGATGAGGGCCGGTTACTCTCCTGCGTGTTGTCTGAATGCGGAAACGAAAAGCTTCCATGACTGTTCCAGGTTTCACCTATATTACTGTACGCAACATGGGCGTTTCGACCTGACAATGCCTTATGCTGTTGTCTTTTACCATTTGCCTTGCTTGCTAATTCTAGGCTCCTAGACGAAGAGAAGACTGGTGGCCCATCACTTCGTGGAGAGCAAACCCGAGTTCGTTTCCCAGGGTCACTTCGTCCATTCGCCGTATCGCGTATCTCACCTTGGCCGACGGACTGGCTGAACTGTCAAGACCGAAGGATGTTATACTAATGAACTATTGGCTAACGCCATTGAGCTCGACAAGCGCCCGATTCCTGGTTAGCGTCTGAAGGCCAGGTCGACCTTGGAGCTAGCGCTACTGGTCTTGGTGGGTAAGATGAACAACGCCTCTAAGATGAAGCCACCACGTCGTCATGGCACAACTACTTCAGCTTGGGCAGTGAAGGCCCAAGGGTGCCGTTCAAACTAACCACCGCAATCTCAACTTGACTTGTCGCCATAGCGTCCGTCCCGAGGCCAACTCGGCTTTCTTAGATGCCATCTACCTCAGCAACAGCGCCATTATTGATATGGACAGGGACCCGCACGGCGCCTCCGCCGTTTATTAAACCACACAGGCAAAAGCATGGTGAAATGGACCGGAGGCTCCCGGAGTCATGTCCGGCCCGTGAACCATTGTTGATTGGGGAGATGCTGCGTTCCTCGGAACCAGGTCTTCCGGCCCCATCGACGTTCCAGCATATAACTCACCAGAATTCCTGAGATGCCGAATCACTGCAACCAGGAAATTCTGCTACGTTCCTGCACCTCTTCCCCACTACATAGCAAGTCTCATTTTGTGTCAAAGACGGCTGGTAGATCGTCAACAATCAACAACCATGGACTCAGAGACCGAGCCCGGGCAGGCTCCCGCCTTCAACACCGAGCCAGCCGCAGTGTTCTGGCTTGCTTGGGCCGGGGTTTGGACCGTCGCACTGCTCTGCGGAATGGCATTCCTCTTCCGGCACCGCAAAATGCCTTTTCTGAGGATCCGCGGCCTGGCTCTGTCGTTTGCTGCCGTCAGCATGCTCCACGTGTACTGGATCGCGGTGCAGATTATGCTCTCGATCAGCCAGTTTGTCCCCGATGGCGTAGAGTTCTGGACCATGAGCCTTTACCTGCCCTTCGGCATTGCTCTCTTCCACGCCTCCAACAGCCGCTTCCTGCACATTGCCGAGGCGCAGCGCAAGTACGCCGAAATGCCAGCTTGTCTGCCGTCCAGCTCACAGGCGCAGCCGTCCGCCCGCAACTGCAAAGACAGGACCATTGCTGGAAGGCTCCAGGGGCTAGACTACACCAACAAGATGGTGGCTGTGATCAGCACGGGCATGGTCGTCCAGGTATGTGACGGTGGCCCGAGCAACGACGGGCCGTGCCTAACAGTTTGACACATTGCTGACATGCGCGCGTCGATCAGCTGCTTCTGACGGTCGTCATGTACCTCGTCTCACGCAAGTATCACCCTTGGTTCGGCATCCCTGGCACGGAAGTCAAAGGCACCCCCATGCAGCAAAGGGTTGAGATGGGCCGCGGCTGGGAGTGGTGGCCTTCGGTCTTTTGGCAGTTCGTCTGGGCCTGGGTCGTCGCACCCGTCATCCTCTGGAAATCACGCGGGATTAGAGATACGCAAGGATGGCGTCTCCAGACCATTGCATGCTGCACGGCAAGGTAGGTTCGGATCAAGCCTAGCGTTGTGATCGCCGCCGGGCAAATTCCCGTACCTAGGTGCCAGCACTAACCAAGTCCAGTCTGCACGCCACTCCAATGTGGCTTGTTGCCTTGTACGTGCCAGGAATGGCACCCGTCAACAGATACTTTATTGCCCCCAATGGTGAGTTTATATCAAATAGGCACGAGCACCCCCCTCCCCCCCCTCCCCTCGCTCGATATCATATTCACACTCCCCAGGATCGCTCTCTCCATCACCTTTATCGAAATATTCACAGTCTTCCTTCCATGTTGGCAAGTGCTGAAGCACAAGTCACTCCAGCAAGAGACGCTCGAGGCCATCGCCCTTTGGGAGGCCAAGAACAAGGCCCGCAACTGCAGGGACTCGGTCTTCACCGGCTCAACCAAGGTCGGGTCTCACGACTCCATCTCCATCACCTGGCAGTCACTCGTGCACGTGGAAAAGAACAGCAGAAAGCCCGAGAGCGTGTACACAATGGGCTCTCTGGAGTACATCTTGGACAAGAACCCCGAGCCCCTACGCAAATTCTCGGCCCTCCGAGACTTTTCCGGAGAAAACATTGCCTTTTTGTCAGCGGTTGCCGAGTGGAAGGCGTCGATCCCGCGGGCCCCAGACGCTCAGGAAAGGTCGTCCGAACTCACCCGTAAGCGATTCAACCGCGCCCTCCGGATCTACACCGAGTTCGTCAGCCCCCACCACGCCGAGTTCCAGATCAACATTGCGTCGCAAGATCTCAAGCGTTTGGAGACGGTGTTTGGGAACGCGGCCAGGATCCTGCACGGATACAGCACGGAGCGATTCATGGACCCGGTGGTCCCCTTTGAAGATGTCCCATGGGTTCGAGGTTCCGCCTCGGGTGGATCGGAGAGGACCATGCTGCCGCGGTCTGTCAGCGGAGACCGCATCACGGATCGCGTGCAATACTGGGGGACATCCCGGAAGAGTTCAACGCAGGGGTGTTTGACGACGCCGAGGCGAGCATCAAGTATCTGGTCCTCACCAACACGTGGCCCAAGTTTGTCAAGGAGAGGAGGTACTCGCTGGGCTCGGAGGATTCAGGGGAGACGGCCGACACGGAACACTCGGCCTCGACGCTGTCGAGGTTCGCGAGGTATATCAGGGGATGAGGACTGTGTCATAGATCTTGGGCGCTTTTGGGGGGCGGTAAGGTTGTTTTTTTTTCTCCCGCGATGATATCCATAGTCTCTCACGACGTTTATACCAATTTGTAACTTGCGTTTCCAAATATGTCAAATGAAAATCTAGCAAGGACCTTGATTGAGACTCGGCTGCTTACCGTCGTGCGAATCCAAACTGGTCACGCAGGCCCTGGCGCCAGTAGGCCCGCGGTTTTCTCTCCCTCCTCTTCTTCTTTTTGAAGACTCTTTTCGGACATCCATCCCCCCTCAGCGCATTCCTCAACTCCGGCGTTGCTGTGGCACCGATGGAATGGTTGCGACGCGCAACCCAGTCGGCATGCCCAGTTGGCAGGTCGATAAAAGGGGCGGCTGATGACGAAAACCACCGCAACCGGCGGTGGCGGGCGTGACCCGCTTGCTGCGCCCCCCTCCCCCGCCAATTCGAGCCCAGCAGAGGCAGCTATCGTTGGACTCACGGAAGCTTTGCGGAGGGTGCAGGTCTCGAGCCGTGAGACATGGCGAGACGCTTCGTGGCGAAGGGCCTTGGATCGCCAGCAGCCGTGTCGAGGTGGAGTGTTGAGGGGCTAGCGCCACGAGACCACCAAGGCCGCGGCCATTCTCACACGCCCAAGAAATGACTGCAAAAACGTCACGTATGTGTTGCGGATCAACTCTTGTATCGGGGCCCCATTACGGAAAAGCCATCGGTCTCAGTTCCTCGGAAGGCTACAGGGGGGAACCCAAGTCTTCTCCTCCCCGTACACCTCGCCCCGGAGCCCGCACATGTCCCTCAACTCCGCCTCGGAGCCGAACAGGACGCTCGCGAAGACCCTGGCCTCGGCGCTGCTATCCGGCTCCGAGTGCACCGGCGCGTCGGCCCCCCCCCCCACGCGAACCGGACGACCTGGCCCGCGCGGAGCTCGACGAGGGGCATATCCTCGAGCGCCGCGGCCAGCGCCGCGCGCTCCTCCTCCATGGCCGCGTAGTAGTAGTCGCTGCCGCCTCCGTCGTCGTCGTCTTGGTCTTCGTCCGACCCGGCGCCGCGGCGGCGTCGCGCCTCCGTCTCCGCCTCGCGCACGGCGGCGTCCACGGCCTCCGAGGGCCGGAGCATCCTCGTCGGCGGACCGAGCAGCGTGACGGCGTACTTTGCGTGCGGCCGCGGGGAGCAGCAGGAGGAGGGCGGCGCCCCGCACGTGCAGTCGAACATGCGCCCGTCGCGGTGCCAGCGGGGCGTGACCCAGGCGTCCGTGGGCGGGGTGGCGCGGACGCACAGCCAGGCCGAGTGGGTGCCGCGCTGCCCGGCGGCGGGGCCGGCGTGCTGCTTCCGGGCGTGGGCCGCTGCGTTGTCGAGGAAGGAGGAGAGGGCGCGGGCGAGGCCGTCGTTGTCGTCGTCGGCGGCGGCGGCGGCGGCGACGCAGTGCTCGAGGACGAAGGCGGCGGCGGAGCCGGCGAGGCGGGGGGAGACGGGGCCGTAGAAGTCGTACGTGCCTTGGCGGTGGACCGTCGTGATGGGGCTGCGGAAGCCGGGGGCGGGGGGAAGAGTTCGAGGGGCAGGCTGGGGTGAGACATTCTGAACGGTGGCCGCCTGTTGTTGTTGTTGTTTTCTTTTGTCTGGTGTACAAGAAGAGCGGTCTCTGGGGGGGGAATCGCAGGTTGGCTGTCCCAAGGGCGTGGGAGGTGTCAAGTAGGTTGTGAATCGATGGGGTCTGGAGCATCCAGTGGCCGATTCAGCTGCTCAGCTGATTACTTTTGAGAAACCCCCGGCGCGCGGCCGTGTCACGAGTTTTTGGTTCAACCAAACCAGCGCCGGCGGACGGTGTTCCTCAGAAAAGCTGTGTCGAGTGAAGTACGGATAATATGCTTCATTATACGACGGGCGTCGTGGAGGCTGACTAAGACCCAGGAAGCCCGACTTGCTTACACAGGCAGCCGTAGGATCGGCTTCGGCCCATCGGCGAGTCAGAAGGGTTAGCCACAAGACCGTTGCCGCGCCCCGTGTCGAATCATCCATCTCATGTTGTGTATGGTGTCTTGGATATTAACGTGTCGAGTATGGAAGCTGGCCGGCCGGACACTACCATGGGCGTGAAATCACCTGGGCAGTATTTTATTGCACACACCTTCTTCGCATTCAACACAAGGACGGTGACGATGTGACGTTCAGTCAAACAAACCATTTCCCTGACGTCTATCTCCTGGTAAGTCGGTTCGAGCGGGCTTGGTCACCCCGGCTGAGCCAAGACAGGGTATGTACAATGGGTTGGGTTGATAGTATCTTCGACGATCAACCCAACACGTCGAAACATTAGAACCTAAGATATTTCCATCCACCATATCAACCAGAACCCGATCATGGCTTTCAGAAATTCTGCCATATTTTTTTCATCTAACAAATAAAGACACCTTTCCTTATTTACCTTTTAGACTTCTCAATATCGATCCATAAAGGCTTGAACATCACACTATCATAACCAATCGGAGTACAGGGACGTTCGAGACTTCCAATGAAAACAGAGTATAACCCCGCCCATTATATATAATGGACATTCAGTCTTCACTTTCAGGACCGACTCCCCTGCAGTGGTGATGTGACACTGTCCTCGCGACTGACTACAAGGTCCTACGCTTACAACAACGTGTCTCCGTCTCGGAATCAATCATCATGGACGACCTATTCTACATCTCCGTACTTGTCGCTACAGTCGCTGTGTTTATACGCCTTGTGTATCTAAGCGTTCCGCCCAGGTCAATCCCCGGGATCCCGTGCCACGAGGACTCGACCAGGCGGATTCCGGGGGACTTTGTCAACTTCATTGAGATGCTGGTGGCCGGGGGCTTCTGGTCAGACTTCATCACGGACCTGCTTTCGAAGCACCAGACGCCCCCATTGCCCAGTGCTTCCTGGGCCCGTTAAAGCGCCCCCACGTCGGCATCGGTGATTATCGCGAGGCCAGCGACCTCATGACGAAGCGCAGCAAGGTCCTCGGCCGGGGCTACGCGAACAACACGGCGTGGCGCGGCGTGATTCCCGAGCACTTGATCGTCATGGACAGTTTCCACCCGTCCTTCAAAGACGCCGCGTTTCTCAGCAAGGACTTGATGACGCTGAGCTTTCTACGTGCACGGGGTACATAGGGTCCTTCTGTTTGTCTCGCGGCACATCGATGTGATCTGACCACGCTCAGGTATCCGCGCCCGCTTCTTGCAAGACGGTCTTGAACTTTGTCAGGTTGTGGAAAATAATGGCCGCAATGGCGGACGGTCTGTCTTTCGACGCGACCGGGGACTTGGAGGGCTTCACCTACGACATCATGATGACGGCGGCATTCGGGATGGCGGAGCAGGACAGCCAGACCATGCCCATGCTGCGGACTATAAAAGAACCCGAGAAGGACGCCGTCCAAGGAAACGGCTCGTTCCACCTCGCCATGTTTCCTCGCATCGGGAGACGAGACCCGAGCTGGGCCACGTCGTGCCAAAGGGGTCCCCGATCATATTCCTGCTGACCGGCCCCACGATCAACATGCCGGGGGCGGAGGTCGAGGAGGCGAGGCGCTGCGAGGCAAAGACCTCGGCCGAGGGGGGGGGCGTGAGCGACTGGTCCCGCAGCCCGTTCGCGGCGGGCGAGTTCCACCCCGAGCGCTGGCTCGAGGCCGACGTGGGCGGGGCTTCGGGTTCAACAACAGAGCCGGGCCGCTCCTGTCTTTCAGCGCCGGGCCCAGGGGGTGCTGGGGCAAGAAGCTGGCCTATCTGGAGCTCAAGCTGATCGTCGCGCTGTTGGTCTGGGACCTGGAGTTCATGGAATTGCATCCGCAGTTGGGGGACCACGGTCTTGTCGAGGGGCTCTTCACGAAGCCCAAGCTGTGCAACGTCAAACTCTGGGGCATTGCCAGCAGAGCCTGAAGACGTCGTGTCTTGGCATGAAGACGAGTTGTCCATGTGTGGTTGCAGCAGTTGAACGGTTCCAACACCACGTGGCGGCGACTACTTGATCCAGTATTCACCATTTTGGAATTGGGAAGAGACGGATTCGTTCATGCCTTTGGGGCTTGTCGACGCATATGACGTGCTCAACTTGATTTGAAAATATCTATAAGCGGTGACGATGTGACGAGAACTCGGGTGGAAACATAAAACCACTAGAGCGCGATATAAACATGTCAAGGATCGTGTTGCCGCGGTTCTAAACTCTACGTCAATGCGCCCGACCCAGAACGCGAGCCCGATGCCTCTAAGCCTTTGCCGGTCGCCACAATTCTCTCGTCTCAAGCGGCGCGGTTGTACCCGGAGCGGCCGTCTTCCTCTTCCCGGCGGTTGTAGCCAGAACGTCCGTCCTCGACATTGTTGTAGCCTGATCTTCCATCCTCCTCCTCTCGGCGGTTGTATCCGGAGCGGCCGTCGGCTGAGAGGGCAGACGCCGCTTGGGAAGCGTCACCGCTGCGGCGTCGAAGAGAAAAGGATTCGTGCTTGCCGACGGTAGAACGTGACTCGGCGTCAGGGGCCGGAAGTATCGAAATATGGCTGGATTCTTCAAGGGAGGTACTCGTTGGCACTGAAGTCTTCTGGCCATCGGTGTGGCTTTTGCAGACCACAACACCCTTGCTAATCTGCTACGTGTTAGCGAACGACGCGCGCAGAAATAAAGAATATGCGTCTCTGACACATCTTGGTAGACGAACGTACCGTTGACAAGATACTTTCAGAGTTGAAAAGTGAGAAGATGAAGAGGCAAGTAACCAGAGAGACCATGACCGTACGCCAAATTGAACTACGCGAGGTAGTTCTCTTCGTGACTGACTCGTAGGTCGGTAAGATGCCCTCTTTCGACATTGTGGAAGATGAATATCAAGGGCGGGTGAGAGGGTATCTGGGTGAGAGGTCCGGGGCAAGAGTTCAAAAGTAAACGAAGGCCGGACAACACCAAACCAAATAGAAAGGCTTCCAGAGTTGTGCTTCTCGCGGAGGCTGAGCTGCTCAACTGAAATGAGCTCGGGTGATTGGAGGAGAGCAAGAAAACGCGAGGGAGGGGCTTGCGGTTCTATGGAGGTACATAACCGTGGAGCGGAAGCACGAGGCTCTCGAATTATATAGGTTTCCGAGCATGAGACGATGAACAGCGGAGACGACACCGGCGACAGAGACCAGATGACCAAACGGCCCGCATCGCCGCGGCGCCTACGCATAACGGGTCTCGGGCGAAGGCGGGTTTCGGTCTCGCCGTATGAATTAGTCGCGAGTGCGCCCAACCACAAGGCCCCCAGGTGAGATACCGACGAGACGGCGAAGAGGGCCCCCAGCTTCGTTGACGCGCCAAGGCAATCTTTCCCGTAGGACGCTCCCTCCAACGCCTCGACGTGATACGTCCAACGGCCCTTGCTTGAAGATAATGGGTGGGTTCTCGGTTCCTGGTCAGCGGAGTCCCTTTTACTCTTTTCGGCACGTCTGACCGGGGAGAGTGGCTGAGCCAAAGGCAGCACAAAAGGCAGACCAACGGCCCCGACGGTTCCAACGGCCCCCAAACCAGGGCCCATGATAGCGTATCCTACCAGGAGGGGGGGGGGGGGGGGCATCGTGAACCTGTTGGAAGTTGGCGCGACGCTCGCCCGGCCTGTGCCGCAGTGAGCTGGCCCGCCGCCCTACACGCGAGGGGTGAAGAATGCTTGTCGCACATTACGGACCAGGCTGCCTATCAAAGGCTCGGCGCCTAGCAGAGATGCCTGGCCTGCCGTGCCCAGCCTGCCCGTCTTACACCAGGCAGCGGCGGAGACGCGGGTCACAGTATTGATCAACCCACACGGGGTTGCCGTGGGAGGCGCCGGGGTTCATGCAAAGGCGGCATTTTGCTCGGGGCACGTGAACGGAGAGTCAAGGAGCGCCGAAGTCGTCCGCGCAGTCGTCGATTAACTGACATGCGTATCACGTCAGCCCTGTCAGAGCCCCCAAGGCGGCGGGAGGATCAAACGGTGATGGAGGCGAGGCGTGCGCTATTATTGCGATGACACCCCCCCTTCTGACGACTGACCGGCTGCAGCCGAGCTTCATTACCTACCAAGAACGTTGGGACAGATGGTTCCACATGCGGAAGTCAACGTCGACGACAACACGCGAATCCATCTGCGTTGCAGGGAGGGAGATGCAGGTGAGCCGGCCGGGCCAGTAAGGCTATGTTGTCCGTCCGTACGCATCCCCGGCACGACCTCTCAAGAAGAAGCAATTCTCAACGAAACATCGGGTCAATCAGCTCCAGGTAGTTTTCATTTCGTTTTTTTTATTTGCCATTTCGTCACCCTTCCCACACGAAACCCTGCTCGATGCCGGGGATGAGCGGCCTCAGCGCCATGCCGTAGTCTCCGGCGTTTGGTGTTCGCAGAAGGGTGTGGATGTGGAACTTGGCGGGCTCCTCGTTGGTCAGGAAGACGCCCGAGTGGTGGTCGAACTCGGCGAGGATCACCGGGCTCTGGATCCGGTAGTAGAACGGATCCGCGTCGCCGAAGCCTCCTATCCAGCTGAAGTACGTCTCGTGGAACCAGGACTCGACCTGCCTGGTCCGCGCCTCCCTCGCCTTTTGGGGGAGGTACACGAGGTACTGCTCCACGATCCCGAGCACGAGCCGCCGCTGCTCGGGGCCCATGTCCGCCACCAGGACGCCCTCGTACGGCACGACGCGGTTGTCGCGGTACGCGCCGCAGAGGTGCCTCTGGTCGTCGTGGTTCCACCTGCCCCTGGGCATCGCCGGGTCCTTGAGCAGCTTGTAGGTCTGCGCCGCCTGCCGGAGGCCCTCGGGGAGCGACTGCATCAGCCGCAGGCCGAGCCGCTCCTCCGTCTCCAGTATGCGGGTTCCCCTGTGGGGCCCGCGGTCGATGACGTTGGGCTCCGCCCCGGTGAACCACGGCGACGAGACGATCTGGCCCCTGTACAGGAAGACGTTGAGGCACAGGTGGTGGCCGTAGAAGGAGAAGCCCCACGGCCGGGTCGCCGACGGCTCCCCGAACAGGGCAAAGTTGTAAGAGTGCTCGTTGCAGATGGCGGGCGCCTGGACCAGCTCGCCGAGGAAGCCGTTGATGCGCATGGCGCCCAGCGCCTTGGCGTAGCCCTCTGGCGACAGCGTGGCCTCGAGGACCCCGAGGATGCCGTCTCGGAGGCCCGGGTCGAGCTCGTCGAGGCGCAGGCCCTTGTCGCTCAGGAGGAACTCGGGGTTCGACCACGTGCGCCACTCGGGCGAGTCGACGTGGTACAGGAGGGCGGCCTTTTGCTTGTCGTCGAGCCGCGACAGCACGGCGTTGGCGGCGTCGACGATGTCCTGGATCGGTACGCCCTCGTCCGCCAGCTCGAATAGGCCGTGTCTCACCGTGCCTAGCTAGACCCGTTAGCCGTCTGCCTTCCCCCTCCCTCTCCCCCTCCCCCGCCAGCATGACTGCTCCGTCTTCAGGTCCCGCAACCCACCATCCGTCGTGACGCCGGTGAAGGGCTCCTTGAAGAGCTCACGCCAATGGCGATACAGGGCGTGTAACCACGGTGGGTTTCCGCTCTTCTTGAAGGCTTCCCCGTACTCGTGGGCGTCCTGGCTTCTCATCGTCGTGAAGCGCGGCGTCGTAATGTCTGGCAGGTGTTGGCGGTACTCCCCGCCATGGGGCTGTTGGTCCTGGACTCCGGACATTGCGGCGCCTGTGAGATTAGGGGGGGGGGGGCTGATATCCTGGTCCTATGGGTTACTCTGGACGCGATGCTTGATCGATCTGTGGCAGCGGGCCGGCAATCTTTCCGCGCAGCCGTGTGTCGAGTCTGGCAGTTGTTCCACGTGCAACGGACCCTGAATGAGCCAAGTCTTGGATGTATTGAAGATGAGCTGTCGAGGTGGTGCTTTGTGAGAAATTCGTCATGACGTGACAGCCTCGCGGGGATGGCCTCTCGGACCAAAACATATCCAGCAGAACCGCAACCAAGTGCCGTGAGAGCTCGGCAAGAATCGGCCCCTCACTCCCAACCCCTCTCAATACATCGTCACCTTCATCTCCCCCCCCCTCATCGTCGCATCTCCCCCACAATTCTGCGATATGCGCCCCTTGAGCCACCGTCAGCCAATGGCGACGCCCAGACACTGCAACCAAGCGTGAACTCTCCCCACCTCCCCGGACCTCCGAGAGGCCGAGAGGATCGGCTCCCGAGCGGGGTACCCCTGGGCTCCAATATCGCTTCAGTCGGGGTCGATGGCGCGGGAGGGCGGCTTTTTCCTCCATTCATGCCATCCGAGCTTCCATTTCAAGACGACACGACTTGTTTGAGTTGGGAAACCCAAGAGGCTTTTTTACTTTTGTCTGCACACACCATACCTTCCTCGGCTCAGCTTGTGACAAAGATGTCTTTCGAGTCACAGTCGCCCTTCGGCCGTGAGTCTTGCCCCCCCCCCCCCCCCCCCCTCCCGAGTCTTCCTGTTTGTTGGTCGACGCCCGACGCTGAAACGGTAAAGGCCTCGTGCGATTTGTCCCGAAATCCGACCCCGGCAAGGTTCTTGTCGGAGAGCCCGAATCGGACTCGGTCGACGTTGGCGTCGCGGTGCGCAACGGCGAGGAGGTCAGGGTCGTGGTGTGGTCGGGGTCCAGCGTCCTCAAGCCGGGTTCCAAGACGGACCAGCGGGCCGTCATTGACCGCGTCCTCTCGCCCGTCTCTGTGGATGAGATTGGCACTATCCGATGCATTGGTCTGAACGTGGGTGGCCAGTCATGTGACGGACTCTCGATGTGCAACACTGGGACTCTCGGCTGACGAGATGCAGTATGTCCAGCACGCGAACGAGGTCGGCGTCGCCCTGCCCGACGTGCCGACTGTGTTCCTGTAAGCACGGCTCCCGTTTGTCGCGCGATTCAACCCGTGAGATGATGCTGATTACAGCCGCCCCCCGCCCCCAGGAAGCCGAACACGGCCCTCGGTGACCCATGGCCGGCACCTACGGTCCTCCCTCTGCTGACCCAGGCCGACGACTGCGGCGATTACGAGTCCGAGCTCGCGGTCGTTCTGGGCAAGACGGCCAAGAACGTGTCCGAGGCTGATGCCATGGACTACGTCCTGGGTTACACGGCCTGCAACGACGTGTCCAGCCGGACATACCAGCTCAACCAGTCCCAGTGGTGCTTCGCCAAGGGATTCGACGGCTCGTGCCCCTTGGGTGAGTCTTGAGCGTTGCGGTGACGAGACAAATCAGATCTGACTCGTCCTCATACAGGCCCGACTCTGGTGTCCAAGGACCTCATTCCGGACCCGGCCAAGCTGCACATGCGGGGACTCAAGAACGGCGACGTTCTGCAGGAAAGCGGCATCGAGTAGGTCGTCACCCGGATCGGGGCTCCGGACGCATTGTTGACGGTTGTCTGCTCAGTGATCTCATCTTCAGCGTCCCCAAAGTAATCAGCTTCCTGTCCCAAAGCACGACCCTGCCTGCCGGCACCGTCATCATCACCGGCACGCCGGCCGGCGTGGGCCTGGGACGCAAGCCCAAGGTGACGTTGAAGGACGGCGACGAGTTCAGGGTCGAGATCCTGCCGCACATCGGGACGCTCGTCAACGTCTTCCAGAACGAGGATGCTGCCGCTGCCGGGCAGTAGGAAACGAGTCGAGGTCATTACTACATGGGCGGTCGGCAGAGCTTGGGTTTGACGAACCGCCGTAGACAGCACCGAAACACGAGAGCAAGACTTTTGATTGATGTTGGTCACGGTGGATGTTCTGGCCCCGCTGGTACGGGGAACGCGTTTTCAGACGCAAGCCAACAAGTTCGGGTTGGCGATGAAACGAGGTGGCGCGAAGACGGCGGCGGCGGTTAGAATTTAGAACTCACGGCTGGTGATGGCAGCGACCTCTTATTGAATACGAGCACTGGTCCTGCTGAGGGAACACATTGACACCATCATGCAATCATTCAACGGTCGAATTGTTCGTGTTTTGCAGAATTTGTCTTAATTATTGCGCTGAGCGTCATTGCTACGCATCGCTCCGCAGACACGATCCTAGCCGTCAATGATCTGCGGAACCTTTTCGAGAAGATGCTCGACGACGGCGTCCGGCCCCTTTTCGACCTGCAGGCCATGCGGGATCACATGGGTCTTGATGCCCGGCCGCAGCGACCTCGCCGTGCCGAGGATCTGGTCGGCCTCTTCGGCGGTCCACATTGATGCACAGAACTGGGACGGGTTCGTCAGAGAATAAGAGTCTTTGAGAGGCCAGCGAGCTCGCCGGCATGGGACGGCTTACGATGATGTCGGGCTGGTGTTCCTTGACCTTGCTCTCGACCTCGTCCATCTCTTTGGGGGGGTTGGCGTCAGCGTCTTGAACTCGATGTTTGAAACCAAAACAAGACGGCGGTGTTGACTCACTATCGCAGTTGGCGACGTGCTGGATCGTGTAGCGATCCTTGAGCTCCTCGACGACGCGCCCGACAAGGCGCTTCGCCCGCTCGGGTGCCGTGTTCACAGTCACCAGCTTGTACGGACCCTTGGGCGCCATCGTGCGGGGTTGCGTCGTGGGGCGAGGGGGGGTAAATGATGCCGTGGGTATGGGAATGAGGTGACTGGAAAACTTGTCCGAGGGCTTCGTTCAGAGGTGTACGGAGAGTATGCCAAGTGGAACGATATCAGTCGATGATGCTTGGGGAGAGGAGGTTTCGGGGTATCAGCGAACCTTTCATCCATGTGCCGGGCATCGTTGCCGACGCCGGCCGGTTATAATGTAATATTACACATCCTGGCCATACGCGACACATGGTGCCGCATATGGCGCACAGATCGCACCCGATGATATCCACCAAGAACCGATTCACGGTCAAGTCAACTCGGTTCTCAAATCCCCCGGGGGCAGACGGGAATCCAGTCCTCTTTGCCGAGCTCGCTTGGACCCGGAGACCGAGGACTGTTCAGCGGTTCCGCTCGTGGTCGCGACGACTCGGCTCGCTGGCGCTGTCTCGAACCTAGACCCGTCTTGGAAAAGGCGGACGCTCTCGGATATGCCAACAAGCCTGCACGGTGGCGTTCATTCGATTTGCAGTGCCCTGTGGGATCCTCCCCCGCTTCTTCCGGCTTGACGTGGGGGATCTCCGAATGGCACATGCAGGAGTTGCCGGGAACTATTATTGCATCAGAAACATCAGTTGAACCGCCGAACCCAGCAGCAACTACCCTCAAGGACTCGTAGCGGAATTTCGGCTTTGCGATTTTTGTCTTCTTGTTTCCCCTTTTCCCTGCCAGGCCCTAGATCGCATCTTTGGGCCGCGCTGCGTTTCCCTCTCCAGGTCCGAAGCATCAACAGACAGGCCCCTGTGGCTCGACACCCCGCCGTGATGAACAGCAGCATGACGGCAAGTCCATCGTGAACCCCTCCTTCCCACCCCTGGAAATACTGATGGACGGGATATAGGCCACAGAGCACATCAGATCGGCCGTCCAGCTGGACATCATCGTTGTGGGCGCCGGCTTGAGCGGCCTGGCCACCGCAGTGGCAGCCGCACTGTCGGGACACCGGGTGACGGTGTTCGAGTCCGCCAAGGAGCTTCTCGAGGTAACGTTTCTCCCCGCAAACAGCCCGGACAGTCCAAGATGCGGTCAATGGTTGATGCCGCGCAACAGGTCGGGGCGGGACTGCAAGTGACGCCGAACTCGACGCGGATCCTGCAGAAATGGGGCCTGCCCGACCGGCTTTGGGAATCCGCATCGGAGCCGACGGCCTTGGTCGTGCACAGGTTCTCGGGAAAGGTCCTGGCCAAGGAGGAGGGCTTCAACGACAAGATGCGCGCCAGGTACCGAGCGCCCTTTGTCGACCTGCACCGCGTCGACCTGCAGCTCTCGCTCTACGAACGCGCCAGGGAGCTCGGGGTCCGGTTCCGGCTGGGCCAAAAGGTCGACGACATCGACCTCGACATCCCGGAGCTCACGACGCAGTCCGGGCTCAAGGCCAGGGCGGACCTCGTCGTCGCGGCCGACGGGCTGTGGTCGCGCTCGCGCGCGTGCTTCCTGGGGAGGGACGACCCCCCGCTGGCGACGGGCGACCTGGCGTACCGGGTCGTCCTCCGCCTCGACGACGTCGCGGACCCCGAGCTGAGAGAGTGGATCTCGAATCCCCAGGTGCACTTTTGGATCGGGCCCGGGTCGCACGGCGTCGGGTACTCGATGAGGGCCGAGAAGATGTACAATCTCGTGCTGCTGACGCCCGACGACTTGCCCGACGGCGTGAGCCGCCAGGCGGGGGACATTGAGGAGACGAGAGCCCGGTTCCGGGATTGGGACCCCACGGTGAGAAAGCTCATCGGCGCAGTCGACAGCATCGAAAAGTGGAAGCTCATGCACAGTACGTACGATCGACGTGCCTCTGAGGTGTGAGCAAAAAAAGCCCGGCTAACGCTCGCTTCAGGGGAAGAGATGAGCTCCTGGGTCAACGACAAGTCCAATCTCGTCTTTGTGTGAGTCCGGCTCGACGTCGATCCGAGGCTTCGACGCTCACTGACCGCAACCCCAGCGGGGACGCATGCCACCCGATGCTGCCATATCTCGCCCAAGGCGCCAACTCGGCCGTGGAAGACGGCGCCGTACTGGGCCTGTTGCTCGGCCACCTCACGTCCAAGTCACAGCTGCCGAAAGCTCTGAAGTTGTACGAGAGGCTGCGAAAATCGAGAGGCGAATCCATCGCAAGAGAAACGTTCAAGCAGGTATTTTCCGCACCGTCCCCCCCCCCTCCGTTGCCCCGACTGCAAGCAAGCTGATTCGGCCTTTGAACCTCAGCGCCACGATTTCCATCTGTTTGATGGCCCCGAGCAGGAAGCCAGAGACGAAGTCTTTCTGTCTCAGCTGGGAAAGGAACCCAGGGGGGCGTTCCCCAGTAGATGGACTTGCCCCGAGGTCCAGCCATGGCTCTATGGCTATGACGCGTACGCGGAGGTGGAAAAGGCTATGAAGGATGACCCATTCGACTAGCCGAGTTTTTTGAATGACGCCAGGTAGCCTATCGACACTCTCGTATGCGTGTCTCGTCAATCGAGGCGTTTTCGAGGGATCCTTCCTGGCCAGCATATTGCGCATAAGTGGTGCCTTTTTTTTTCTTGCATACTGATAGTACAGACTATGCCATGATGACACCTAGTCAAGGTTCGGAATACAAGACATTGTCCATGTTGAAGATATTAACACGGCCGAGTATACCTCCGCCATCTGTCTTGTTGCGCGACACGGCAGGACTGCAAATAAGAGCTTGGCGACGGATCCTTGATATGCATGTTGCTGGCTCTAATGTTGAATTATGCCGTGAAGACTTGGAGGCTTTTACATACATGCGCCTGTGAATAGAACTGGTGTTTGGTAGTCAATGTGCGATATTGAGTCTAATACTGCTTCTCTAGGCCTACATGTACCTGAGAAGATAGTCTTTGATATGCCCATGATTACAGCCTCCCACTTAACACTGGCAAGTGATTTAATCCGTCTTTTATAATTGTGCTGGAACTTGCAGCTTGGGCCGCAATCTCTGGCCCGTCGTCCATACACAGTTCACGCCCCATTCTGTCCTGTGGCTGCGGAACTGACAATGGGAAAACCAAAGTCCCATCCACACCATGGATCAGATTCCATCTCCCGTTGCCGGCCCAATTATATAGCATCGTAATTGGCCGTGTCACGCCTCGAAGAAACCGGGCGCCTGTTGCGCCCCTACCCGTGTCAGCACTAAACCCAACGAGTCGTGTGTTATCAGCGTCTGCTGGTGACTGGGCTATGTTGCGTCCCAGGAGCTAGACCGCATTAGGCAAATAGAAGTCGACGCGGAAAGCCACTTATCCAATGGCCAGAAGCAGCTCTCGTGTCTTTCTTCGTGGGGACTCTATTCTGCCTTGTCGTGCTGCTTGCCGTGGGGGGGGGGGGGGTCTCCCTTGCCCAAACACTGTTTTCCTGGAATCGTCTCGCTCTTGTTTAAAGCACTGGAACACCCGTATGTCCATCGCCGCAACCTGCTATTTCCCAAAGGAGATAATGGCGTACAGGCGGTGTTCTTGAGCGTTGGGAAAACGCCACCATGTATATCGCTTAGCACCGAGGTAAAGGTCTGCATCCAGGGCCACGACTTGCCAAGAGGCATTTGCATTTGCGTTGCTGGATAGATATATCTTGTCTGAACACCGGCAGCCCAACCTTTCGTACAAATACTTGTATCCGTCTGCTTGCACCGTCTTGTCGACGTTTGCTAGCCCAACCTCCCTAGGTCCATCTGCCCAGTCAACATTGACAACCCACGATCATCCTCACAAGTAGCCTCCCAAAACCCTACTTTTGTCTGGACGGCGAGTCACCCTTTCAACACCGCCATGGTGGCACCAAAGTCGGCAATGTTGCGCCAAGTCGGCACTCTCGCAACCAAGAATTTCATCATCCTGATTGCTCGTCATCCGGCCTCAACCATCTACACCGCCATCCTCCTTCCCATCATCCTCACTGTATATCTGGGAATCGGGAAGAACCTCAACAGTCCCCAGAACGACTATGGAATAGCAGGGCCGCGTCCTATTCGATCGCTCCAGAACGGCCTCGGCGCGGCCGGTGCGTCTCGCAACACGGTTGTGCTCGTCAACAACGGACTCTCGGGCGGCGCCATCGACCGCGTTATAGACTCCCTCTCGGACGAGGTGACGAGAGCAGGCAGGAATGCGACGAGGATCGAGAAACCGTCCGAGATCAGCCGGATCTGCCGCTCTTCTTTCCGGGCGACCACCTCCTGCTACGGCGCCGTCGTCTTCAGCTCTTCTCCCGGCGAGGGCGACGGCGGCATCTGGAACTACACTCTGCGCGGGGACGGCGCGTTCGGGTCGTCGTTCAAGGTGGGCAACGACGACAACGACGTCCAGGTTTACACCCTCCCGCTCCAGAGGGCGGTCGACTCCGCCATCGCGCGCACAAGCTCCGCCGAGGCCGACGCGTCCCCTCTCGGCGACGTCCGAGAATGGGGCTTCACCGACGAGACCGAGGAGGAACGCCGAGCCGGCGCGCGGAGGAGTTACCAGCAGACAATCATCGACTACCTCGGCGTGTCATTCGTGCTCGCGCTCATCGGCGTCAGCTACCACCTCCCCGGGCACATCGCAACCGAGCGCGAGAAGGGCCTGTCCCAGCTCGTCGACTCCATGATATCCACGCGCCACGAGTGGGAGGCACAGGTTGTCCGCATGCTCTCCAACTTTTACTCGTTCGCGTCCGTCTATCTCCCGGGCTGGATCGTCGCGTCCGTCATCTCGCGGGGCATGATCTGGAACGAGTCAAGCATCGGAGTCGTGCTGGTCTCCTTCGTCTTGGGCGGTCTCGCCCTCACATCCCAAGCCATCCTCGGGGCTTCCTTCTTCAAAAAGGCGCAGCTTTCCGGCGTCGTCAACTCCCTGGTTTACGTGCTTCTGGGCGTCCTCGCGCAGGCTCTCCCCAACGCAAACACCGGTGCCGTCACGGTCCTGAGCCTCTTGTTCACCCCGTGCGCCTTTGTCTTCTTCGTCAAGTCAATGGCTCGGTTCGAGGGCGAGGGCCAACCGATGAACCTGCTCGAGGCTCCGCCAAACAGCGCCTCGACTCTTCCCGGGATCGCTATTTGGATCTTTCTCATCACCCAGATCATCGCGTACCCGCTCCTCGCAGCCTTTGTCGAGCGTCGGATACACGGTGTCGGTTCCGAGAGTCGCAAAATCTACAAAGGCGAGGGTGCCCAGCCCCAGCACGCTGTCACCATCAATGGGTTGACCAAGGTCTACTCGCCCAGCATTCTCCGACGAATCCTTTCCCCCGTCACCAAAGCACGACCCCCGACCGTCGCCGTCAACAACTTGGACCTCACTGTGAAGCGAGGTGAAATCCTCGCCCTTCTCGGAGCCAACGGCAGCGGCAAAAGCACCACGCTAGACGCCGTTGCCGGGATCAGTCGTTTTGATCAGGGCAGCGTCTCCATTGACGCGTCTGGCGGCATCGGCATTGCGCCGCAGAAGAATGTTCTCTGGGATGATCTGACGGTGGCGGAACATATCCGCATATTCAACCAGCTCAAATCCCCGGCCGGCGTGGCGGGCAAGGAAGACCAAGACCGGCTGATCGACACCATTGGCCTCGCGGCAAAGCGCAAAGCCCGATCCAAGACACTGTCCGGCGGGCAGAAGCGCAAGCTGCAGCTCGGCATGATGCTCACGGGCGGCAGCGCCGTCTGCTGCGTCGACGAGGTGTCCTCTGGAATCGACGCCCTGTCCAGGAGAAAGATCTGGGACATCCTCCTCTCGGAGAGGGGCAAGAGGACCATCGTCTTGACAACACACTTTCTTGACGAGGCAGACCTCCTGGCCGACAACATTGCAATCCTCTCCAGAGGCAGTCTGAGAGCCCAAGGGTCTTCGGTGGCGCTCAAGAATGCTCTCGGCGACGGCTACCGCATCCACGTCCTCAACGCCAAGCATGTCAGAGCACCCCCGGAAGTCGGCGGCGTCTCCTTGGCGGCCGCTTCAAACACCGTCGTCTACACCGCACCATCGTCCAGCCTAGCGGCCGATGTCATCCGAGCACTCGAAGCCCGTCAAATCTCCTACAGGATCTCGAGTCCCAGCATAGAAGACGTCTTTCTCAACGTCGCAGAGGAGGTGCAAGGAGAAGATTTCCCATCCCCTCATCCTGGGGCTCTCGGCGGATCGACCGCGTCGGGTCAAGAACTTTCGGAAAAGTCCGTAGTTACGCAAGGTGAGAGAGACACTTTGGGGCTGCAGTCCGGCCGCCAAACCGGCTTCCTCGAACAAACTCGTGTCCTTGTTCGCAAGCGCCTGGTCCTGCTCAAGACGAATTGGATTCCGTACGTCATTGTATTCGTCGTCCCGATCATTGCGGCTGCCATCATGCAGTTGTTGATCGCGGACGAAGGCCCTACGAGCTGCGACCCCGCCGACTTTACGGGATCAGGAAACCTCAACGGCTATAGAGAGGCTTCGAGGGAGGTCTTTGTGGCTGCCGGGCCCCCTCGGCTCTCTCGACCTCGGCCATCGGCCATCTCTCTCCTGCGTCGGATGGTTCCATCGGCGCCAGCAATTTCTCCGCGAGCGATAGCTACCCGGATCTGACCCGGTTTATCGAGGAGAACCGGAGGAACATGACTCCTGGGGGGTTCTGGGCGGGCGGCCAGGAAACCCCTCCGACAATCGCCTACAGAGCCGACGGCAACACGATCCCCGCCGCTGTCATCGTCCAGAACCTGCTCAGCGCAGTGAGAACAAACGTCAGCATCGCCGCCGCCTACGCCCCCTTCGACAGCGTCATCCCGAGCTCGACACTCACAACGGCCCAGCTGGCGATCTACTTCAGCATCGTCCTTTCCATTATCCCCGCCTTCTTCGGATTGTATCCCAATGTGGAGAGACGGAGTCACGTCCGAGGCCTGCAGTATTCCAGCGGTGTGCGGTCGCTGCCTCTGTGGACGTCCCACCTGGCCTTCGATTTTGGAGTCTTCTTCGTTCCACTCCTAGTCGCAGCCATCATCTTTGCACTATCTTCGGACATCTGGTACGCCTCGGGCTATCTGTTCCCCGTCTTCCTATTGTACGGCATCACGTCCATCATCCTGTCGTACGCCATTTCACTCTTCACCAGTAGCCAGGTCGCAACCTTTGCTGCAATCATGGCCTACAACAGCGTTGGTTTCGCCATCTACCTGATTGCCTTCCTCTACATCATCACGTTCTCACCTGCACTCGTTACGGATCGCAATATTCTCATCGGCCATTACACCATCTCTGCCTTCTTCCCTGTGACCTCTGTCGCCAGGGCCATCCTGGTTGGCCTGAACACCTTTTCCTTGGCCTGCTCTGGGACAGGCTTTGGCCACCCCGGAGCCCTGAACGCCTACGGAGGCCCGATCATGTACCTCGCCATCCAGGCCGTTATCCTCTTCGGCATCCTTCTATACAACGACAGCGGCAACAAGATGCCGGCTTTTCTCAAGCGCAAGAGGGGCCCTGCGGCCGAGCCGGTCCAGGCCCACGATGACCCGGAGGTCGCCAGTGAGCAGCCGCTGGCTGGTTCCAACGGAAATGACAATGGCCTTCAAGTCGAGCACCTAACCAAGAAGTTTGGCAAGTTCACAGCCGTGGACAATGTCTCGTTCGGCGTCCGGCATGGCGAGGTATTCGCTCTCCTCGGCCCCAACGGCGCGGGAAAGTCAACGACGGTATCTCTCATCCGCGGTGATGTCCAACCGAGCGGCAACGGAGGCGATGTCTTCGTCGAGCACATCTCAATCACTGACCAGAGAGCCCTCGCCCGGTCGAACCTCGGGGTTTGTCCCCAGTTCGATGCCATCGACTCCATGACGGTCGCCGAGCATCTTCTCCACTACGCCGAGCTCCGGGGAGTATCCGACGCCGAGCGGCAGGTACAGGCGGTTGTCCGCGCGGTCGGTCTCCAGGCCCACGTCGACGTCATGGCCCAGCACCTGTCGGGCGGCAACAAGCGCAAGCTGTCCCTCGGCATCGCGCTCACGGGCAACCCGTCCGTGATCCTGCTCGACGAGCCGTCGTCCGGCCTCGACGCAGCAGCGAAGCGGATAATGTGGCGCACCCTCGGCACAATCGTCCCGGGGCGCTCGATCCTCCTCACCACCCACAGCATGGAAGAGGCCGACGCTCTGGCGAGTCGGGCCGGCATCATTGCCCAGCGCATGTTGGCGATCGGCCAGGTCGAGCAGCTGCAGAGCCGCTTCGGCGACTCGCTGTACGTACACCTCATCAGCCGCTCCGCGCCGCACTCGACGCCGCAGGAGATGGAACACATGCGTCAATGGGTCGTCGACACGTTCCCGTCCGCCCGCGTCGAGTCCTCGACGTACCACGGGCAGATGCGATTCTCCGTGTCGGCGTCGGACGTCCTGCAAGGGGCGAAGAAGAACCGGCGCGACAGGACCACCGCTGAAGCTGAGCGGCTTCTCGAGCTCAGCGCCACCGGCCAGCTCATCATGATGCTGGAAGAGAATAAGGAGGTCCTCGGTATCGAGCACCACAGTGTCAGTCCCACAACGCTAAACGACGTCTTTCTCGCCATTGTGGGGCAACACGATGTCCAAGAGGAGGGATACGGAGCTCAGTCGAGCGAAAAGAAGAAGACCAACTGGCGAAAGATTCTCCTGGGGTTCTAAAACGTCGAGCCCTGCGTGATATATATTGTGTTGCTACTACTTTCATGCTTCGGCGGTGGATCATAGAAGTTTGATAAGCGACCCGATTTCTAAATTTGTCAATTTTATGTACGCAGGAGCATGTGATATCTACCTTCTCTATGATTAATACAAGTCTTTACCTCATTGCTACAAGATATTGCACGAGTGGACGGACTTTGCTCAACCAGTTATGGCATGCCTCATCAGCCGTATGCTCTCAATATCCACCGTGGTCAGTGGCCTGCGAAAAAAAGGCGAATCTCATCTAGCCGCCACCTTAACATATGTTCTTATAAGGAGGTTTCATTGAATGCAGTCCAAACATCGCTGAGTTCATTGACCTCCTTCAATTACAATGGCTTTTTCACCGACATTTCCTCCTAGAAACAGACATAGTTATACAGGCATCAGTGGCAGGGCGAACAGACACCGCATGATTCACAGTAGCTGCAGAATGACTTTCCGATGTATACAAATCTGCATATACAGTACCGACATTGTTTTCGAAACTTACAGTCGCTATCAGTATGTATACAATCCTTCTTGGGCTGGATCGATCTCATATCTAGCTTCGTCATCACCCTGTCATACTCGAAACCTTCGAAATAGTTTAGATGTACAAGAACTAGCCCGTTAGTCAACGTGTCTTGTGTGTGTAACCGCACCATAGATTCAGATTCAGATGAAGTCGTACCATTTCGCTGGACCGCTGTATTATCTCATGTAAGTGTAACATAGTCCTTGGACTTGAGTGGGTTAGGTATGCCCTCTGCGTCAAGCGGAGACAAGATAGTGACAACAGCACTAAAGTGTTCCCTTGTCGGGATGCGATGAGGAGGAAATTGCTCCGTGCCGTTGGTTGGATGGGGGTGAACTCGGCCCCTGTGCATCATGTTATGAGAGAAAAAGGAACAAGAAACAAGTGAAACCCCTCGCAAAAAAACATGCAACACCAGGTATTCGCTGTAACTGCTAATCCGGCCCTCATAAAGTCTTTTCTGTGAGAGTCTTGACCTCCTTATCTCATCGGGTCAATGGGCTAACATGGGCAACACCGCGGGGCAATCGTCGGCATTATTTCTGAAATGGATTTTCTCCACCTCGTCGAAGGAAATCTGATGGCAAGTGTATTCTGCCCTTGGGGAGACCCCTGCGACGTACACCGCTACTGGGGTTCTAAATAGTAGTTTAAATACACTATAGCATGAATAGTCAGACTATGTCTGCTTCTCTGTTTTCTCCTAAATATCAAGCATAGGTAAGACCAGCAACGCCAATGCAGAGAAACACCTGAGAGGTCAAGTAACTCTTGAGAGATATCTTTTCACTAAAAGCTTGGGGAAGACAACCTTCTTGTAGTTTTCAGGTTGATTCACTACGCTAACACTTATGACCCCGCTGGAGCGTAGATAGCTATAATAGAGATACATATCACACATTTTAATTGAATAAGCATTGTTTTGTTTATTACACCCACCGGGGACTCCGGTTTGGTAATTAAACATCCCGAAGCTGACCTTCAAACAAAAAGTATATAGTATCATTTTTATCGCTTTAGACTTATTCAGCCTTACATGTAATATGCACCAGACTACACACCGCATCAACCTACCCATCATCCACCCCTCCTTGTACTGTCACCCGTCGACTCTCCCTCGTTGTTGTATCACCAAAACACTTGATGTTGACTTACCATTAACATGCGTTCCGCATACACGCTCCTCGTCCTCCTTTGGTCGCTATCCTTTGCGTTTGCCGTCCCGATCAGATTGCGATGGAGAGAGCCCGGGCCAGGCGTGCCACACGACCTAGACGCGTCATACGACCCAAGCACGCAACAGGAGCCATCCGAGCCGAACTCGCCGAAACAAATCGGACCGCCAAGCGAGGATATCCATGATGCCGCTGTGAAAAGAGAACCGACACCGCCCGGCCGAAAGCCTCTTCGGAAAGCCGGGGATGTCTATAACGTTCTCGCCGAAGGATCCGATTACCAAGTCTTCACGCGTTATTATAAAGTCGGCAAAGTCCCAATCGCGAGGGTCCTATTCCCGAAAAACAACCAGGTAGTCATCACTCATGCGTATACCGCCAGGGAGACGCCCCATGACGACGGTACCCCGCGGCTCCACCTGTCCGATATCATCGAAGCCGTGGCCAAGTACCACGCACACAAGTCGCTCTCGTCGATCAACGAGGTTGTTGTCGAGGGCATCGTAAATGACCAGACGCTTGCGGCTGTCAGAGAATACTATGCCGAGTGGAGGGCAGTCCCGGCTAATAAAAACGCTAGGCATTATCCGTCTAAAGCTACTGTCTCTCCGTCTGACAGGACCTGGTTAAACTTTAGATCGACGCCGTTTTTTAAAGCCGCAAACTTTCTGCTACAAGGCAGCGGGAAAACTGTGAAGTCTATAGATATTCATTCAGACCCTGACATAACCTTAGTGTTTCATCTGGGACGCCCTTAGCTAAAGGCTGGTAGAATATACTAACAAGAGAGGAATAGTGATAATGTAAATACTATTATTTATGGAGAGCCCTCTAGAAGCACTATAGTAGTTAATAATAGTAATACGAGAACACTTAGCCCTTTGTCTAGCTGTAGTTGTCTTATCCTCCGGATAGGATACATAGCTATGTGGCGTCTTACAACAAACTGCAGTGGAGCTATTCCCGGTCTGGCAAGGCGTTGGTTGTTGACCGATGCACAAGACATGATTGAGGGCAAATAGGCAAACAAAGAAAAGGCATACAGCACCAGGTACTTGCTCATCGTCACCGATTCATTTACTAATCTGGCACTCATTCGCATTTTCTAGATGGAGCGAATAGGCACTGGTCTTTTTCGTAATGGTTACAGCAACCTAGACTCGAGGGCGCCGCTCCTCAAAAGGGACAGAGCAGAACAGATTGTGACCGACTAAGATTTTTGCCGGTGATTTACTTATGATGATGACACGATTACTTTATGGGTGGGAAGATAAATGGGATGGATAAAAACAAAAGACTAAGTACTATGTGATAAGGAGAAAATATGTTACTTCTAAGCAAATTAAAGCTCTATCTGTGTTAATGACACAGACTTCATGATAGCCGTTCTGGATCTGACAGGGAAAATGGGCTGTGGGAGCTCTCGAGTAACAGTGAGAGAGCGATGTCAAGATGCGTACATGCAGTGAAGAAATGAAGTAAGCAGCGCGTACACGTGCAGCGAAACGACGAGACAAAGCCATAAACAAATAGCACAAGCAAACAATAAGCAAATATGGGTAGTAGCAAGCGTTATTACATCTCTAAAGGTTGACCTCCTCGTGGGTGAAGTCCACGTTGGAGGCGGCTATATATATGTACCCAGTGGAAACGTAAGCCTTCACATGCCTGCTGGGCATGCTGTTTTGCGACTGTCTACCCTATGTGGTTGTGACAATTATGGTAGTAAGATAATTTCATACAGTAAAGAGTACATACTTTAGATTGTAGACTCCAGCTCTATGCACTCCTTTAAACAGGGTGCCCAAGACCTAGGGGAAGCTAGCGAGTCAGTGAAGCGGTTGCGGATTCAACCAACTGTTATTCTTGCTTGCCGGCGGCCGGCGTAGGAAAAACTGCTGGTCAGCTGGCTGGCTGGCATAAAACGCAAAATACTTGCCCCTACCGCCGTTGTTCCGTTCGCCATAGATGCCCGTGGAAAAACAAAAACGCAACGAACAAGTATACGGTCAGGTAAGCTTTCAGGGTATATCTGGATCCCCGTGACGAAAAGCCTACATTGTATTGAGTACTGGTGATGCAAGTACTGTGTTTTGCAACGGTTCATGCTTAATGGAGAGGGGCCGCCTTGTATCAGTACCTCCACAACGGAAGTGACGGGAAAAGGCGAGATTAAAAGCGCTCCCCCCCACGGCGTCGGCCGAGTCCGGTTACTCGACGGACCGTACCTATACTTTAATCATTGGGACCGCAACCCGTCACAGTCACCCAAATCAGTTGAAATTAATGCTCACGTAGAGCTAGGCATATGTGGTCAAATGTCGGCATACGCAGTTACACAGTTACAACTAGGCATAGACAGTAGGATGACTTAATATAACAAACGTTCTTACTATAACAAACGTTCAAAACTTAGTATTTAATCTATCTTAAATATTGTAACAAATGAGAGAGGCTTGGTGCCTTATTAACACTAGAGTAGTAGGAAAAGCCTATATGTCATTGGCGAGGCAAAAAAAAAGTACTTAATTCCACAGCACTCACTAGATCTCACCCCAATGCCATTGACTACACCAATAACTATTTCTTACTTAGAAACACTCTACAACTCCAACTCATCCTACCTTATAATTATCATTATCTACTTTAAACACCTTGCAATGAAGGTCTCCTGCTTAGTTAGCATTGCACTTGCTGTGGCCCAAGTCCAAGCGAATTGTTACGAATGCCAGTACGTGATATACTTACTCTTTTTACTTTTTCAATACTGACTCAAAGTAGTTGTACAAAACGCGACCACGAGATGAAAATCCTAATTGATCAACAGGATACAGCTGATACATGCAGGGCTAAGCATGGAAAGCTCGAACAGAACCGCTGCATTGTTAAGATTGTTGGTGACCACAGAGGTAACGGGTGGGCTAATGTGAGTTTATCTAACTTGAATTGGGTTTACTTGAATTAAGAAGACTAATAATCCCAGACATGTAAGGGGGGTTACGTCTGCGACAAAATTGCTGAAAATCGATGTGCTTAGTGTCACAAGCTCTATATGTAAAGATAGTCTTGACCCACGGGCACGTAAATATCTACGTGCTAAATGGGTACATGTATACATTAATCAATTTTCCCGAGAACATCCACCGCAAGGAGGTCAAGCATAGAAAAGAATATCTACTTCTGTACATCTGTCATGTCCTTTTCCTCGTGCTAGTTTGTTGCTTGTTCGGTCGTTTTGCTACGCGCGTGCTACTTGCTCTTCTTTGCTCTTCGTTTCTCTGTTGCTGCGTCTCTCTACGCTACTAACGTGCTTTTGCCCAGAAGCTCCCATAACCGGTGAGTGAATTCAAGTATTTACAGACGGCAAAACGTACGGTGGCAGAGCAGTAGGCGCCGTTTTACATACTAAGTGAGCAGGGATCCCGCTGTTCTAAACAAGCCTCGCCTCACTGGCTTGTCCATGGGAGAGAGGATAGAATTCCGAGTTTGCTAGTGGGTATGCTTGTGTGTGCTATAAAAAGAAGTTTGGCATGTTTATAGTAGTCTAGTTGGTGACGGTAAGAAGCCCACCAAGGTTGTTTGATACATCACTACGTTGTGGCAACAAGTCATTCATATTAATCATGATTCGTCTCACCAATTGGTTTTTCTACATCTCAGTTCTACACTGAATCCCTGACGGGTTGGTTTTAGATGAACAGCTGTTCATTTGAGGCCATTGTAATATGTCAGGAGAGGTGACACATGTAATGGGGATACTTGGACTATAGTAGGATAATATTCAATGGCTACCGAATAAACTTGGCAGCCGTGGTTGTTGTCCGGCTTGCCGTCGCAGACGAGACCAGATGCGAGTTCTGAGGAGTTGTGAATAGTCCAGAGACATCACGCTCCACCGTTTCAGATTTGACATCGCCCTGACGTCAATATTTCGCCAGTAAGATGAGCGGCGGTGGTCACCAGGAGAACCACCCTTCCCAATGGCTTGAAAGTGGGAAGAGAGCTCCACAAAATCTATGCAAAGACTTGACTCTTTCGGTAGTCCACTCCAGCTTATCAGAAAATTCCTTTGCAAGTTCAAGGTGGCGGGCGATGGAGACAGCTAACACGGCCGAGGCGGCCGATCTTGGCAGATTCAGCTGAAAAGCAGATACCGTCGTCGACCCGCCGTATAACCTCGTAAATTAACACACCGAGACGGAACCCACCGCCACCCGCCAGAGACCACGAGGTTGGGGATCGATCGTCCATCCGGAAGAAAATGTCCGTCTCGCTGCTCCACCGGCAGGCGGCTCTGAGGTCACGGGCATGGGTGTTTGCCGTCTTTATGTCACTTAGCGTTCCCACAATAAGGCGAGGTCCGGAGGTTTTGTAGCGAAGAGGGATAGGCCTGTTGTGGCTCTCGACTATAAGATACTACTTCCCGCAAACAGAATGTAAGAGATTTGCACCCAACTCAAGCAGATCAAGTCACGTAGTACACTTGCAACCGAGGGCGGCGATAATGAACCCCACGAACGACGCGAAAGATTCGCCCGACGGAGGCCGTGTCCGGCAAGAGACTGGGCAACGGACTTCTCGGGAAGCACATCGACAGAGCCCAAGAGATGAACGCCATGACCGTCAACGAGATGGCGGGCAAGATTGCCGTCGGGAAAACCACCGAGACGAAGGACCGAGAAGCGTGCTGGACAGCCTGGATACACAGCGCGCGGATCTAGTCGGCGAATGGATGAAATCCCGTGTACCGGCGCACGAAGATCTTCCCTCTCAGTCAGTCAGCTGGTGGGATCCAACTCTGGCATCGGTATGTCATCGATAGCGCCACGCCTTGCGTCCACAGGAAAGGAGTGACTGACAAACGAGGTTAATACAGCTACGGAAGCACATCTCCATCATGTGGTGCAAGAACAGTAGGCCAAACCGGATACCCAGAACCTCGATTGACGCCCGAGAGCTAACACTCTACCAGCATTCATCATCTGTGTCACAATGTTCCTCATTCTCTGTCTTTACTGGGGAATCGTGTTTCGCATCAACGAGAACCTGCCGTCGCTTGTCTGCTTCGTCGTCGACTTTGACGGCCAAGTCGCGCCCTACGACAACATTAAGCCCCTCGTTGGCCCAATGGTCACCGACTTGGCCAACGAGACGCTGTGGAGCCCGATCCCGTCCATTGGATATCAAATACGGGCGGCGAGCGAGTTCGGGTTCGACCCCCTCAAGGTCCGCGAAGCTGTGTACCACTTCGAGGCTTGGTCGGCAGTCATCATCAATCCAAATGCGACGGCCCTCTTGCAAGAAGCAGTGGCAATCGGGAACTCCTCGTATGACCCTACCGGCGCTGTTCAGGTCATCACGATGTCCGGGAGAGACTCGTTCATGACGTACAGCTACATTCTCCCCAGTCTCACCACGTTCACCTCGGATCTGATGAGGCGGTTCGGGACCACGTGGGCAGAAATGCTCATGGCAAACGATACGATTACAAGAGAAACTCTACGCCAGGCCGCTAGCGCTGTCAACCCTGGTGTGTCGCCTCTCGTGTTGGACCTTCGACCGTTCGGCCCTCCCTCGGCGATTCCGGCCGTTACCTTTGGACTGAGCTTCCTGATCGCCCACCTCGGGTTCACCTATTACCTTGCAGACGACATGGTGAGTCTTGGTCTACCCGTCTCCGCGGTCCCCGTCATCTAGAGCATCAGCTGACATTCCCTTTTCTTAGAAATGCATTGTCCCTGAGGGCCACCCGCCTGTGCACTATTGGCATTATGTCATTCGTCGCTGGCTGTCGCTGATGGCGGCATACTTGTTCCTGTCACTGACATATTGTCTGATTTCGCTCGTGTTCCAAGTCCCCTTGTCTAACCCGCCGGCGTCGGCGGTAGAGGTGGCCGTGAACCCCAACGCCTACGGCAAGGCTTCATTCATCGTCTTTTGGCTACTGAACTTCTTCGGCATGGCGGCTTTGGGAATGGCCTGCGAGAACATGGCCATGGTCATCGGCCCCCGCTGGGTCGGTCTCTGGCTGACCTTCTGGACTCTAACAAACACCCTGACCGGCTTTTGGCCTCCCGACATCGCCCCGGGCTTTTACGGCTGGGCGTACGCTTGGCCGTATCACCACGTGATTGAAGGGAGTCGTCAGATTCTGTTCGACCTCCACTCGCGCATCGGCCTGAACTTTGGCGTCCTGATTGCCTGGGTATGCGTCAACACCGTTCTGTTTGTACCGGCGTGTTATATCTTGCGGTGGAAGGATGAGAAAGAGATCAGGAAGCAGGAGACAAAGCTTCCTCATTTCCATCTTCACAGATACGACATTGAGAAACAGATACCCAAGCAGCCTGGCGTCGAGCCGCCCCGGAGAAAGAGAGGGTTCCTGCGGGCGTTGTAATTTCCTTCCGCTTGGATTTTTTTTCCACAGCCGTTGGTTCGATTTGAGGGTATTCTAGCGAAATGAACGGCTTATCTGAGATCCCTTGGAGGACTGCTGGTTTTTTTTTTTCAGACGGCGCGGAAAAGCTTGGTTGGAATAGGGACACATTACTTGACTGATATGTGATCATGTCCGAGCGCAGTTGTTAGTTATTAACGCAAAGTTCCAATTGGCTACTTGGCCATTAATGATTGACTAGGTCCAATTCTGCAGCATAGCAGTTCCCTGGGTGCTGCATAGACAAGACGATTGACTCTACCAGCCCATGTTTCAGTTGAAGTTTGTTGCCGGACAAACATTTGCCCTGCGATACAAACTTGCTGCGCATATGTTTCCTCGACCGAGCGGGCCTTAGCTGCTGGTGGACATGGTTTGACTGTGGACAAGCAGATGATCGACGTCCCATCAATGCTTCAAGTCACTGACACCCTCGCCCACACTGCCTTTCAAAAGGAAAGGCGGCAGTCTTGATATGAATCAGTACGCAGCAACGTCAAAACAGCCAGGCTCCATATCGACATGTGCTTCCGAGGTGTTTGAAGGAACGTTATTGGACGCGGCGGCCCAGGCGAATGCGCCGACTACAGAAGGTGACATTGATTCAAGGAGACGGCATGGGTTCTCCGTCCGACCTACGACTTTGAGGCAAGGCAAAACTCTGATATCAGATGCTTCTGCAGCGTCCAGGGTTGCGCAATCATTACTGGGCACACGTAGCAGAGATGCCCGCCTCAAGATCATGTTCACACAAACGATCCCAACAGTTACTACCCCAGTATCTGCTTGGCGGAACGCCCACCCCCCCCCCTCCCCCTCTCACATCACATCCGCTCATCAATGGTAACTTGTAGCGAAGCCTGGATCCTTCTTCCCGCACCCCGCATTCTGTCCCGGATGCAACATCCTGGCAGGCGAGTTCTGCATCATTGGACGGCGGACACCTCCACGAGCCGGGCACAGCGCGAACAAACATTTGCCGAAGCAACTCTGCTCTCTCCCCGGCTGCCCGCGCAAACCTTGGGTTACAGAGCAATTACCGGGGGAGACTGGAAAGGCCCAGCCGCTAGAACCCCTCACATATACAGGTTCCACCGCACAGCGTTGCATCGTCGCACAAAGTTGGCATGTTGCACCACCTCCGCCTCGCTGCTAGCCCGGCACAGGTTTGCCCGTCGTCCCTACCACCAGCTGGAGCGGAATCCATTTAATAGATGTACCGGGCTCCGGCTCGACAGCCTGTGAGGATGGTGCTATCGACCATCCACGAAGCCGCGACCGAGCTCGAAAAGAACCGTGAGCCCCGTCTTCTGCCTCGACCCTGCGTGCTTGCTGCGGCCACCCGAGATATGTACTGACTTGAGCGTCTTCCAGCGCCCCCCATGGAGCCTGTCGCCGTCCATGAGAAATCCGGGCCCGTCGTTTACAAGGAGTCGCCCACGCCGTTGGAATGGACAGAGGACGAGGAACGGGCCATCAGGCGGAAGATTGACAGGCACACGGTTCCGTTGGTGACATTTTTGTATCTTCTTTGTGTACGTTGAACCCCCTTCCCCCCACCTCGTTTCTTGTCATATGGGGCTCTCTGACCACCGGCACAGTTTCTCGACAGAGCAAACATTGGAAATGCGAGGATTCAGGGCATGCGGAATGACATCAACATAGAAGGCTATCGGTTCAACTGGGCTCTCTCGGTGTTCTACATTGTCTACCTGCTGGTCGAGGTGCCAAGCAACATCATACTCAAACGTGTCGGGCCCCGGTTCTACCTCCCGTTCCTCGTCGTCGGGTTCGGCCTGGTCTCGCTTTGCACGGCCTTCGTCACGTCGTTTGAGGGCCTCGTCGTGGTGCGCGCCGTTCTGGGCATCTTCGAGGGGGGCGCGATGCCGGGCTTCTCCTTTTTCCTGAGCAGCTTCTACAAGAGAGAGGAGCTGCTCCTCCGGCTGGGCATCTTCATCTCCTCCGCGGGCCTCGCGGGCGCCTTTGGCGGGCTCCTCGCGGCCGGCCTCTCCCGCATTCCGCCGTGGGGCCTGGCCAGCGTGCCCATGCACACGTGGCGCAACATCTTCTTCTTCGAAGGGCTCTTCACCCTCGTCGCCGGGGCTCTCGCGCCCATCTGGATGCCCACGGACCCGGCCACTGCCTATTTTCTCGCCGGCCGGGAACGGGCGATCGCCGTCGAACGCCTGAGGCGTCGCCAGAGGGGCAACGCCGAGGACAAGCCCGAGGCCGAGGGCAACAAGGTCGGGATGCGGGACGTCAAGAGTGCCGTCTTGTCTGTTCACAACTACACGTGCGCGCTTGCCTTTTTCCTCATCAACATCACGGTCCAGGGGCTCTCCGTCTTCATGCCGACGATTCTAGCCGACCTGGGCTGGACGGCGACGCAGGCTCAGCTGTATTCCGTGCCGCCTTACGTCCTTGCCTCTCTGACCGCGATCCTGGTTTCCTGGTGCAGCGATAAGAAACGCCAGCGCGGCATCTTCCTGGCGGCGTCCTCGGTGCTTGCTGCAACCGGATTTGCCATTCTGAGATTCGAAACCCAAGCGAACATCAGGTACATGGCGGTATACTTTGTGACAGCCGGCGCTTTCCCCGGCGGTCCCGGGTTCCTAGGTTGGGCGATGAATAGTGAGTCAACGCCGTCCACCCTGCGCCCGGAGGAGGATGTATTTACTAACAGCATGACAGACTCGGCCGGGCCTCCCGTCCGTGCCATCACAAGCGGATACGTCGTGTCCATCGGCACCATCGGCGGTATTGTCGCAACGTAAGTATATTTCCAGCGGTTTAGACTCTACCACTATTGGGGCGATGTCGAAGAGGAGATCGTTTACTGACGAGTGTTGCAGATGGACATACACATACAAAGACGCTCCAAAGTACCTCACCGGACACACGATCAACCTTTGCGGACAGAGCTTGACCGTTTTGCTCGCACTGTTTGGCATCTTGTACTGCGTGTATGAGAACAAGGCCAGGGCTGCTGGAAAGAGAGACCACCGACTGGAAGGCCTGACGACCGAGGAGCAGGATCAGCTGGGCCACCAGCACCCTTCTTTCCGTTACATGACGTGATCGAGTTGCTGTTCTTGATTTGGCGTCAGTGTATCTTGGTCGCTGTTGCCGGTCGAGACCCGGACTATGAGGTGTGATGCAGAGCCATAGCGTTAGATATTAGACCTTTTGTTATGCGATGAGTGCCATGCTCAAGTTACCATGACTGTGTAGTCGAACAGGCAAGCTGCCTGTGACGATCCATGCCAGTACTGCAGTCACCAAGCAGCCTGGATACGTGAACCTGTTGATGGCTTGCCATTTACTCCATCTTTACCAGATTAGCTCCGTGTCTTTTTATGCCACAGCTAGAATTGAACAAACAAAACAGACACTCGAATGGTTGCAAGTGAGATTCTCTTCAAAGGGATTCAAAGGTATACATGCCACAGCAGGGTTTCGATCGGGAAAACAAAGTCTTGAAATACATCAGGCTATACTTGCGTGATTTTTTCACAACAACTCATTGTCATGCATTCAAGGCCAACTCCAGACGGATCGTTCCCACGCAAGAATCCCCGCCATGGGCGTGTCTTTGTTGCGTCACCTCCAAGCTGTAGCTAACGGAAACGCGTTTGGTGTAACGTGACAAATCAAGGACAACGATTGTAGCTTCATTAGTGGGTAAGTCACAAACCACGGTAACTGAGATGGTCCAACAACCGAAAGATCCGGACACTAGCCTGCCGCCTAGCTAGTCGGCGTCGATCTCTTCTCAAAAGGAACCGTGGGCCGTGATGTCATTCTCACAAACGGTCGGGCTCATGTTTGTACTCACCCGAAGAGACTCTCTGATGGGCCAATGAATGTCGAACATGACGCGGTTGATGTGCAGATATTTGTTAGTGGCTACTTTTTGCGCATCATCGACTGCTTCCCACCACGCATCATCGATTTCGAGAATGGCGCATCCGGTGCCGGGTTGTCGCTTTTCATGTAATTTTACAAAAAGCCAAGACGATCCGAACGGGAGAGGCTGGACCCAAGGACCTGGGAGATTGCTGCACCGGGCGTGCATATTGAGCTTGTTCCAAGCCACCGCGACCGCCCGAAAGTCGATTCTGCTCCCGCAGACATGGTCGTCCCCCTCGGGAACAGCCTCCGACCTCGCCGAGGCCAGGCAAAGACGATGGAACGGGAGAAAGCGAACAGCACAATGGAGAAAGCGGTCTCGGGCACGGGTACCACCGGCCTCACCACGCCGTCGGCTTCTGGCACCCGTCGATGAGCAAAGTACGCTCCCACGTCATCAGGTTGTGGCTGCGCACCATCGCCATCCTGTTCCTCTTCATCCTAGCCGTCCTGTCTCTGTACTGGGCAGTTCTGTACCGAGCCGACGCCAACCTCCGGTCTCTCACTGTTCACGTTGTCGACTTTGACGGTCAGGCCGGCCCTATGAGTCGGTTCAGCCGATTGTCGGTCCCACGGTGGTGCAAGTCGTCCAACAGTCATTGAACAAGCCGGGGCCCTCGCTGGGGTGGACAGTCCTGCCTCCCTCGAGCTTCGACAACGACCCCGTGGCCGTTAGGATGGCGGTGTACAACTGGGAGAGCTGGGCGGCCATCATCATCCACGCCAACGCGACTGCGGCTCTCCAAGAGGCCGTCGCGACCGGTGACGCCGACTACGACCCCGCGGGTTCGGTGCAGATCATCATACAAACCGCGCGAGACCAGACGACCTACCAGAGCAACATCCAGCAGCACATGACTCAGTTCACCGAACAGTTTGCTCGACAGTTTGGAAAGCGTTGGGGGCAGGCAGTGGCGTCCAACTCGTCACTGAGCCGAGGCAACCTCGCCAGAGCATCCGGTGCCGTGAACCCCGGAATCGCGCCGTTGATGATCGACTTGCGGCCTTTTCGACCCGCCACGGCCACGCCCGCGGTCAGCATCGGGCTGATTTATCTCATCATCATGGCCTTCTTCTCCTTTTCCTTCTTCCTACCGATTCACTCCGTGAGGCGCCTCGCGGCAATCCCTCCCCCCTTGGAACGAGAGCCCTTGCGCTAACTCCTGCCCGCGCAGAAATACATCCAGCCGCAGGGACACCCGCCTCTGCGCTTCTGGCAGCTCGTCGTGTGGCGGTGGCTGGCAACCATCGTCGCCTACTTGCTCATCTCGCTGGGCTACAGCTTGATATCCCTCGCATTCCAGATCCCCTTCAGCGCGCCCCGGCCTCGCCGACCGAGCCGGCGCCGCCCGCGGGCGCGACGGCGTACGGGCGCGGCACTTTCCCGGTCTACTGGATGCTGAATTTCGCCGGCATGTCGGCGCTGGACATCGCCTGCGAGAACGTCGCCATGGTCGTAGGACAGCCGTGGACCGCGCTGTGGCTCATCTTCTGGGTCATCACCAACGTCTCGACGGCCTTCTACGCCATCGACCTGTCTCCGGGGTTCTACCGCTGGGGCTACGCCTGGCCGCTCCACCACGTGGTCGAGGGGAGCCGACAGCTGCTGTTCGACCTGCGTTCGAGGATCGGGCTCAACTTTGGCGTCCTGTTTGCGTGGGCGGCCGTGAATACGATGTTGTTTCCATTCTGCTGTTACTTCATGCGGTGGAAGACGGAACGCGAGAAGAGGAACGCGGAAAGAGACAAGGATCGGTATGTGGTCGAAACAGAGGACGGGGAGAGGGAGTTGAAGAAGCCGGAAGGCACCAAGCCTCCCATCAGGAAGCGTGGATTCATGCGAGGTCTGTGAGTTCCGGGGGCGAAGGAGCTGTCGCACGGCTGGGTGACAAAGACAATGAATTAGATGGGATGTATTGCCATGTTGAAGCCGACTTCTGGGCTGTCGTAGTGCCACCGTGTGCTTGATGACATGCTCGCGTGCCGCCTGTGAGTAGTGCATCATGAAGCAATGGAAGAGACTTGAAATTATCAACCTCACTCTCTATACATGCCCCAAGGGCTAACAACATTGTTGAGTCTAAGTCCTCAAGCAAGCTCAACCAATGCCGGTGATCCTGTTAGCTGCTTGTCCGGTTCATCGAAGAAGCACGGCGAACAATTTGGCGACTAATAGTGAGATATCGGAGGTCCATGGTTTGTTACAGCGGTCTAGTCCGGCGCCTGCGCGCGTTCCGCTTTGAGGAACATTACAAATTCCACTTCCAGCGTACGCATAAAACCTCCAGCCTCTGAAAGCTGGCAGTGAGACAATTGCCAAGTAAAAAGTGTCCTGACGCGAACAAATCCGGGTTGCCATTGGGCTAAAACTGTCCGAAGAGCCAGTCAGATCTGCAGCGCGACGCTTATCAAGGAACCCTGCACCATTCAGCAAAGGGGAGCAATAAGACAGGAATCCTTCAATGCCGGATGGTCTTGTCCATCATCACGTGAAATTCCATACGGCTCGAGGCCGTTCAGATATGTCAGTTTCACTCGTGACTGCTTCGTATATCACAGAGCCACACGTCAAGCGCTTCCATCGCCAAAGCATGCAAGGCTTTTGCTGCCCGGAATCAGCGGCCCCTTGTCACAATCGCTCTAGCTGTGGCCGGTCCGTTGGTTGTTGACACCGTCGGGCAAGCAACAAGAGGCATTACCAATTATCCACCGAGCGGAAACCTCATGTCTGGACACGGGAACGGCCGATGCTGCGGCCACGTGATGGCCGCCTCCAATCATCAAAACTTGCTGGGACCAAATCCAGGCCAAGGTGCTGTTCAGTCGCTTAGCAGGCAATCAAGATCATGGCTTGGTTGGACGACGTATTCTCAAAAGTCTTGACGTCATGAACCAGCTCCAAGCACAAAGCGCACACTTCATATGCCCCCCCGGCCTATCTCTCTCTCTCTCTCAACAAGATCATCATAGTTACATAGCATGCATCCTGGCATCTGGGCCAAGACTTTATGGATCTCTCCAAGCCGCCCATCGTCTTCATCCACGGGTTATGGGTGACCCCTCTGTCTTGGGAGTACTGGATCCCCTACTTTCGGAAAAGAGGGTTCGACGTGCACGCCCCCGGTTGGCCCGGGGTCGACGGCCGGACGCATGAAGAAATCCGCGCAGACCCGGAGCCCATCTCCCTGCACCGCATCGAGGATATCGTGGACCACTACGCGGCGTACATCCGGAAGCTCTCGGAGCCCCCCGTCATCATCGGGCACTCGTTCGGCGGCCTCTTTGCCCAGATTCTCCTGTCGCGCGGGATCGGCGCCCTGGGCGTGGCCGTGTGTCCCGCGCAGCCGGCGGGCATCGTCTACGTCGCGCCGACCACCATCAGGGCGGCGTTCCCCGTCTTCGCCCGCCCGCTGCACTCGGACGCCGTCGTCCCGATATCCGAAAGCCACTTCCGCTACTGCTTCGGCAACCTGCTGTCGCCCGAGGAGAGCAGGACGCAATGGGACCGGTATTGCATACCGGGGGACTCCCGGGTGCTCTGGCAGCTGGCGACCAACGTCACGGCGGGACGGGCGGCGCCCAACTACGTCCGCTTCGACAAGCCCGACCGGGCGCCCCTGCTGCTCATCGGCGCCTCCAAGGACCACATTGTCACTGCCAGGACCGTCAAGTTGGAGTCCAAGGCTTACAAGGGCACTGCGGTCGTGGAGTACAAGCAGTTCGAAGGCCGTAGTCATGGGCTGATCTTCCAAGAGGGCTGGGAGGACGTTGCCAATTACGTCCTTGGATTCATTGAAAGTCATGTCTAGTGTAGGGCCGGCCCGCATGCAGACCAGCTCACGTGTTGGTTGTTTGCACCTCGCGATCCCCCATTTCTCTGCCTTTGTAAAGAAGCGTTGACTTCAATTTCTTTTTCAACTAATAAGTATAATCGTCATCGGATGTCGGCGGAGCACACAGAATGTCTAGACTGGCGTAGGATAGAGATTAACATGTTCTCGGCGGGAAAGGGCTGCAGATCATCTTCCAAGCGTTAATACAACACGATCAACCCTCAAGTCAGAAATCCGGCTAGGCACCGCTCCGATGACGCTTGCAGACTGGCATATAATACGAGCGTGTATCAGCAGGCTTCGGAAGAGTCCCTTGCGGATTGCGTTCCCAAAGGTCCACGATACAGATTTGTAAGCTATGGGGATTAAATCCGTGGAGAATGGGACATGGGCCTGGCAACGGTGCCGTCATTTCTAAGCAACGCCTTAGCACGGGGTCTTTTCCCTTCTTCTTTTCTCCCGCGTCCCCGAGTCTCTGTTTCTGAGCCCCGACGAACCGTTGGAGTATTTTGGACCGAACAAGAGTTGTCATTGGCTACGCCGCTCCAACGGCGTCGGCACTGCTCGTCGATGTTGCGGCACATTCTTTGCCGACACCCTGGTCCTGAGCGTCCGGCCCGGGCACACCCTCCTCTTCCAAGAGTGGGTGTTGCTGCGGCCTCCCAGGCTCCCAGACGTTCTTCGTGGTCTCCATACTGAATCCACCGTGGCAGGGTGGGCATTAACTCTTGGCATATTTATGCGGAGGGGGGGCCGCGCGCATCCATCTGATCGGATTCAACATCACGATAAGACCAACCCCCCCCCCCGAGGCCACCTGCTCTCGACTGCCCAATTTGACCCCCTCGTTTCGGCATCGTCTCAAAATCCCACGACCGACGTGCAGCAATAATGTCCTCCAAGCTCTTCCAGCCGCTCAAGGTCGGCCAGGCCCAGCTGTCCCACCGCGTGGTGATGGCGCCCCTCACCCGCTTCCGCTTCGAGCCCGACCACACGCCGCTTGATATCGCCCTCGAGTACTACACCCAGCGCGCCTCGGTGCCCGGGACCCTCATCATCGCCGAGGCCGTCCTCATCTCGCCCGCCCACGGCGGCTTCCCCAACGCGCCTGGCATCTGGGACGAGCGCCAGGTCGCCGGGTGGAGGAGGATCACGGACGCCGTGCACGCCAAGGGCTGCGGCATCTTCTGCCAGCTCGTGGCGCCCGGCCGCGCCGCCGCCGTCTCCGTCCTGGAGAAGGAGGGCGGCCACCCGCTGCTGAGCTCCAGCGCCGTGCCGATCGGCCCGGAGTCGCCCGTCCCCCGGGAGATGACGGCCGAGGAGATCGCCGCGGCCGTGCGGGACTTTGCGCAGGCCGGCAGGAACGCCGTCGCCGCGGGCTTCGACGGCGTCGAGGTCCACGGCGCCAACGGCTACCTGGTCGACCAGTTCCTCCAGGACAATTGCAACAGGCGCGCGGACCGATGGGGCGGCAGCGTCGAGAACAGAGCCCGGTTCCCCGTCGACGTCGCCGCGGCGCTCGCCGACGCCGTCGGCCCCGACAGGGTCGGCTTCCGCATCAGCCCCTGGAGCAACTTCCAGGGGATGAGGATGGGGGACCCCGTGCCCCAGTTCTCGTTCCTCGCCCAGAAGCTGAAGGAACTGGGGCTCGCGTACCTGCACGTCGTCGAGTCCCGCGTCAACAACTGGCAGGACGTCGAGAAGGTGGAGGGCATCGACTTCATCCTCGAGATCTGGGACAACGCCTCGCCCGTCCTGGTCGCCGGCGGCTTCACCCCCGACCTGGCGCGGAAGGCCGTGGACGACGAGTATGCGAAATGGGACGTCGCCGTCGTCTTTGGCCGCCACTTCTTGGCAAACCCGGATCTGCCGTTCCGCATCAAGCACAGCTTGCCGTTGAACAAGTACGACCGGCAGACTTTCTACACTCCGCACGTGCCCCAGGGATACATCGACTATCCTTTCCATCCGGATTTCAAGGCCGGCCAGCCCTTGGCCTAGATGAGACGAGTACACGACAGCTCATGGCGGACAATGGCTCATGAAAGATGCGAGTATATGCATAGAAAGATAGAAATTAGAATCCCCACTAAACACATCATCCTCCCAAGACCAAGACAGAGGTTTCTCGATGAGTCGCTGCGGCAAGTCCGCCGATGCCTCAAAATCAGCTATGCTAGGGTATCAATGATTGAAAAAGCGCTGATCCCCCCCCAAAGTGCGACGTAGCATCTCGCAAAACACGCCCTTATTCGTCATGCTCTCGGCCTGAGAAGATAACACCAGTGGTAAACATCCGGGTCGTTGGGCTTCAGCTTGGGCGTCGGCACCTTTGCGACCACTTGGACGTCGAACGGCAGGTCCTCGAGGTCGAAGCGGCAGGAGGAGTAACTCAGCGAGATCCAGAACCCGCCGTCGGCCAGGTGCCGCCTCACGCCCTCGGCCATCCTCAGGAGCGCCTCCGTGCCGCCGCAGGAGACGGCGTCCACGGTGCTCTTGTCGATGACGAGGTCGAACTTGTCGGCCAGCTGGAGCCGGGTCACGTCCGCCACGAGGTAGCCCATCCTGACGTCGCCGAACGCCCGCTTCTCCAGCACCCGGCCGCGTTCGATCGCCAGCGGCTCAAAGTCGACGTTGGTGACGCCCGCGAACCCCCGCCGCCGGATGTGGTTCTGCAGGTCGCTCGTCCCGAACCCCAGCTGCAGGATGCGCGCCGAGTCGTCCAGGCCGGCGAGGTGGGGGTCCACGATGGACATCAGCGTCGCGGACGGCGTGAGCCACTCGAAGCTGGTCTCGGAGGCGAACCGTTCGCCCCAGTAGCTCTGTTTGTCGTAATCGGCGGGCATCGTTTGGGTTTTTTACGAGCGGCGGTGACAAAAGCCCGCCCCCCCGACTATTTACTTGGTAGAGTTTGTTTAGCTTTGCCAAAACCTAGCACCCCCGGGTAGTAGGATTGTTGGGCTTTGTCAGCTGGTGAGAATGTGTGTCGGCAGATGTGAGGGCATTCGCAGACCGAGCCGCGGCCCATCGCCTTATCAGACGATCCGCTCAAGAAGTTTTTCAGGAGCCCACATTTACGTAAACCCCAAAGCACCCGTGACATCATGTTCCCGAGAAGATGAATCCTTGTTCTTCTTGATCTTGACCAGTGCGTCCAGCTCCACGGACACGAATCATGCACGAGTATTTGCTGGAGGCACCCAACCCAGCCAGAGGCTCAAAGCCATACAGTCTAAGACGATTTCCCTCTACTAGAACCCACCTCTATAATACTACCATGTGTCCTGAGCGACCTTGCCAGGGAACGCCGGGATGACCTGCATATGCTCGTTTTTGAAGAGTATTTGCCAAGGGGGATTACGTGTGCAAAGAGCTGCGTGCTGACTAAGCTGTTTACCCCACATTTTCCCTATAAATAACCCTATATCCGTGTCTGAAAAGCCCGGGAGTCGTCTTCTTCCAACTATCACAACACATTATACTCATCACCAAACAAAGCGTCTTTCCGAACCATTATTACCCATAAAAAGACCAGGCAGGCACTACATTTACTATAATGCGGGTATCCAGGGCGACCGATTCAAGGCGAGATGAATCCCACAAAGCCGGTATCATCCGAGAATGGTTTGACAAGTATGTGAACATACCAGTAGTCAAGAGCATCCGTCCATCCAACCGGTGGAACATGAATGAAAATGCCATCCTCGAGGGCGCGGGAAGCAACAGGTTGGTGCTGGGCTCTACAGCGTCGCGGTATATCCAAAAAGAACAACCCGAATCCCAGGCACGGATAACTTTGGTCGAATGCGTCTCTGCCGCTGGCGCCGCTTTGCACCCCTTGGTTATATACAAGGACAAGGCACTTTACGTCGACTGGTTCCCGTGCAAGCCATACCTCGATCAATATGAGGGCTGGCACTTTACAATGTCAGATAACGGCTGGACGACTGAAAAGATCGTCTATCATTGGCTGGAGGAGATCTTCATCCCAGATACCAGACCTAGCGTGCCGGGTGAGGCCAGACTGCTGATTCTCGATGGCAATCACACCCACATAGCAGAAGACTTTATGTTGAAATGCGTCGAGCATCGCATACATCTGTTATATCTCCCGCCGCAGTCTGCTGTTCCCCAACCTCTAGATTCAGTCTTTACCCCGTTGAGGCAGGCCTATATAAAGTGGATTACGTCTTTGGGTGACTGGGTCAGCTGCTCACCTGATTCTCGCAAAAGGGCATTCCTGGCTTGTTATTTTCACGCGCGCGAAGCAACAATAACAACCCAGAACATCAAGTCTGGCTGGAAGCGGGCAGGGTTATGGCCGGTCTCCAAGAGGCAACTCCTATCAAACTCCTTGGGATCAAAGGCGTCATCCCGCCAGCAGGAAAGGAGCCAGCAGGGCAGCCATCCGTCGGATGAAGCTGCATCTCTAGCCTCATGTCCAACTCCTCGTGAGTATGCCGATGTGGAGCATATAATTGACACGCTGGGCGAGCATAAGCTGGATACTCGTACCTTTCATCACCTAATCGAAAAGCTGACAAAGGCCTGGGTGAACCAAGAGACTGTACTCGCCATTCAGAAGCAGGAGAAAGATACATTACGGGCCATGGTGCGTAACCAGGAGCGACTCAAGAGGAAGCAGGCCCCCGATCTCCCAACAGTGCCTTCGCACCAGAAGAGAATATCCAGCGGGCACAGGATACGGCTGGCAATGAGATGGACAGTCCAGATGGACCCAACGCATCCGAATCGCCCGATGGAGCTGAAAGTTGCATATGGGTGGGCGGCAGGTCTGGAGAAACAAGTGGCGACAGTGGTGGCGTTGTTCATACCTGCATGTGAGTAGGGCGGGTGGTTTATGGTGGCTTTGAAGCAAGACTGAGAGGAACATGGCTCTCTATGTAGTTGGCGCTTCTTATTAGGTAGTCTGGAAGAAAGCCGTCCTGTTGGCGCGTACCATTCGTGAGTCTCTCCAAACAAGCAATATTTCGAGGAGCGCCGAGACCTAGCTGTAGAAGCCGTCACCGTGCAGGTCTGCGAAGACGGAAATAACCTTGAGCACATACCCAAAGCCATTCGCCTGGTGGTTCTCGGGCTTTCAGCCGGCCTCGTCTCCGATCCCCGAGTAAAATAACTTGGCTATCAACCCGGCTGGACACGTACTCCCGGACTCGCCATATCTACGTCTCCAGGCCGAGTCGCTTGTTCAGATCCCCCACGGCTTCTCGAACGTTCGTTTCAACATCAAACTCCCACACCTTGGCGGCTATACAACGGAGCTCCGATTCCAACTTCTGGAAGTCCTTCTTGTGCTCGGACTGGAGCTGAATCAGCCTGCCGGCTCGCCTGCTGTTCCGAACGAGCCACTCGCCCCGCCCCGGCGATGCGCGTCGAAGGTGGCAAAGGCCTCCTCGATGTCCGGACCGCCTCGGACACCATCCGCTGCCAGCAGCGACGCCATGACCGCGGCGTCTTCTATGCAGACGCCCGCCCCGGCCCCCAGGTGCGGAGTAGACGCATGGGCTGCGTCGCCGATGAGGCAGATGCGCCCTCTGGCGTATGTCGGCGGAGGGCACTCGCCGAGGTCGAACTGCCCCCACTGCACGAGCTGGTCAGAGCCTTGGGAATGGAATCGTTTCCGGGTGAGGGGAAGGGGGGGGGGCGCTCTTCTAGGCTTAGCTTACTCGGTCAAGGCCCTTCAGGGACCGAACGGTCTTCTGGAGGCGGGGGCCAAGTCTTTTCACGTCTTCGAGGCAGCTTTGCAGGTCTGCGGGGAGCGTCAGCTGCGTGTCGCTGGGCCAATCCGTAGGATCGGCGCGATGGATAACAATGTTCAACATGGTGCCGCGGGAGACTGGGTAGCTGACGAAGTGCACATCGTGAGACACCTGCTTCGGAGTCAGCACGCCCTCCGCCACTGTGCGCTCGAATGTCGAAAGCGCTCCCGTGCTCGAATGAATGCCTTGTTGCTGAGAGCCACGACTTACCCATAATCCGAAGGTGGACGCTCTCTCGGCGCCCAAGATCTCTACGGCCCGCGGCATTGGGACGAGCCCCCGATAGGCGTACTTGTGCGAATAAGTGCACCTCACGGACGGATGGTCGTGCCCGACGACGATGCCGCGGGTGTGGGACTTTACGCCATCACAGCCGATGACCGCGTCCGCTTCGGCCGTAGTACCGTCGCCGAAGACCATGACTAGCTTTCCGCGGGCGCCGTGGGGCTCTTCGACCCGGTCCAGCTGCTTCCCGAGCCGAACCACACTCTCGGGAACAAGCCCGAGCAGCGCCTTGAGAAACTCCCCGCGATGGCAGCCCATCAGGCCCCTGTCCGCGTCGCCGATGGAGAATCGGATGACGCTGTCGTCTGCCTCGCCCGTTCCGTCGAGAAAGGTCCACGGGAACAGCGGCCCCGTCACCTTGTCGAAGGCTTCGCGGACCGAGGCATCGCAGATTTGCATGGCCCGCACTGAATTTGGCGTCATGCCCAAGCCGACGCTTTGCTCGGTGAACGCATGCGCCTGCTCGTAGACGACGCATGGCACGTTTCGCTTGATCAGGGCGATCGCGAGGACTAGGCCGGCTATGCCCCGCCCACGATGGCAACTTCGAAGCGCTTGTTTTCCGTCGACATGGTTTCTTCTTCTTCTTCTTCTTCTCTTTTTTTTGTTTTCTTGCGGTGTAACGGTGCATGTGCAAGGGGCCGAGGAGTCAAAAGATTGGCCGCTTTCATATGAAAAAGGTTGAGAGAAATAGCGTCATGGAAGTATTAAGGTTTGACCTGATGCCTTTATTTGCCTGGTACATACAGGAACTGTAATTATTCATGGCGGTCTCTGTAAGGGGGCCCGGAATCCTACCGCGCCGGTAGAATAATTCTAGACAGAGGAACCCCGTGGCAAAAGGACTTCTGCATGATGAGATTATACCAGGGGTCCAATACATGTAGTTAATTACCGCCTCGCCTTCCACATACCTACAGATCACGCTGTCTATAGACTTTCAGACCCAGCCAAGCTCGTTATGAAGCCATATGCAAACTTGCGGTTATCCTCAGTCTCTTGGTTGGTTCAGTGCACGTGTAAGCGTGGTTCAGCTTCGACTTTCACTTGGGTGTCTCCTGGTCCACGACCTCCGTACTGGTTTGCTTTCCAGGCTTCAGCCCTCCACCCTACGTAGCCATCCCAGAGGGCGATCGGATCGCCATTCCGGTTCTCCTGACACGGGACCAACAAACGAAACGCAGGAGTTGCTCAACACGACGCCGCGAGCTGCCATCAGAGCTTCAAGGGTCAATGCCATCCTTCTCAGCCGTTCTGCTAATCTGTTCACTGCCGGGGCAGAGCGGTAAATGTATTTCGGTTTTCCTCAAGCCAACCTGCCCGGTCCGGACTACCAATTCCGTGTTTCCGCGTCACGTAACTGCCTGGGAATGCGTAAACCCTCTCTGTAGTCGTTTGCGACTCGCTCGATATTCTCTTGCGCTCCATGATCGGCCACAATCGAAAGATGACTGTGCACTAAAGTCGGTGTTCTTGCCCGCACGAGGCCGGCGCGGACAAACTGCAGAATTCCCGTAAGCTCGTGTGTTGGCGACGTAGCAGTCTATTGACATCCAAGGTGTAGGTACCAAGAGGGAGTGTGGCCCTTCAAGTAGCCAATACGCGTGCAGCCAAGGAGCGCAAGGAGCTATCCGAACCCCCTCGAGAGCTGCTCCGATCATGTGCGGTCTTTTCTGAATTTAGTCATTCGGAGTCGTGTTGGCCCGGCACTCTTGCAGGCTGCTCAGCTCATACGAGTCGCTAACGCCAGCCACAGGAAAGCTCCAGCTGAACTCGGACTTGTCAAAGTCGGCCAGGAAACTCTCAATCTCCGGGATGTAGTCACTGGTTCCTGGTTGAAAGGAACCGTCGGGGTAAACTCCATGCCAGTGCACGGGATCCTGGGGTTGCGGCAAGCCCACCGAAGAAGACCCCGGTAGGTGCGGCCAGGACGCGTCTGTTCCGTTGAGGGGGATGTGCGAGAGATGATGCGGGCCTGCCGGTTCGTAGACGGGCGCTCCCTCGGACTGTTCCATGGCGTGCTGCTGCCCTTCCTCCGATGCAAGATGGGTGAAGAGGCGGGGGTTCTTGGACGGCATGTTGCCCGTGTACAGCTTGCGGATGGTCAAGTCGACGATGGCGCCAAAGCTCCTCTGCCCCTTCTTGGCCGAGGGCCACCACTCGCCGCCGACGGCCAGCAGGGCAGAGCACGCGCGCAGGCTTCTCGACAGGTCCGCGGTGGACGCGTTGTTTCGAACGGCCGGGCACGTCCAGAACGAGTAGATGAGCGTCGCGCCGGCGGCGAAAATGTTCTGGACCGTCCGCCACCCGTGGTGCAGGCCCTGCAGGTCGTGCAGCTTCTGGTAGTCCTGGAGGACGGACGCGGCGTTGTTGAAGCAGACCTGGAGCGATTCCGGCGGCGGGTTCCGTATCGCCCGCGACGGCTGGAAGAGCATGACCATGGCCGCGTGGTGCTTGATCTTCAGCTTCAGCCGCCACACGCGCCGCTGGCGGTTGTCGAGGCCCGGGAAGTTGAACGGCTCCCTGGCCACCCTGTCCCACCAACGGAGGAGCTCGTCTCTGATCCGGGTCTGCTGCGCCTCCGGGTGGGCTGGCGCAGCGAACAGGGCCGAGTCGCGCGCGAGGCGGTAGAACTGCACTTTGACGTCGGAAACGATGCGGTCCAGCTCGAACTGGAACCTCGCAAACTGGAGGACCGCCGCTGAGAAGGAAGACAGCATCGGGCTGCTCGTGGGGCTGAGCCGTCTCGGGGACTGTGCCTCGGGCATCTTGACGTCGAACGCCTCGTCTCGGAAGCCAAGCGGCCGTCCCTGGATGGAGGACACCGACCTGGTTCTTGTCAACAATGGAACGATTGGCGTAGAAGCCCGTGTGATGCCGTCTTACCTGTCGAGAGAATACATGGTGAAAAACGCCAGGCGTCTGAGCTGCTGGTTCTTGACCTCATCTTGGTCGGCGGCCGGCGGCGGCTCCCGGTGGATTCCCAACTCAATGCAATGTGCCAGTCCGACATGAACGAGAGTGAAGAGGTTGACTTCCGCCGGCGTCAGCATGCTGTGGATAACCAGGGTAACCAGGGCCTGGATCGACGACAGGGTTATCTGCGAGAAGCAATCCCTGGAGAAGTGCAGTGCAGCCCGGTAAAACCTCTCCGGTGGGAATTCGTAGACGCGACATCTGACTTTGACAATGGCCGCAATGTTGAAAACCATGAACAGGATGAATGCCACGGCCGGCATGGATACAGGATGAAAACCCTGCTCATTGGGCGTGCTCTTCCTTCCATTCCACCGAAAGGCTTGGACCGAACTCGGCCAGCCATGGGGCAGAGAATCTTGGTCGATCGAGCATGGGTACGTCGCGTAGAGAGCGTCCAGGGCGCTGAGCAGAGAACTCGGCTCAAGGACCGGGTAGTCAGGGTGCACCCATCGGATGTAGGTGTGAACCAGCTTTATGGCATCTTCCTTTTTGGGGAGCTCCTGTAAGGGGGGGGGGGGGGGAAGGAACATCAGCGTCGTCATTGTCCGCGGACCGGGCCGAGCTGGAGGACGAACCTGTCTTAGAAACACGTGCAGAGAACGGTTATACCGCTGCGAGACGTTGTCAGGAACCGAGGCCGAGTTCTCGTGCCATTCGGAAGAGGGGCCTTGGGCTTGTACATCATCCAGCAGGGCTGCGGGCGTCGACCCGGCACTCGACGGAGACGCCCCGATGATGTTTGTGAACAGAACCCCGGAGCTGGACCCGAGGTAGTACCTCCGATTGAAGTCCGCACCCAGGGACAAATGCCCCAGGTTCGTCGCGACCGAGTGCTGCTCGTCGTGGTCGTAGGAGCCCGCAGACTCGGCAGGCCGCTTGATTCCGATCCGTTGGGGCCCGAGACTCCAGGCCCGTTCGGCGGTCTGGCAGCTCCCCGGACGGGACCGAAGCGAAGAGGCCGAGACGGCGTCATCGTCCTGTTCCGCCCCGGCGGCGCTGGCCGATCCTTTCGGGTCGGGAAAGGCGTCGATCTGCGGGCCCTGCGAGACGTCGACGTCGGGGAGGCGCTGTTTGATTATGTCTTCGAGCCATTGAATCCTGGCGCGGGCGGCACTGGCGAAGCTGTGCCCGGGGGGGAAGCCGATCCGACTGGTCAGCGAAGGACTTTTCTTTTCTTTTCTTTTTTTTTTTTTGCATCCAGCCCGAGGGTGCACGCAGCGCGGATGGCTTCGGCAGCTGGGGTCATGCCGGCTTTTTCTCGAATGTGACGGACCAAGAATAGAGGTGTCATACTCACTTGCGAGGAACCAGCAAGCCCGAGTTCTGGCTGTCGACGTCGAGGCAAGTCTCGCCAGCTTTGGCGCAGTTGGTGCAGGCCGGGACTTCTCCGTCACACTAGCAAGAGATGAGCAACGCAAAGCAAAAAGCAACCATGCCGGAATGACGCGGTGGATCGGCGGCCCCCGTGCAGTCAGATCAGGCTTCAGGGCGAGCACCGGTGTGACGGGGGAGGGCGGTCGATCCGTGGGGCGGGAAAACGAGGAACAGCCCTACCTTGATGCGCCTTGTGCGACAACGTCGACAGGCCAATCGGACCTTCTTGGGCGGGCTCACCCGTGTAGCCATGACAGGCGATGGAACGGTGTGATGCAGGTTGTACGTGTATGCACTGCGGCCGATCGATGTGTTGAGGTTTGAGCTGCTGGAGAGAGGCTATGGTTGATGAGGGATGGATCGAGGGCTTGCGAATACGCGGCCCAGGCTTGCCTTGCCGCCCGGCACTACGATGGCTCTCCCGGGGATCGTGGAACATCCGCCGGAGCTGGGATGACGAGACTTTGCTAGGGGCCTCTCACATCGACGCTGTCGCAATATCAAACATGTAGGTAGGCGGGTGTGGCCTGGGGACCCCCCCCCCCCCTTTCGGGATCGAGACGTATTGGATGACGGCGGATATCACCAGCCCTACAAGCGCACGGCAGACAAGCCGGAATTATGGTACTTCGGTCGAACTATGGCAAAAGCCGGAGACGATCTCTAGCGACTGTGGAAGGGTAACGGCAGCACTTGAGACGAAAAGGGCGAGTGATAGTACGTGAGTTGCTACACTTGTGTAAACTGCCAATCTGCATGCTGGCAGTGGCCCATCAGCGCTCATTCTATCACCACCAGAGGTTTCCTGTTTACTAGGTTTATGTCGGCACTGTGCCATACGCGTCCAAAGTTTTGTTGGGTCTATTCTCGTCGGGCGGGCATGTCTCCCTCCCATGGTGTAGGCAGCGTGTCCTGCCGATGAGGGCATACGACTACGCTGTCTCACTATTCCCATTACATGTTGTTGACAACGCCTCAACAGACATATCGTTGCCGAATTTTATAGACCGTCCGTACTATTCCGTAAAACTACGTGCATCTGCCGCCTGCTACCGTGCCCCTTGTCCTCCTGGTGGAAGAACCTTATTTCATCATCGTCGACAGCGGAGCTCACAGCGCCAAGGACCTCCGATGATACGAATACGAGCTAATCCGACATTCTGCTCCGTGCGGTGCTTGTGTACGTACGCCAATGATGTCGAAGAGTTCGGGGTCAACCATTGCCTCTGGTCGCAAACCGCACTCAATCGGACCGTGAGAGGCTCGTGCCCTCGATTTCATAGACTGATAGCGGCTCTTTGATTGGGAAGACCCCCCGACATATCGAATATGCATCGAAGCCATTTCTTCCAACCGTAACCTTGGTTGATGGCAAGGTTGCGTACCGGACCGTGGTGGTGTGTTTCTCTTCACAAACTTTCCGTCATATCAAGTATTGCTCAGTAGTCGGGATACTTACATGACTTGCTTCTCTACCGAGTCGTATACGATGGTCGTTACACTATGTCGCATTCCGCTATCGATCAAGTTGGGCCTGTATCTTTGTCTCAACGACATCGAACGTGAACGATGGCAGCCCTAGCAGCAGCTCTGGTCAAGACCAAGACAGGTATCTCTAGCCACTGAGCTCCTTGGATAGAAATTATAACAAGGCATTACATAAAGAGTTGGGGAGCGAAGCTACAAGCGTGCCAGAGCCTAGCCACACGAGGTAAGTCGGTCTTGACGTCCGTGTTGGCGATGATACTAACTGCTTGGCCCCGGACTGGGTTGTTTAAACCCAAGATCCAGTGCTGCCCTCGCCGAATTTGGTCTCGAGATTTCCGACAGAGTCCACGAGGAAGACGCTTTCCTCCGCCCCCGGCCTTGATGATTGCTGGCGTAGGCACGCCCGGTCAGTTACCCGCTTCATGGACGGCTGGGAAGCTGCTTCCATGGCCGCCAAAGGTGAACAATTCCCGTGGCTTACATGGACGCATTCAAGACAAAGAGAGGACGGCAGACCCAATGTAGAGAGCCAGATATATGTGCAGCCGAGACAATTATTCTTCCCAGCAAGTCGGACGAACTCAAAACATACTTCTCTGTCCTCGCACAACCGCACACATCAATGGCTCCCCTGGCCCGTTTAGCTTTGGAACAGGGGCAAAAGGCTCATCTGGCAATCCCGTTCGCGCTCCGTTCCAAGCCTGGGCGGCGCCTACAGTTTGTACTTGCCGTCATGGGCAAGAAGGGGCCAGGAAACCCATCTCGAATCGAATTTGAAACCCCCCCCTGAGAACTCTATCCTCTTTTATCCGGCGTTCTTGTGCTAGTAGTGAGTACTTTGACAAAGCATCTCTACACAATCCGACACATTGCGTCCCCCAAACGTCTACCCAGGGCTGTACTACTAGAGACGGTCCCCGGCGGCAACGTAGGGTCTGGGGCCGTCCGACTGCAGAGTCTGTAAGCGAAGCCCCGCACCCTGCTCATCTTTCTGTTGTATTTGTTCAGACGGCAGTAAGTTGCTCGATCTGCCTTGCTTTAAGAGTCACGTAAGTTGGTTGGTTGTTGATTCAATGGCGCGAGTTGTATATGTCAACGATCAAGTACCGATTCTTTAGTATCCCGCAGGTGTTGCTCCGACGGAGGAACCGGATGGCGGAGCCCGCCCATACCGATCGCACGCCCTATGTGCCCATGTATGTTTAGCTGGGCACTCGTGGCGCAACCGGATGAGTTGTCCGAAAGAGCGGAGTCTATACCGTCATGACGGAGCTGTTTTCCTTTGCGAGAACTGCGGACGGTGTGGCTCTGCAGATTCCTACTTGCACAATACGGCTACGGACAGGCTGACAGCCGAGTCGTATGGGCTTAGTTGTCCGGGGTTTATTTGCTTTCTTTCATGCCGGCAGTCGTTTAGAATGCCTGGCGAAGCTGTGTCGTTTGGACAGCCGACATAACGATGCCCGTTGAAACGTTCTCGGAGAATTGGCACAACAGCCATGCCACCTTGGGTTTAGCGGTTGGAAACGTGGAAATTAGCTACCGCGAGAGCATCCCAGACGACGGGGTAAGATGGGCATCGGCTTCCCAGTGAGCAGAAAACACGACTTTGTTGCCTCGCTCAGGGTGGAAGGGAGAACCGCCGACGGCCAACCTGGGAGGTATAAGCCGGGCTGCTTGGACACAGTGTCGATGACCAGGGCAATCACATGGAGCGACGAGACGGGATCACAACCATTGTGACTGAGTCGCATCCGCCACCCGGCACCATCTTCGCTCTCGGGAAGCTTAAGGGCAGTTTCGGTATCGCCCGGGACACATCCTACTCGGGCGACTGATATCACAGCCCTTCCGTTCTATCGGCCGAATCCCATCCAACAGCTCAAGTGGCCAGGACCCTGAACCGCCTCTTGTAGATGGCTCCGAGTCCGGATTCGTGACGCCTTGGGTCATTTGTCAAAATTTTGGGTGAGCTAGACCAAGCTTCCGTTGGAGGGGGTCTTTTGACCGGTAATGGTTGGAACACTAGTTCGGGTAGGGCATTGGAGCAGGTATGAGGCATGTGAATGTGCCAATACTACATTGGGCATGATAGTATCACTGTGTTTTTCTAACCGTGTATGGTGAATTGTGTACCTGAGCGACCTCGGAAGGGAACCGCCTTGGATACGCACCTCAGTGCCGACACTACGTTGTCACTCCTGTATAAAGCCACTCCGTACATCTACCTCAAACAGGGCGGACAGTCCCGTTGCCCCGTTTTCGTACCTCGACGAGTACATCTACGAGCCCATCGGCCAGATGCCTGTACGAAACACAAAGGCACCAGATCAAGGCAGCAAAAGCCTGCGTGACTTGAGCACGGGGCTTGGTTTGGGACACGCCGTCTCCTACTCGTTGGCATAAATTCTGCTCTTCGCGGTTCCGCCGCCCGCGGTGTTTCGGTTCCGCCGTAGGCTGTAGACCTTTGACCTGCGTGATCCAACGACCCGTGCCCAAAATGAGGTATTCGCCGCCACAAAAGCGATGCTTATTTGGGCAGAAAAGTTGACGTGGACCGCTTGGTGTAGTCGGGTACATCCCGTAGACGCCCACGAATCCAGAACGGTCCTCGAGTGCTCATTCCGACTGTAGGAAGCGGCAGTTCGGAACATCCCAGTCTCGTTTGTACACTCTTCCCCATAGCAACGCGGCCGAATGCCTTCTGCGTCTTGTCAACGCCGAGATGGAGGATTGATGAAAAATCCTAGGTACCATAGACACTTGTATGAATCCCGGACCACGAGTCAGGCAAGCCATTCGCCCGCCCCCCCCCCCCCCCCCCCCCCCCCGAGTCTGTTGGGCAGCGGACCCAGGGTCTAAGCCGGATAACCATCAACAATCGCCAGGAGTCGCACGATTGCTTGATCACGTCTTTAGGATTTCTATCACTGCGATAATATAGGCATCGTGTGACGGTTATCGATTTGACAAACCTGCCTCTACGGTCTATTGCCCGGGCGCCCTTGGCCCACGTACGCGACATTGCTCGGTTCATCTCTCGACTTCCAGCGAAGCCAAGACGAAGGCAGACTCCCCCAGAAGGCTGTTGGGCAACAGCGGCTGGTTGGTGTAGTACTCGTAAGAGGCCGTCGAGTTGAGGCTGCAGACGGCGACCGTCTTGTTGTAGCCAATGGTCCCGTTGCCCGTGTCGACGACGAAGCTGCGGGCGGCGTAGTCGTAGGCCTTGAGGGCGGCCGCCCTGAAGTCGACCCCGGCGGCGCCGGCGAGCACGCCGAGCCTGGCGCCCTTGAGCAGGGAGAAGACGAAGAGCGCCGTGCTGGAGCTCTCGAGGTAGTTGCCGCTCCGCCCGGGAAGGTCGTGAGCTGCCACCAGGCCCGGTCTCCGGGTCGGCGAAGCCGACGAGCGACGCGGCGAGCTGGGTCGTCATCTTGCGGAGGCGCCCGCACACCGGCTCCGCCTCGGGCTTGGCCGCGGGCAGTCGAGGGCCTCCCAGGTCTGCACCAGCCCGGCGAGGAACCAGCCCAGCGAGCGGCCCCAGACGTACGGGCTCGCGCCCGTCTCCTCGTTGGCCCAGACGGCCTCCCTGGAGTAGTCGTAGCCGTGGACGACCAGCGAGGTGGCCTCCTGGAAGCAGTGCTCGTAGAGGAGCGTCATCTGCAGGCCGATGTCGGTGTAGTTGGGCCGCGGCAGGGACGCCATGAAGGGCAGCACCGAGAACATGCCGTCGAGGTAGCTCCACTGCGGGTAGACGTAGTACCACAGCCCGCCCTCGGGGTTCCGGGCCTGGAGCCGGAGGGACTCGTCGATGGCGATGGACGCTGCCGAGACCGTCGCCGAGACGGGAACGACGCCGGCCCGGGAGGCTCCTCGGACGGCGTTTGCGATGGAGAAGCGGTCCAGCGGCCGGGTCGCTGCGTAGGTGGCGTTCACGAGGGTCGGCGTGCCGGACACGAGGACGTCCTGCAGGTAGGGGGCGTACTGGTCCCCGAGGTCCGGGTACTGCGCGATGGCGGCCTCGAGGGCGATGGAGAGGATGCCGGTCTCGAGGTAGCTGCTCGCGGCGCCCGACGAGATGACGCCTTGCTTCCGCGCCTTGATGCTGTCGAGCATCCACGTCGAGTACCGGGGGCGCTCGGATGACGCGGGGGCGGCCGCGGCGAGGGAGCAAAGGGCGACAAGCCCGGCCGTAAGGTGTCGTCGCATGTCGGTGGCCACGGGGGAAAAGGTCAACGGTCGAGAGAATTGCCCAGATCTAACCGGGAAAAGGCGAGGCTGCGAGGTGGTTACATGCATGTCAGCACGTTGGGCTGGCCGGCTTTATACTTGGGGCCGCGCGCGATCCGAGCCGGCTGCCCGTTGCTCAACATTGACCAAGCTAATTTACCGCGGCCGCGTACCTCCGAGCGCGCCATTCCTTCGTATTCCTCGCTAAAACTCTATGTCAATCGTTGACTTTTTCCTTCCCACATTTATTTAGCGTGCGGACCAACGCCAGGTTGCATTCCGGGGCCACTCTCTCTCTCTCTCTCTCTCTCTCCACCCAGAGCGCCGCCGGTGCATGCCGGCAGCATATCCCTGCAGCGCCTCACCATTGAGCGGGTGATGGGGGCCAGTGGGAGTGTTGATGACCTGGCAGGGGAGAAGCAATGTCCTAGAAACACCGTGGGTCGAAAGTGCTTGGAGCCGCGTGAAGCCATTGCAGTTGATGATCACTTTCAGGAACAGACAATAAGCAACATTAAGCCAGGGAGACGCCGAGACGTGGGTTGCAACCTGCTCATGGCAGACTGAACCAGGGATCGGGAGCTACGACAGTGACTTTGACACCGGCAGCGTCGCCGGCGGGAACGGTGAAGATGTCGCATCGAGCTTGATCTCGGACCAGGCCTCGGGGAGGGTGCTCCAGCCACAATGAACTGAGCGGTGTCTGGCGAGAAGGTGTAGACCCGTGACGGCTTGGGCCTTGTCGTGGACGAGCCTACACGTGAGTCGTGACCTCGGGAGCCTTTGTCCTAGACGCCGAGGGCATGCCAGGCCCACAAGGTTGGATGCGGTTGAAGAAGAACCACGCCGATAGATACCCTCGATGCCCATGCCGCGAACGTGCGGGAAGAGCAACTTGCTGGCCTGATGCAGGAATTTTCGGGTTCGTTTTCCGGGGGCAGGAACAAGGTTCTTCATCACGACTCGCTCGCCGCGTAGCCGGTGCAGCAGCTGGCCGCGTGCCCTCCGAGGACGGCGCCCGGCGCGGCGGCGCCCGAGAAGCCAAGCTCATCCTCCCGCGCCGTGGATCGCCACGCCCAGCATGCACATGCCGTTCTCGTGGCCCTTGACGGGCGTCGAGCGGGTTTGCGTTCGAGGACGGGCCGAGTTTACATGCACGCGACAGATGTGCCCAAAAGTTCCGGAACCGGCCGCCAGACCGATACCGGTGAAAACCCTTGACCCGTGTCTCCCCCCCCCCCAACGAAGCCCCGTTTGACAAAAGAATTGTCCGTAGCACAACCTGGTTTCGATCCAGGGACCTCTGGGTTATGAGCCCAGCGCTCTACCCTGAGCTATTGTGCTGATATGACTTGTGGGGATATGGAGTGAATCCACACTCGGCCGGCACAATTTGCGTACCAAGACTCCTTGACGAGCAGCAGCAGATCGCCTCCATGGGTTGGACTGCAGGTCGATCGTGCCTTTGACGAACGCGTCCCTTTGCAGAAACGCCCGAGGCGGGTTTCATCGTCCCCGTTTATTACTTGGAATCTTCAGTGGCTGTGGCAGCGCGCCGTGCGGGTTTGCCCACCCTTCGTGCGCAAAGCGGTAGGGCTTGCGGGCAGAAGAAACCACGCAGGTGGACAGAGAGTTCTTCCACTCTCGGCGGTCTTGAGAGATCGTCAGGCGAGCCGCCAAAGCCGCTGGAGCGATGCCCGCCGCTGCGCCGAGGCCGAAGGGTGCATATCGAGCCGACTCGCACGGGGATGGCCACGATGACAGCAAGCCGGCAGACCAATCTCGTCGTGAATCATGTCGTCGACAGGGAAGTAAACCCCCCAAGTCGCAAAGACGCGGCCCCTCGTAGCAATTGCATCAGCCCAGGCGTGGCACCGGCCCTTTACAACTAGCATCGCCATCCTCACTTAATTCTCTCTCTCTCTCTCTCTCTCTTTCCGTCTTCTCCGCACCTTGGCGACTCCAGCAAAGGAAATAAAAAAAGAATAAAAAAAAGTGAGGCGTGCCAAGGGAATCCTTTGCCGCGGCGAGGCGGCGCATCTCCCGCAATTGCGCACTTGGGAGACCGCCGCGCGACGAATTGAGAAGAAGAAGAAGAATAATAAAAAGCAAAAAAAGCAAAAATTCGTCTGCAAAGACTTATTCTCAAGAAAAAAGAAAGAAGAAAAAAAGGTCGCCGCGTCGGCAAGGGTTACTCCATGTCACCTCGTTCTGCCGCGGGCGCAATTTTCTGTCGAAAAACAGTGTTTGCGCCGATTGGTATTAGTCTCGCCTCGACGTGATGCAGAGCCGTCTCGACAGATAACGAAGTGGTACAGGCAAGATCAACTTTTAGAAATTATAACATTCATTATGTAAAGACCTCTTTTGTGTAGTAAAAGGGGGGAGGGGGCATCGTCAAGTCCACCTCCGTCCACGCCCTCTTTCTTGCAGAGCCCCCTTCCGGAAATATTAACAAGGTAAACAGGAAGCCAAAGAGAGTCCTCTCATCCTTCGTTTCGCTTCCGTAGCAACAACGGGGTCGCACTGGGCATGACACCCTCACCGTTTGGGTATCCTTTCTCTCCATCAACACGTCCATCCCACCGCGGCCGGCGTTGGAACGGGTGCGTACCATTGCACGTGGCGCGCATCATCATCAAAAAGAAGACTCTTTCGCGAGAAATAAAAGAATTGGGGGAGGGGGGGTAGAGACCATTCTTTAAGCGGTTGAGCGGTTGCTCTTGGCCTTGCGAAGCTCCTTGCCCTTGTCGGACCAAGGGAGGTGGAAGACGGGGACCTGGAAGAAGGAGTTGCTGCAAAGACGTTAGCACACGGAACCCACATTGAGCGCGACGCGGCACTCGGGAGGAGAGAGAGAGAGGGGGGGGGGGGGGGCGAAAAAAAACTCACCTGTCGTCTTGCAGACCGGCCAGGGCGCAGTACCAGGCCAGGAAGGCGGCCAGCATGCCAAAGGTGCCGCCGCAGATCTGGAGGTTGCGGCTCGCCGTCAGGGCGCCGTTGTTGGCGGCGTAGTTCTCGCAGGCGAGGAAGAGGAAGGCGAGGTCGAGGGTGAAGAAGAGGGAGAAGAAGACGACGGTCGAGCGCAGGGTGCAGAGGAGCAGCAGCGTCGTGAAGATGAACCAGCCCGTCAGGAAGAAGCCGACGGCCGAGTAGTGGTCCGAGTAGTCGGCCGCGTAGGGCCCGTCCGCCGCGATGATGCCCCAGGCCGGCGTCAGGAGGATGCCGTACGCGATCCAGAAGCCGCCGTACGACGACAGGGCCGTGGCGCCAAAGGTGTTGCCGACGGCCATCTCCCTGGAGGTGCCGGGACCGGGACGTCAGTGTTTGGTTCGGCCATTGGGCGCGTTTTTGAGAGACGGGATGTATAACGTGTAGAGAGAGAGAGAGAGAGAGGGAGGGAGGGAGAGAGAGACTTGGATAGGTGACGGATACATGATGCTCGCATCGCACACACAGAGCTGCTTCTCCACGGGTTCCCTTGACACGACTGGGCGAAGGATCATGACGAACCCCCCCCCCCGTCGTCTCCGTCTGACCGACCGTCTTACCCATGCTCTTGTTTGGCTCACGGTCCACACTCCAGCGCAACTGGAGCGGGCGCATCCATGCTCCACACAGGCAAACGACGGGGGTGGGAGCGGATTCGTGGGGACGAGTTGAGATGAGATGTTGGGGAACTTGGAGGGGGGGGGGGGGCACACAACCCCCTGGCACCGGGTAAAAAGAAAAAGAGAGAGAGACAAAGCGAAGACAGAAACTGGAGAAACGGGGGAACAGTCTTGCCAGAAAGGGGGGGGGGGGGGGACGTACCACATGCCCGCGAGGAGCTGGACGAGGCCGCCGTAGCCAAAGGCGAGGGGCACGGCAATGTTGGGGGCCTTGACGCCGCGGGCCTGCAGGTTGACGCAGGAGAGGACAAAGGTGGTGAGGGCGAAGGCCGAGAGGCCGAGGGGCGCCGGGTTGGCGAACTTTCTGTGCTCGTACGGCTTCCAGAGGCCGGGCTGGAGGGAGCCGCCAAAGGCCTGCGCCTCGCCCTCGGTCATGTTGCGGTAGTCGGCGATGCGGGTGAAGGGGCCCGTCTGCCGCGCGTGCGCGTGCGCGTTCTGGCCTGCGCGGGCGCCGTTGGCGCCGCTGTAGTGCTCGGCGCCGGACGTGTGCACATCCTTCTCCAGGTCCGCCGGGGCGGCGGCGCTGTGGTTGTCTTGCGTGGCCATCGTGTGTGTGTGTGTTTGTGTTTGTGTGTAATCTTTCCCGGGCGTAAGAGGCGGAGTTGGAGGAGTAGGAGGAGGAATGGTGGGAACGAGGAGCAGTCGAGTATGATGAGGAGTCTCTGCAGGAATTGTACTCTGCACGCTGGTCAAACCACACGGAACAAGGCTCACGGGTTGATGAAGGGAAGGCTTCCTCCAAGCTCGCAGCGGGGGTTTTCTTTAAGTAATGGGGGCGGGAAGGAGGGAGAAAGGGTTGAGAGGGACACTTTAACCGGGACGAAAGGATGTCAGGGCCGAGAGTCAGCGCAAAACGGAAGCGTCTGACGGGTTGGGTCGGTAGCGTCGCCAACGTATGTGTGTGTGAACGTCTGGGGTATGCACAGATGCGTGGGCTGCCCCGGCGCGGAGAACTGGAGATGGTGGAGGGACACGGACGAACAACAACAACAACAACAACAACGGACGGGAGGGGAGGCGTCCCGTCTACAGGAAGAAGAGGGAGTGGACCAAGCAAAGGTCGCGTATGTAGGTAGTGTACGGATACGGACCGGGACTACGTAGGAGGTAAGGGTCGTAAGTGAGGACACATGACTGGACGAGCCGCGTCTGGGTCCCAAGGGCCGATCTTCAAAGGTCCCCCAGACACCGAGCCGGGGGGGGGTTGTTCCAAAGGGGAATGGGTTGGATGAAAGCTCCATGACGGGGTTCGTTATTTCCAACGCAAAGTCGGATGATGTGCGGTGGTGGGATGATGGATGGGTGGTGGTGGGTGCACGGCGGAGTGACCAGTCATCGACACACACGGGAGGGCAGTTTGGAACTGTGAGACGGCGACACGGCATGGCGGGAAATGAAAAGACTCGTTTTTCTGCAACGAACTCTGCAAGCCGCGGCTGTTCGCTGCTCCGCTCCCCCTCCCTCGCCATCCAGACCAGAAAGGCGGCGGCGGCGGCGGCGGCGGGAGAATAGGACCAAGGGAAGCCCGGCGTCCGCACACGCTAGGCCCGCCAAACCTACCGGTAGGCGTTTTCTGCTGTCATTTTGAGGTGACGGCTCCAATGAAAGGACCCCAGAGATCGGCTAGCATTCCCCCTCTCTCCAGACCGGGGTGGAGAGGGCAGAGAGGTGTCGTGCCGTCGAGGAATCCGACAGGGTGGTCTGCTGCTGCTGCTGCTGCTGCTGCTGCTGCTGCTGCTAGCAGACATCCCGGCCACCCGGCGGCCCTTTGATGCATATACACGGTAGCGTTGCGAGGAACTTGAACAATGCAATGTTTCTTGTAGAGCCGTGGGACTCTCACTAATGACAGACAAGCCCCCCTCGAGACCCGGGACATGCAGCGACTCGATTGGACCTCGGGGCTGCCAGGGACGAAAGGAGATTTGAAAACAGGCAATACAATGCCAATGGGAGGGGGAAAGGCATTGGGAGGGGGGCCAAGAAGAACGCCGCCCCGGGCCCGCTGGGCAGATTAGTCCATGGGCTGATGTCATTCCCACCTTTTCCGTCGCCCGCAGCAGAGCAGAGCAGAGCTTTCTCCAATTTTCTTCTTCTTCTTCTTCTTCTTTTCTCGAGTGGCCGCGTCCTCTCGCCGTCCAGGGCTAGACGGGTTAAGGGGGGGGGGGGGGGAGGGATTGGTATGTTTGGGGGGACGCGGATCGTTATCGGCCTGGCCCTTCAGCTCCATCCTCGTCGAGGCACTGGACTGGCAATGAGAGACTGCCACTGCTGGCTTTCACGGCACAGGCACACGTCGCTCGCAGCTTGACACTTTGTGGCTCGAAACTCAAAAGGCACACTCTGTTTGGGGGGACCATGGTGCCTCGGGATATGGATGAACATGCTGGGTGGTATAGTTGCGATGGTGCTTGTGGAACACGGAGGGGGGGGGCGCGGTGCGATAATCACCTATTAGTGCACATTGTGCCGCGGCCGCTGAGGGATACGAGTGAAGCGCGTCTGCCATCATTCCGCCCCCCGGCCCTCCCCCCCCGGTCTTCCGTCCGTTCGGTTTAGCTTCAGACAGTCTTTGGCCGCGGGGAGGGAGGGACCAGTGTCACCATGTGGCGTTCAACCAACGCTCGATGGGGATCTGGGGAGACGGTCCGAGGAGAGGGAACGAACACGGGCTGGCTCGGAATGGACACGCACGACCAGTGACGTCCTCTGCCCGTCTTGACGGATCGTGGCCGGGACAGCTGCTGCCGGCACTCGGTATCACGGCATCAGGATAGCATCCGGCGATGCGGCTGCTGCTCGGCCCGCGGAGGTCGCGCAAGGGACGCATTCCTCTATCCGCACCGTCGCGAGTATCCTGCCGAGGGACCGCGACGCTGGCCGGCAGCGTACCTGGGCCACCAGGCGGGATTCTGTCTCTCTCTCTCTCTCTCTCTCTCTCTCTCCGGGCTGTAGTTTATACGGTGGAACGCAGCACCGCTGTTTCGGTTCTTGCATGGCATCGCGCGTTTCGACGCTCCCGGCTCGCCGGCTGAGACATCGCATCTTGCCTGCTGCTGGCCTCTCTGCCTACCTCTCTCGCGATTCACTGTGCCACGCCCGTCCGATTCAGTCCCCGTCCCTGTCAACCCCCAATCCCCCAAGCTCGATCGGCCTGCGGGGGAAGACGGGGGGGGGGGGGGGGGGGGGCTGCGCTGGCAACATCCCGGGTTGTTCGAGACAACTTTAAACCCCCCCGTTGCTGCCAGTCGACGGCGGGCCTGGACCGTCCCTCTTCCGGGCGTCCGCAGAATGCCCATCGTCTCCCGTGGGCGGCGGCTCTTGTCAAAAGGCTGCTTGGGGATTCCATTGGCGTCGCACGTCGCCTTGGCCGCCGCCGCGCCGGAGGGCCAAGTGCGCGCCAGGCGTCATCATGACCACGCCAATGAGGCATGGCCGCGGTGATCAACCCCCCCTCCTAGTCTCGACCTCCGTCAGAGGCGCTCGAGGAGACACAGTTGGCCACATGGCACTGGCTTGCGGGGGGAGCTTGGGGGTTGCGTTTCCCACTCCCCCCCCCCTAGGATCCGGCTTGCATTGCTACGATGTGATGCTTCTACTGAGGCCGAGCATTTCACACATACACCCTTCCGTACGGAACGGGCTGTTGTCTCCCGATGATGGCGGGTTCGAGCTTCCGCCTCGGACCTTGGACGCTGGGGGACCGCGTTCATTGCGTTTGTAGCACGGCGTCGATTCGTCGCGGGCGCCCGGTTTTCTTTCTTCCCCAGATCTCGTGGACGCTGTCGAGTCTATTTCCCCAGGCCGCCCCCCCCCGCAAGTCCTGCGGCTCGTCCTGCGCTTGTCTCGGTAGGGGCTGGTCTTACGGCCTTTGAGGCGGCGCTCCTTTCGCCCGCGACGACACAGTGACACCAATGGCGCCGGCTACCTTTTTTTTTATTTTTTTTATTTACTTCTTCTTCTTTTCTTTCTTCAGCATTGTTTTACACAAGTTGTACATCGTCGGTCCTGGTGACAAAACGGAACAATCACACGCACCGGTTCCTGTTCTACGAATGGAGGGCCACAGTGGTGTGCGTGTCATCGCCGTGTTCAACATTGCCCCGAACCCGGCGCCGGACTCGCAGCTCTCCTGTTCTGGGCGAAATGCCGCGCCCGGCAAAGAAGCCTCGTCACGCAACCCTTGGGTTGGGATTGATGCTCTTCCGCCTTTTCGGGCGGCGTTGACATGACGCCAGCGCGCCCATCACTGCCCCTTTCTGCGCCCCCCCCGCGGAGATGATTGCCGGGCCACTACTGGCGAACAGTCACCTGGACAGAAATCCCCTTGCAGGGCCGGTCTGGGTAACGGACAGCATAGCATGCGGTCTGTTGCTTCGCGATTCGGCTCGTTCTGGGGGTGCTTCCATTGCAGATGGCGCAGAGGCCTTCCTCGCCGGCTAGTGAACGACGGGCTATGTACGCCATCGGCGAGATCCTCCCGAGGCCGGTTTTTTCTTCTTCTTCTTCTTTTGTCTCTCTCTCTCTTTTTTCTTTCTTTTTTCGGCAAGCAGGGTTGGCCGGCTGGCTGACGAAGAGGCGCGCCCTGGGAACAGCCTTCAAAGACGAAGAGCATCCCCCGCCGAGTATTCCAAATGGCGCGCCGGGCCACGCGCGACCACCGCGGAAACGTGGACGGCGCGCTGTCACACGGCCTGGGTTCCCCCGCATCAGGCCCTTTTTCTTCTTAAAATACCTACGGTAGATGAGCAACAGCTGCCGGCAGAGGCTGTCCTGTCCTCCTTCGCCCGCCAGGTCCTTGGAGGGCTGGACGGACGGACGGATATGCACACGATCGGCAATGCCAAATCGCACGCCTTGGCCCGCCGGCTCTCCGTTCTCTGGCCGCCTCGAGCCGAGGAAGCCGTCGCCCGTGGGCCGATCCCCGACGCCCAGCGCCTTGGCCCGCAATACCAATGATTGAGGCTCGAACAAGAGCCGTCCTCCTTTACGCAGTAGGACTGCATAGTCACTCGCCTACCCACCCCTTGTAAAAAGGCCTGGCAAAGACACGCGTTGGGGGTGCGCAATGCCAAGAGCTACAGGGCTCCCGGCAGCACGCTGCATTGCGCATCAAAGCCTGGCGCACCCGCCGCTGGCTGCAGGACCCTGCACCACCACCACCAGAAGAGAAAGAGAGAGCTAAACAGCTTCCATTCCTCCGAACAGCCCAAGAGTCGTTCCACTCCTAGCTCGGCTTCTGTCAGCTCGTTGAGGGGGGGGGGGGTTCTCAAGCCTCTGTCGCCGTTGAGGGACCGCAGCCAACTATTGATTGCGGCCTGGAGCGATGGAACAGAGCGTCGAGGGGGGGGTTGAGTTCTGTGTCATCTGCCGCGTGTGGCTGCTTACTGACGATTTGCCGCACGAGTGGACATGGCATGCCGGATATAGACATGTAGACCACAGCAGAGCGGCCCCTTTCAAAGACGGGCTCAATCCCATCTGCTGCCATGGGGGGGGCACAGCTCGAGGGACAGCCGAGCTTCGCTGCCTCCCAAGAACGGACAAGCTCCCAGGAACCCTGGGCGTCGTCGTCTTTCTCCGTCCAGTTGCATTTTACCCGTCACTCGGTTGCTCGCAGCGGAAGCCGGTGCCAAGAAGGGGATGCACTACTGTATCGGATAGCTCGGCAGCAGCCAGTGTTAAGTGTTGCTGCTCGTACACGTGTATGTAGGCGGACAGACAGACAGGCAGGACAGGGCACCTCGGCGACAAGAGGTGGTTTGTTTGCCCTCGTCCCTCTGGGTGAAGAGAACGTCGCCGAGGGGGCTGTCTGCGTGACTGGTTTCCGGGTGGTGCAGGTCTCTCTCCATCCCGCCAGAATTCAAATGAGCCGTCCGCCACGGGTGTCGTCCAAATGAAATACGGCTGGCTTCGTTCACACAGCTGCGCCTGGGTGGTTAGTCACTCGGCGGGAATGACAATGACCCCCCCGTTTGGCCTTGATTGAGAGATGCCTGCTCACCCCCCTCTCATGGATCCCTCGCTCAACTCTGCCTACTGGGCCAGAAGAACCGCACTCCCAGGCACGACAGAACCGGGGCACAGAGATCAATGTCGGTGAGTGGGAAAAACAAGTAGGTATGTAAGCGACGGGGGGAGGGGGGGGCGGTTCGCGTCAACCCCCCCCCGAGCTCGACCCACCACCAAAACGGCCCTCGAAGCCAAGCATCCCCTTGCTTCGTTAACGACAGGATGCATCACGTACGGGGTGTTCCGTTCCTCTCAAGGAGACGCCGTTTGGGCGCGTCTCAACGGGGCACGGGAGCAAAAGCCGGGCAAACCGTAGCCATGCGGGCATCAAAAAGTCAACGTCAAGGACAGGATTCGAACCTGCGCGACCGAAGCCACTGCCTATGCTGATACCAGAAGATCCGATAGCAGGGCAGCCCATTAACCACTCTGGCACCTTGACCGGGTGCTTTGATGGTCGTCGCCGCAGACTGGCAGCTCATGACCGCAGCAGCGCCAGGGCCGGAATGCTTGCTGCACGGCGTCTTTCGGAAATGGCGTCTCCTTTCTCCGCCAAAGAGAGCATATCGCGGGAGACCACACAAAGGGGCCGTGATGCACTACTGCTTCTTGTCCAAACCCCATGGGTTCGTTACTATCACCAGCAGTTTTACCATCTCTGTTCAAGTCCCCCTACCTACAAGACTCGCCGGATCCGAAGAGACAAGCGATGCAGCCCGGCCGCTTCTGCGTTTGTTCCGAGGACCGGAACCACCCACGCTTCCTCGAAACATCGCGACAGAAGGGCCCGGGGCGCTTCCGCTCCCTTCCGGCGACACCGGCATGCTTGCCCTGGCCCTAGGAATGCCCTTTTGAAAGTGGTGTCTTGTAATAAACATGGAATCTCACCACACGACATGCCCTTGACGGGACAAGTCGTTGCTGAGGGCTGCTGCCAGGCCGCGGCTGCTTGGCACGTTGATCCTCCGAATGTCGATTATCTGGACGAGCTTCTCTCGGCAAATGGAAGGGCTGCTCTTGCCTCTGGTTTCCTTTCTCCCCTCGGGTTTCGGAAAGTCTGTTCTACGGGGTCGATGGCTTAGCCACCAATCTAAGGCTGGGCCTTGACTTCATAGGCAGCTTCGTTGATACAGATGGTCGGGTGGCATTGATGCGGACCACGGACGCCAAAGCATTGCCTATGCAGGAGGGAACATGTTTCCGCGTTTCCGTCGGGGGTAGGTCTGTCGTGGCTTTCCGAACGACGACCCGTACGCCGGCAACGTGGCGCCATGATGGCCAACATAGCAGATGGTCCATGAAATGAGCCTTTCGGCATTAGAACCAAGCTGGATATACGTGGACAAATATATGATAAAGTATAAGACACTTGAAGTTGTACATCATGCGCACACTAGAGCTCTCGAAGCTGGCAGACTTCGGCTCGGCTGCCAGACATTGAACGAAAGCCAAGCATACCACAAAACCATCACAAATTGCATCAACAAAGGTCGCCAGATACTCTGCCAACGTCTTACGCTTTCCCTGTAACCCGGTCACTCCATGTCGTGTGCATTTAGGACAGAGTTCCCCTGTCAATGAGACCACAAACCGCGTCCCCTCTTCCGATCGCATCGTACGACTCGAAATCGCCTGACCACCAGACGCCGCGGCCGGAAGAAACCGACTTATATAGACCCCGTGCCACTCAGAAGGCGACCCTCGCCCCCCCTCTCGCCCACTCCAAGTCGGAATGCTCATCCGCCCCATCCGCCGCTTCATCGCCGCTCTCGTCTTCGGCATCATCGCGGCCGTCCTGGGCACCCTCCACCACCGCTCCATCACCAGCAACCCAAGCACCGCATCGCACATGACCCGGTCGTCGTCGTCGGCGCCCGTGGCGCAGACGCCGCGCGGGCCCGTCATCGTCGTCGGCTCCGGCCTCGCCGGCCTGTCGGCCGCGCACGCGGCCCTCGAGGCCGGCGCCTCGGTCATCATGCTCGACCGCGCGCCCAAGCCCGGCGGGAACAGCATCAAGGCGTCGTCCGGCATCAACGGCGCCGGCACGCGGTTCCAGAGGGCCGCCGGCGTGCGAGAGGACGCCTCCTTCTACGACGACACGGCGCGCTCGGGAGGCAGACGCTTCGCCGAGGCCGCGGGCGCGGGCGCGGGCGCCGTCGACCGCCAGCGGCTCGTCGGCCTCCTGACGAGCAGCTCCGCCGACGCCGTCGCCTGGCTCGCGGACGGCGTCGGCGTCGACCTGAGCGTCGTGGCGCCCCTGGGCGGGCACTCGCTCCCCCGCACCCACCGCGGGGCCGGCGCGACCCCGCCGGGCGCGGCCATCGTCGCGGCGCTGCTCGAGAGGCTCCGAGAGAACCCCGGGTTCCGGCTCAGCAGCTCCGCCGAGGTCGTCTCCCTCGACGTGTCCGACGACGGGACCGCCGTCCGGGGCGTGCGCTACGTCCAAGACGGCCGGGAGCACGACCTCGCGGCGGGCGCCGTCGTGTTCGCCGCGGGCGGGTTCGCCGGCGACGCCGACGGCCTCTTGGCCAAGCACCGCCCGGACCTGGCGGGCCTGCCGTCGACGAACGAGGCCCGGCCCGCCCCCCACGGCATCCTCGAGGCCGTCGGGGCCGCGTTCGTCGACATGGACAGCGTGCAGGTGCACCCGACCGGCTTCGTCGACCCCGAGGACCCCGGGGCGCGGTACAAGTTCCTCGCGGCAGAGGTCCTCCGGGGAGAGGGCGGCATCCTGCTCTCGGGCGGCGGCGGCGGCGGCGGGGGGAGGTTCGTCGACGAGATGGGGACGAGGGAGCACGTCAGCGGGGCCATCATGCAGCAGCAGCAGCAGCTACCGCCGCCCGGGGAGACCGACGGCGCCGTCAGGCAGTGGGACGTGACGCTGCTCATGGACCCCGGCGCGTGCGCCGCCGCGGCGGGACACGTCGGCTTCTACCTGTGGAAGGGCCTGATGCAGAAGAAGAAGGTCAAGGAGCTGAGCCCGGAAACCGTCAGGGCGGTCGACGAGTACGCGGCGGCGGTGGCGTCGGGGGCCGACCCGGCCTTTGGGAGGCGGACGTTTGGGCGCTGGAGCCTCGCGGCCGGGGACGCCAACCGCGAGGAGGAGGTCTGCGTCGGCCGGGTCACGCCGATCACGCACTTCACGATGGGCGGCGCCGCGTTCAACGACAGGGCGCAGGTCCTCAGGGGCGACGGGACCCCCGTCGACGGCCTGTGGGCGGCGGGCGAGATCACCGGCGGCGTCCACGGGGACAACCGCCTCGGCGGCTCGTCGTTGCTGGAGTGCGTCGTCTATGGCAGGATAGCCGGCCGGGAGGCGGCAAAGGCGGCGACGGCCTCTTGACACGCTTGCGGCGTCTCTTTGTGTTTCTGACCGTCTTTATCGGGGCGGCATGGGCGAAATGACGGCGTGTGGCCGCTCTTGTATAGGCTATATATTCTGGATTTAGCACAATCTCTGCTCATGAACCACGAGAACCTTTGCCCAATACGTGATGGCCAGTGGCCCCACCATTACCTCGCAGGTGAGATTAATTTAAAAAGGACTTGCGTGTATACATATCGAAAGTAACATCTAATTTGTACAAGATTGAAAGGTCTTATGCCGCAGTCTGGAGGACCCCCCCCCCCCCCCCCCGCGCGGCGTCATCGTACCCCCCCCGCTGGACCGTCACCGCTCAGTCTGACGATGGCCGACCCGGGAGAGCGCGCCTCATCCGCGTCTCATCGTCCGTCCCGCCGGATTCCGTTGATTTAGGCGCGGATGGAGAACTTCTTGTTCAGGTTCCTGCTCACGACCGAGCCGTCCGGGCCCTTGGCGGTGCCGTTGCCGCCGAAGCCGTTGTTGGCGAGCTTGTTGACGGTGCTGCGGGGGACCTGGCCGACGACGCCGTCGAGGGCCGTGCTGGCGATGTAGCCGCACAGCTCGACGGGGTCCGAGGGCGCGGAGCCCATGCCGAGGAGGTAGGCGGCGAGGCCGGCGACGTGGGGGCTGGCCATGGACGTGCCGGAGATGGTGTTCTAAGGGGACCCCCGTGTTAGCAGTCTGTCTTGATCCGTAAAGGGGGGGGGTTGGTAAGGGAGTGACTCACGGTCCTGCCGCCGGGCCAGGTGCTCTTGATGTCGGTGCCGGGGGCGAGGATGTCGACGCCGGCGCCAAAGTTGGAGTACTCGGCCAGGGCGTCCCCGGCGTCGGTGGCGCCGACGGTGCACGCCGTGTCCTCGCTGGCGGGCGACGAGGTGGAGGCGTCGGCGGCCTCGTTGCCGGCGGCGACGGCGAGGAAGTGGCCGGCCTTGACGATGGCGGCGGCGGCCTGGTTGACGGCCTCGGAGCTCTGCCCGCCGAGCGACATGTTGACGACGATGCCGCGGGAGCAGCCCTTCTGGCCGGCGGCGTCGGAGGCGACAAAGTCCATGCCGGCGATGACGCCCGAGTTGGTGCCCTCGCCGTTGGAGTCGAGCACCTTGACGGCGAAGAGCGTCGCCTTCTTGGCCACGCCGTACGTCTTGGAGCCCACCGTGCCCGCGACGTGCGTGCCGTGGCCCTGGCCGTCGACGTCGGACTCGTCGGCAAAGTTGGCCAGGAAGCTCGCGCGGCCCTCAAACTCCTGCGGTCGGGTTCGGGGTGGTCAGAGAATGGTTCTCAACTTGCAAGCGGTCCCCCCTCCCCCCCGCCCCGCCCGGAGGAGGAGAAAGGGGGGGGGGGGGGGCGCGGGACGCGGGAACTTACAGGGTGCTTGACGTCGATGCCGGTGTCGACAATGTACGCGCAAGTGCCCTCTCCGGCGCTCGCGTCGTAGCTGTACGTGGTGGACCCGGGCTCGTCGCTCGAGATCCTGGCGAGGCCCCAGGGGGCGTTGCGCTGGGTGGCCTTGATCGTCACGACGGCGTCCTGCTCGATGAAGTCGACGTTGGGGTCGTTCTGGAGCCTCTCGACCTCGGTGGCGTTGAGGGTCGACGCGAAGCCGCGGAGGTTGCTGCCGAAGCTGTAGACGTGGTCGGCGCTGGCCGAGAAGGTGCTCATGACGCTCTGCAGGGCGCCCGTCCCGGCATCGTTCTTGAGCCGGACAATGTACTTGTTGGCGACGAGGGTCGCGCCCCGGGGCTGGATCAGGGGCGCCGGCTGCGAACGCTTGGAGGGGGCGGCGACGGCCGCGAGGGGCAGGAGGGCGAGAAGCGTCGCGGCGGCGTGCATCGTGACTGACCTCTTGTTTCTGGTGTTCTGGCTATATGATAAAGACTGGTTTGGGGGCCCGAAAGAGTGGACTGGACTGGCTATTCAGACAGCGAGCGGCTTGGTAGGTCCAACAAAAAAAGAGCAAAAGAATGACCGAGATGGTTGCTGTTTTGACGAGTTAGTTGTGTGTGTGTGTGATGGACACCCCCGTCTTATACTTACTCTGTATCTTCAAGTCTGCATGATCGAGTCGCAAGAATATCATCAAGGAGTTTTGCAACCGTTGCTTCTTCCCCCCTGGAGCATATCGGTCCTGTAAGTATATTACCTGTTCGGGCAGGAGGATAGATGCATTCGACCGGTCGCTCAGCAGTAGATATCGTGTCCGGCGCTCTCGTTGGAGCGGCGTGTCGTAGCCCCCCCCCCATGCCCGGTTTGAATTAAAGGGACGCAAGGCGACAAGTGCCGAGAGCCAACCGGCGGCTTGGACGGAGAGCATCAAGCCGCAACGCATCAAATCTCCACCGCCAGGTCAGGGAACTGGGGGACTGGGGGACTGGACTGGACGCATCTTGGAGCTGATGACCCCAAGAGCCGTCTTGGCAAATGTAGTACTAAGCATCTCTGAATCTGCGAGCAACCCAATGGAGCGGCCTGCCACGACGTGTCCGGTGCGTTTGGTCCAGGTTTGCAATGTGGTGAGGCGGAAAAACGTTGCATGGGGGGGGCAGCGCCGATCCCGTCCGGGAACCTTGTCTGCACGTCCCTGACACGGCAGTGGCTCTGCGGATCGTCGAGGCTTGGAGCCGTCATCGAGGACGAATCGAACTGGAGAAGCCGGCCGTGTGCCGTCAAGAGGCAACAAACAAAGCGAATGCCATGCTGGCATATGCGGCCTCCCGGCCCCTCCCTACACCACCTACACCACTACTAGCCGTGCCTCCTTGATCTCGCATCAACAGGGCCCAACGACAACGTCACATACGACTGGCGGGTCCCCGGCGATTGGGCCACATCAACTTGGAATTAAGCATGAGCTTGCGCATCTCCGGTCTCTCTGGGGGGGAGGCGAACCATTTCCCGTCAGGGGTTATGGCTTTACACTAACGAGGTCAGTCAGGCCAGGGGGGCCCTGAGTGAGCTGATTCGTCCCGCGCCAGCCGCCGCCGAGAAATGACCCGATACGTGATCTTCGTGTCTCACTTCTTTGTGTAGCCAACCAAGCATTGCTTGTTCCTCAAGCTGGCCACAGGCCCAAACGGCCTGTGGATATCATGGCTCACGGTATGCCGTAGAAAGAAGCGCAATGCTATCGGGACGGGGGGTTTTGTCAAGGCCAGGTTGCTTGTCCTGGAGGAGCCCGGGATGTGTTGGGATGTGTACGTTGGGACGTTGGGGGGACATGATTGCACAGATATCGGCCGACATGCTTATTGCGATTAACCATATGGCTTCCGGAAAGACACCCTCGGCCACGGTCCCTTATCGGGAACATGGGCTCTCCCCGGTGAGACGACGGGGCCGAACAAAACGTGCGTTTTTTTAGGTGCGGCCAATCCTGTCGTGACGCTCCCATGCGGCACTTGGATGACACACCTCGTTACTAAGTTGACGGATTAGTGATGTGACGGCAGCAGACGGCACCCTCTTGTCGTGTTCAGACGAGATTGGGGAGAGATGGACACAGGTCTACAGAGAGCCATCGGGATTCAAGGTTGTGGCCCAGCTTTTGATAAGAGCTTGGCGAAACCATTCGTCGTCGAAGCAGACGCACGCAAAGACGATGGACCCAAGCCGCCGAGATACACGGACGGACACACACACACGCGCGTCGCCGCAAACAAGAGATGCGGCACGGGTGGCTGCGGTGCGTCTTGTCGTACGCAGCGTGCAGTCATCCGCGGAGACCGGAATAGTCGGGTTTGAGGGCCTCGCCAAGCGATGCCGTTTCGACTGCGAGGCATTTGTCACACCCTTTTCTTTGCAATAAATCTGGGTAAGACAATGGGATTTTCTCCTTGCCTTATCGCCGTCTTTTTTTGTTTTTTATTTTTCATTTTTATTTTTATTTTTATTTTTAGCGCCCCTCGAAGAGAGTGTCCGAGCGAGGCGCTCGCAACGAGCTGCTTCACCGAACGCGGCTTCATGCACTTTAACCACGACGAGGAGATGCGGCGCGAGAGATGTCGTTGAAACTACTCGATGGAACTAGCAAGTGACTTGACCGTGGTTCACCGACGTTTCGCATGCTGCAGACGCCCAGGATTGGTTTGTATTCTACCCACCAAAAGAAAAGGCGGGTGGGTTGGCTGGTCCTGTTCTATCACAAGTGACTGACGACTCCTGGGGCAAATTCACACGATCGTGCGGGAAAGGGGGCGAAAACGAGTGTGAAGCCACACACACACACTCTCTCTCTCTCTCTCTCGCACCGACATCCGCGACTCTCGCAGAGTCTCCAAGTCTTGCAAGTCTCCATGCCCCCCCTAGGCCTCGACGGCGGACTGCGGCTTCAAGCGACGGAAGCCGCCCTTGCACGAAACCTCGTTCTGCAGCTCAACCATCCTCCTCTGGTCGCCGGCGGGGTCCCGGGAGTCCTCGTCGAGGGCCCAGCCGAGGAACTCGTTGGTGTAGTTGGGCACGAAGCCCTCGCCGAGGACGCCGAGCCTCTTGCCGTACCTCGTGACCTTGGCCCAGTCGCGCTCGACGTTCTTGAGGTCGCGCGAAAAGTAGGCGAAGCTGCGCTCGAAGATGCGGCGGTTCAGGCCCGAGCCCATGGCGGGCTTGAAGGCGACGTACTCGCGCCACGCCTCCTCGGGCCGCTCGAGCACGTCGTCGGTCGCCCGCTTGACGGCCCTCATGAACGCGCGCACCTTTTCCGGGTTCTCGGCGACAAAGGCCTCGTTGCCGATGTACAGGATGCTGCAGAAGCAGCAGCACCCGAGCTCCGCGAGCTCGTCGATGCGGAGCATCCGCACGTCCGTCCTGGGCCGCCCCCGCGCCGCGAGCCACTCCTCGAGCTCGACCATCTGCACGTTCTCCAGCCCGATGCCAGCGTCGATGGTGCCCTCGGTGATGGCCCTGGTCACGTTCATGCCGCACCGCACCGCCGTGTACTCGTCGGGCGTCATGCCGTAGTGGGACGTCAGCTCGTCGATCTGGATCTTGCCAAACTCCCCCACGTAGCCGATCCGCTTCCCCTTCAGGGACCGGAAGTCGGTGGTGATGCCCGAGTCCTTGAGATAGACGACGCCCGTGAAGGGCTCGTCCAGGAGGCTGCCGATGGAGAGGACAGGAAAGTCTCGGGCCTTGGCCTGGCGGAGGGGGGCAAAGTGTGTGTGTGGTTAGCGTGAGGACCGGGGAGGAGAAACTAGAGGCTCACGGCGAGGGTGTGGATCATGGCCTTGAAGCCGAGGTCGACCTTGCCGGTCCCGATGATCTCGGTGACGTCCTATGGTGAGGGGGGATTAGCGGCCCGAGACGAGGACATTCACCGCCACGGTTTCCGTACGCTGGGGTCGTTGGGCTCGAGAAGAGCGACCTTGATGCCCTCGTCCTTGAAGTATCCCTTGGCTTGCGCAAGGTACAGCGGAGCGTGGTACGGCGTAGCGTGCCTGGCCGGGTTGTCAGATTCACGTTGGCAACAGTCCATCGCGCGAGCAATCCTACCAGTTGGTGAGGAAGGTGATCTTATCAGTCGACATCTTGACAGATCAGGCGCGATGCTGCACCTGTTAGCACACCACGGCCCTCTTGTCACTCGTGCATGCAAGGGAAGGGGGCCAAAGAAGCATGTCCTTTCGCTGGTATTATCCAGATCAAGTTCGCCGGTATATCTCAGAACAACTCCCTGCTGTGCCCCCCTCCCCCCAGTGCTCCCTCTCGATCGATCGAGATATCGACAAGGGCAGGGTGGATTGTCGGGGCGCAGCAGATGAGCCGAACACCCGTATGCGTTCCTCTACTACTTTACCTCGATCTGTAGATGTTTCCATTGCGATGGATGCCATGGCTCTTTGGCGCGAGCGCCGTACCGGGTCTGGTTGTTGTGTGATGGTGGGTTGCTGTGTGACGGTAGATAGCTGTTTGATGGTTTCCGGAAGCAATGCTGTAGCTTGTCAGGGCACGATGAGAAGTAGGCTCCGTGAGGTTGTTTGTGGAGAGAGAGAGAGAGAGAGAGAGAGAGAGAGAGAGAGCCGAGTTCAAATATCCCGCGTCGGGAGGGGTAAGTTCCCGATCGCCCAAAGGTCTGCATAACCCCCTCACTTGGATGAAGCTAATCATGCATCTCGGCCTGGACGGTAGTACTCTGACTCGACCCGGCTCCGTCATTGCTCGTTCGCAACGGGTCTAACTTTCGGGCAGATACCACAACGATTGGCAGCTTCGGTGTTGATGTGAGACGACGGCGGTTGTCTGATCATTCGGCCTGGCGAGGAAGCCCGCCCAATGAGCAGCACCTCTTCGCCCGGTCTAGCTTCGACTTTACATGATATGTATGTGAGATGTGACGGGCCACGACCGGCCCATCCCAAAGCTTCAACATGTATGCGTGTGCCTCTGTGCCAATGATCAAAGGCAGAGCGGACGGTGTCTTGTGAAGATTTGTATCCACAAAACATAGTTTCGACAACGCGAATCGGTGTGAAAATCGCTCACTTTTCTGGCACCCGACCGCGTCGACCGCTCCGTGCCGCGCATATCGCGGACGCCGGGATCGGAACCCAGCGGGATGGTCATCACTCTTCGGCCCGAACCCCCCCCAGCACAACCGGCTTGGGCCGACGTTGGCCGTCGGTCTGGCATGGGGGAGACTGTGGGCAGCATACATGTGACCCTCTCAAGCAGGGCCAACAAGGTCTTTTGCGACTTGGACGTTCCGTGTCTCGTGGCGTTGCAGTACTTCATCGCACCCAAACCTAAAAAGAGGGTTTTTGGTCGAGTCGTCTGGCTCCATCACGCCCGAAAGGTGACCAACGAGGCAACATGGGTTGAAATGCAGTCCTCCTCATACCTTGTTCACATCCAATTCCATCTCCCAGAGTGGATTGTTGCCAATGCTCCCCCCAACTACCTAGAATCTCTCAATCTTTGTGGTGAGTTTTCTTACAAGAGATTCTCACAGTCCACTCGGCAGCCGCGTCGGTCATTTGAGATTTCATTCACAGAGTTTCCGTGTGTCGTGCTACGATCATGTTTCACCTAGGGTCTCCGTCTGAGAGAGGGCAGGGAATGGCGGAAGGGATGCAAAGAAACGAACAAGTAGCCCATGCTGTACCGTGAGATCGAAATTCAACATGTTCCAGGGACAAGAGCCAGGGTCTCGGGGAATCCTGCCTCTGCCCCCTTACCTGCGTTCACCCCTCGGATGTGACTGGCATAGCCGCCCCGGCCACATGTGCCCATCGGCCAAAAAAGGGGGTCCGAAAGGGACTGACAGTTTCACCGGATTTCAAAGCGGGAGAGACGAACCCACGCCATCTCCATATCACCAAATGCATTGAGACTGTCAACTATTGCTTCTGCGCCGTCGACCCACGACTGATGTGAACGACGTTTGGCCGTTGGGTCTTCATCTCAATCATGCCGTCCTCGGTCCTGAGGTAGAAACGCTGCTCCTCCATGTGCAGGTCGTACCGCCCGTCCGACACCAGATGGTCCCTGTATATCCACAGCGACGCCGCCGCCCCGGCCGGCGCCTTCTCGCTCGCCTCGCCGACGGCCGTGCGGTCCCGGATCGCCATCGTCCTCATCACCCGCGCCATCTCGACGGCGCCCCCGTCGGGCACCACGACGCGGTTGGCGACCAGCGCGGCGGCGACGCCGAGCGCCAGCTGGAGCGTCGCGGTGAGCACCAGGATCAGGTTGATAAAGTTCCAGTGCGAGACGTTGAGCCTGGTGCCCTTGAGCGGCATCGTCCCCTCGACGACGTACCGGTCGTTGGTCACCGCCGCGACGGCGACGACGCCGATGGCGAACCTCGACAGCTGGCTCTGCAGCTTGGCCGTCGCGCCGCCCATCGGCGTGCCGAAGATGGACTCGGCCGGGTAGATCTGGTACTGCAGGTCCGTGTCGTCGTCCAGGGAGGAGGCGGCGTACCCCTGCAGCGCGATGGCCGCGGCGGCCAGCGCCGTCAGGTTCGGGCCGACCCGGTGCTCCGGGCGCGTCGCGTTGGCGACCTGCCCGACCGTCACGTTGCAGCTGTAGTACCACGGCGAGGCGTTGGACGCCTCAAAGGCGGCCACCACGGCGCATCCCGGGCCGCAGTCGGCCCCGGTGTTGGTCATGAAGGTCGTCTGGTCGGTGCCCCCCTGCACCGGGATGCCGAATTCGAAGCGGCCGTCGTTCTCGGTCGCGACGGTGATGTTCGGGCTCGTCCCGTTCCCGCCGCTCGTCACGGGCCACGCCGCGCAGGCCGAGGTCGAGTTGATGCTGCGGTCCGTCGCGACGGTGACGGGGTTGGCCGTCTTGTCCGTGAGGGACTCCTGCGACGTCTCGTAAAACACGTATTTGCAGAGGCTTTCCGAGCAAAACATCAAGGGATCGCTGGGCACAAAGATGGCCCGGGCCGACGGGGCGTCTTCGAGAGCCGTCGTCTCGTAAGCCAGCGAAAGCGTGCCGTAGCTACATTTGGCCGCATCAGCAATCGTGGTGCGCCGAGGCCTTTTTCTTTTTCTTTTTTTTTCTTTTTCTGGGACTGCTGACCTGTTTGCAGTATACTGCTTGGCACCCAGCTCCTTGGAGCTCGATTTCACAATCTTGGATGTCTCTATCGTGTCCATGTTTGGGATTGATACATTTCCAGGCACCAGCAGGGCTTGCCTGTCGGCTGTGTCGGTTGCGTAGCATAGACCGATGGCGGCGAGACCGACTTGGGAGCCCTAGCACGCCGGTGAGTTGATGTCTTGAAGAAGAAGAGCAGATTGGACACGAGGGGAGTTTCGTACGATGGTGAGGATGAGCCAACCCAAGGCCGCAAGGTGAATCGACCAGCGCTTCGACCTGGCTGCCAGCATAATGGTATGCTTCAGGTTGTCGGCCTGCAGAATCAGCTCGACCTTGCGCTTCGACCTGTACCGACGGCTCAATATCCACCACCGCAGCTCGGCCACCATGTGGTTCAGACTGCTGGCCACCGCCAGGCCCAGCGCGATAGAGAGGCCGGTGATGAGGGCGTTGTACTGGCGCTTCGTCGTCTGGTCCATGACGGCCTTGTTCGAGTAGACCAAGATGACGACGTAGATGGAGGCGATGATGACCATTGTGATGGCCCACCTCGAAAACACCCTCGCCAGCACCTTGATACGCGACTTTCGCTGGGCGGGCAGGCCTCGGAAGTGGCCGTTGTCGACATCGTTGCGGAGGATCGAAGCGTCTTCCGATTCGTCTTGCGCCGGTAGCGTCGGCGCCGCTGTGCCGCAAGTCAGTACTTGTCGACGATGGACACATGTGCTCCGGCGAACGGATGGAATGACTTGCTCTGTGCCATCCTGAATGGGTAGGGCATTTTTGACGCGAGGACGCTCTAGTACGTGCGTATGTCGTCTGCCGGAGAGGACCGCGTGGTGATATGTATCGTCTCTCGGTGTGGCCACAATAGGGGGCCCCTGGGCCGGTATGAGGCGCTGCAAAGGAACCTCGCAAGAACAAGAGGTCAGTCAGTCAATATGCGTTGTTGCTTTAAGAAACAGCCGCAGGGAGGGAGATCGTCTTTAATGCTCCGTTAAAGGCCCAACGGAATGTGGACATGACCCCAGGTCCCCAACATGAAGACCACCCGAGCCGCCCCCCCCCCCTAAGTTCATGGATTCCTGAACATCGAGCAACAAGGACTCTCTCCCGCTCACACGGACGACGCGATACCAAGAAGAGGGGCCCCACTGCGCACGCCCAGATGCTGCGCGCCCGGATGCTCCCAAGGAGGTCATGGCATTCAAGGGGGCATGCGTTGGCCACGCAAGCTAAGACAGGTCGGTCATATGGGCGGTACAAGACCCCTCGACTCGGAACAGCCGCTCCCGGCCTCCAGATGCACCTCGAAAAGTCAACAAAAACATTGACAGAAAAAGCCACTGTTGACGTTTGCTGAGATGGGATGGGCGAGGATGCCTTTCGGCCGTCAGTCACTGTTGGTGTTGAAGAAACAAAACATCGACCCCGTAAGTGTTCGTACATACGCACGTCAATAGTATTAGTGCAGAAAAGCCCCCGGACTAATACGACTCGTGCTAAAGGGGCGGGTTCTGGGCCGAAATTGAGAGCGGCAACCCTGCCATTTTACACGGCGGCAAACCCCGAAGACACTCCCGAGCACCTTGTTAGAGCAGATGTTCATGCTCTCAATAGGACGGACAGGCGGACGCAATCCGAGGTTAATGGGCTTTACCGAAGCAATCCCGCCAGCCAGGTCCTGGTTGTCCCACCGAATAGACAGCATGCCTTTGATGGTACCGTACGAACACAAGTTCACTCACTCAAATAACCTTCCGGCCAAATGCAACAGTGGGGGGGCGTTGGAACGTTGGAGGCGGCCGGTCAATCTTGCGTCTTCCCCGTGCATTCTTCCACGTTGTGAGAAAGGCTGGCTGGCCACTTGCGTGCCAGACCGGCGGTGTTTATGACTTCTACAGCCCTCGCCATCCGGCATAGACCTAAAGAAAAACCACCAGCGCGCGGTCCAAATCCGCCTCCCGAATCCCACCCAGCGATGGGAGCCACTGGGGATGTCATGCCGTGTTGGAGGCCGCGCCCCAAGGTATGTGCTGGCCGCGCTGATCCGCAATCAGTCCATGACAAGAGCTTGTCACGGCACAGGTTGCCGTCACGCCAACGCCTGATACTGGCGGCCAGGCCCAGGGGGGGGGCGGATTAACCGTATACATGGCGCCGGATGTCTCGCAGCCCGCGCACAGGGTTGGTTAGCCTGAGCACTCGGGGGATGTAGATGCTCTCATATGGCCGACGTATTCGATAGCCTCGTGGCATTCTGCAACTTATTGCAAGTGGCAAGACGAAATTTACTGGCTTTTCGGGATGGGTTTTCTCACTACGCATACGCGGTCCGTCCAGGGGGCTTTATTGAAACCCTCCACTCTCATTCATGGGGGATACGGCAGCTATCGATGTGTCACTACAACTCAAGTCTCGGCGTAGCTGAAATTTCGCGTCCATAGGCTGATTGTACCTGGACAAAAACGGACGTGAGTCGAAAGGTTCCAGCCATAAAAACATACACATTGAGGCTAAAAGCGAAAACACGATCAATCTCCCAGGCAAAACAACCACACAACCAGCTCTTTCGAATCCGTGCCCCAAAGCCCGCTGCACATAATCCACAGGGTGGTTGCTGACATGGCATTACATGAGTCCAAGTCGGATCAACGCTCTTGGAAGTAACCACGACGCTTTCGTTCGAGTGTGGCATAGCTGCATGTACCAGAGCTTTTTCGGGCATTGTTTGCTCGATCGACATGCAAGATGTAGCTCACTTTGGCTTCCAGCACGTCTTGGTATCGGGTATCGAACGATTCGCGCCGATTGGTATGGCTATCGCGGGGCCGCTAGCTATGCTTTGTAACACGAAGGGGGGCCGGGGCATGATTTTCATGCTGCTCACAAGACTGCAGTCGAGGATGCAGTACCATTCAGAGACGCAAGAGTCCGATGGCCTTCTCTGGTATGCATGCCTCTGCCTCCCACAGGCCCAAAGGCTGGGCTGCTTGGGCCGCATGGTTGTTTCTGTCCGAGTCGCTTGGCCGTCTTCTTGTACGTCATGCTCGCGGCACCCGCCGCTTTATCTGCAACTTTGTACGCCTTGTACTTGTTATCGATGGTGTGGCCAGCGATGTACTTCAAGTTGTCATCAAGCCCCGTATATTTTCTTTGTAGCTTGGCTTCCTCGATGGGAGTCGGCTTAGACATGTCGGGGTCGGGGACGCAACGGTGACCAGCACACAGGGGGGGGCGAATAACATAGGGTGATGTCACCCTGTGGTTTTCAACAAAACAATAATTCTGTTTAGCATGACCACAGAAGCTTAGGGTGTCATCGTCTACGGGGGAAGAAGAATGAGGGACTGGTATGATTCAACAACCACAATGGTTCCAGCTATTGCTGCGTACATGTGTCAGTAGTCATATTCGACAACCACACATACTCCTATACAGAGAACGCAATTCTCTGTAAAGCCTTGGGCTGTATCAACTACCCTCACGGCGCTTAAGAAACCCGTATATTGACTATCTTAGCGCTTGATCGTATCACGTTTGACCAGCATGGAATAGCCCGCGGAGAAGCCCTGTCTCGCATCGAACAAACATCATGGACAAGGATGAAAGCGCTCCAAGAACTGTGCCGATTGGGGCCAAAGTTGGGAAACAACGGCCGTTTCTGTTAGAAACTTGAGGGCAGCTCGGCTGGTTTGGTCGCCCAAACGCCCTTGGTTGGAACCCATCTTTGACGCCGTTTTTGGAGCCCATGCTGCCTTGTCCCGCTCTTTATGGCCAAGGGATTATGAGCCATGTTGGAAAGCTTCGATGCTGTCGGAAATCTTGAGCGCTTAAGCTGGTTCATGTTGGAACTGTTCAATACATGCAAAGCCGGCTCAACGGAGACGAGCAAAATGCGTAGACGGACGCAGTGGGCTCAGACCTTCTCGCGCTTCGTGATAAGAGGCCATTCTGAACTCCGTCGTGTCGTTCAACCCTCCCCAACAAGACGCATCATTGCCAACATCCCTAATGGCTCTTATTGCAGAGCTTCCTTGCGAGCTGCTGGCTCACATATTGCGAAGCCTCGATGACATCAAGCCTCTCACCCCTGCTCTCCTCTCTTGCCGACACATCTACCCGTCATTCAAGCAGCGCCCGGGCATCGAAGCAGAAATCGTCCGTCGCCATGTGACGCCCGCGCTGGTTCCTTATGCCGTCGCCAGTGCAGAGGCATCTCGCCTGCCGCGGCCGCCTGAGGGCACGGGTCCTTTGTTCTTCAGACGGCATACGCCGTGGGAGAACGAGCAGCTCGGCTGTGTTCTCGATTTTCTCGAAGCAGAACCTGCCAAAGGTATATGCTCCCATATGCCCCAAAACCCTGATATTCTATCAAGGTCCCACTGCGGCGTCTAGCATCATTTGAAGTCGTCGCGCATCATGTCGACTTTGGTGAATTTTCGATAGACTGCCTCACGGTCCTCGCCGATGGAGACGAGAACCATGATGGGCAGCTTTGGGTGAGAGCCCCTGACTAAAAGAATGCAACTCGAATTGTCCCTCGCCGTCTTACTGATGGCGACACAGGTGTCTCAAGGAATCGACTTCCTTCGTCGGCTCAGCCGCGAAACCTCCTGGGACGAGAAGAAAGAGCTACCACGGCTGCAGTTTGATACCGGCAACGCAAACCTTCCAGAGGCACTGTGAAATGTGCCTCAGAGCCGCACTGACATCGACAGGGTCTTCTTGGAAGCCGACGCCGAGGAGAAGTTGCGGCTCGTGATGCCGGAGCACAAGTACGAAGAAGACGTCGACCAGGGGCCCCTACGAGGTGTTGACCGCCGGCTGCGGCAACGCGCCTACGTGCTCTGGGACCGGGACCGGATTGAACAACAACATGTCCTCCAGGGTCCCTCGGAGGACTCGGGGTCTGTATATGGCGATGAAGAGTGGGAAGCATCGCCGGAGTCGTTTGGAGGCGCCGGCCACTGGAGCAAGGGTGACGCCAGCCGCATAGTGTGACCAGAAAAGGAGTAGTCGAGGGCGGTCGTTGATGGAATCTTTCAAAACCTGTCTCTGAGCGACTCTGCGTGGCCGGTTGTGAATCATATTTCAAGGGAGCATTAGTAGTTTAGTACAAACTATGACAAGTTTCCTCCCATCCAATGCGTTTACACCGTTGGTATACAAACAGTAACAGAGACGAATTGGGTAGGATTATAATGGACCCGGACGCGGCCTTCGTCGACGCGCGGCACCCTTCTCCTTATGATAGCCTCCAAGACCCGGGTTTTGCCTCCCATACGTCGTCGTCGCTCAAAGGTATGTCCAAATCTGGCGTTGCTGCCGCAAAGCAGGCCTCTTCTGCGGTATTGCCTACCCTTGTTGCTATCCAATAGTCTCCGGCTACAGGCCAGCCTGTAGTTTGCCCGGCTATGAATTACCCAGCTGCGGAGGAGCCGTCGATGGGGGGCTTCACCCGGAGGGGCTTGTCCTGGAGGAGTCTGCCCTGGAGGACCTTGCCCCGGAGGACCTTGCCCCGGAGAAGCCGGCATGGTCAACGGGGCGTTGCTGAGGGACATGATACCCATGGAAACCGTGGCGCCGGCCCCGTCGAACGCCGCCTTGGCGCTGGCCACGCCCTCGATGGGCATCTTTGCCAGGAAGGCCTGGCCGAGGGCGGTCGACAGCTGGCTCTGGTCCATGTACGACTTGAGGAGCATGGGCGTCATGCCGAGCTGGTCCAGGACCTGGCGCTGGAGTATCGAGGACATGACCATGATCTTGAGGCTCTTGACCATCGTGTCGGCGGCGCTCTGCAGGACGACGCCGTCGACGATCGGGACCGCCTGTTTCGGGACGATGTCGGTGCGGGCCTGGGTGAGGGCGGACTCGACGCCCATGACGGCGAAGGGGAGCTGTATGGCGCTCCTGGGGTCGGGTGTAAGAGCCTACGACGGGATGTTAGAGACACACACAGAGAAAAAAAAAAGGAGGACCGGGGGCAAATCACCCTGAGGACAGCATCCAAGTTCGAAGAAGCCGTTGAAATGGTGAGAATGGCGCTCTGGATCCCCTCGAGATTCTGGTCCCTCTTCGCGGCATGGCCCAGTGGCGCCGCAGATGCGACGCCGAGCAGCAGAGAGCCCGCGAGAACACAAAACCTCATCTTGCCAAGCTTCACTGACCAGAGCGAGTACGGTATCAAGCGGGAAGCCGAAAAGAGAAAGGGGAAGAAAAAAAGGCCCAGACGGCACAACGACGACTGCGACACTCAATCTATCGAGAGCTCGCCAGCTCGTCCGCGCCTACCAGGAACCAAAAGGTGATTTATTTACCTTGGCAACACCACCAACCTCGGGCGAGTTGGGATGATTTCATGCTTAAAAACCACCGAGGATCTGGATTTGCCTGGGCCACTCGGCCCGGGTTCATATCATCTTTTCGGCAGAGCTTGCTCTTGCCCGCTCTCCTCGGACGTTGCCGTGCGCGGGTAATGACTTTTTTTTTTTTTTTTTCACTTTCGTTCTCTGGTGTATGGAGGCCGGCATCCGGTCTGATTTCAGGGTTGGGTCTCAAGAGCTACTTCAGGTCCCCGAACCATGATGATGCCCCCGATTAAGGCAATTACGGAGCTCCGTTGAACGTTGAAGACGAGATGAAACGGCGGCCAATGCTCTCTTGACCCCGACGCTGTGACAGGCTTGCGGATCGCGGGGCTGAAAAGAGGACGTGAGGGTAAGCTTTTGAGCGGATGTCTGTTCCCGGTTGTTTGGGTCCAGGAAATAACAGTCGGGCCATGCTGGTCGCCGGGGCTTGTCGAGAGCTCACGAATCGACACCTTCACCGAGGCTTGACTGCCATAGGCTTTCTCGGAGAGACCAAGACCAGTGCCGTGGATATAAGACAGCCTTGCCCCTGGCAGGGAGGTTTCATCCTCACAAAGTCAACTATACACGCACGTAGCCGAACCGCCTTGTGACGCGCATTCAGGAGCGAGGTCTGATGACCTAACCCGTCCGATCATTTCCAAGTCGCAGATAAGATCATTCACGGCACCTGACCGTCGCAATCTCCAGAGAACCGCTCGATGTTTGACTGATAGTTGCGACGGTAGATGATGGATATGGTGGCCATCACCCATCCGTTGTCCAGAACCACGTAAATCCTGAGAGCTGGGGGGGGGGGGGGGGGGGGGGGTGAAGGCTTCCGGACAGAGCAGCGACCCAATTCATATATTGCGCGGGTGCCCTTCGGGCGTCCCCTTGAGGAGACCGGCCTCGAAAAGCCCCTTGTCCAGGGGTGATGGTCAGAAAGCCCGTCTTTGTAACCAAACTCTGCGAATGGGGATCGGCAGATGGCCGTTTCCAATAAACACCTCCGTGATGTTATTTTGCTTTTTTTATGGGCCATCGTTGACGCGACCCTGGTCTTTGGTACCTCTTGAGATACGCGCGAGGTATCTATGAACGACCTTTCTTGTTGCGTTTCCCTCCTTTTGGGAGCAATCATGTATACTAATCTTTCGTCAGATTCTACAAACACCCCGTCTTGGTCCGGAAGACAGGTTTCCAACAGAAATTTCGCCCGAAAAAAAAAAGGCCATGTGAAAGCTGATGTATCCTCTCGTCTGACCGAGGAACGAGCGATGGGATGCATCCGAGAGAAGACGCCCCGAAAAGATCAGCACCGCTTTGCTTAAGCCCGCCCTTTTATCGCATCTCCCTCATGTTCATCCGCGACATTGATGAGCCAACCGTCTATTCAATGCGCCACGGCTTTCGGAAACTTAAAGCAGTCGCTTATTCGGATACAAGGGGGAGGGTCTGGCGGGAGCACACCGCTGGCACCAACACGTCGAAGTAGACGCGCAAGGCCCGGGGCAGCGTTGACAAACCGCGGGGGGGGGGTTGCAGATGAACGCCCGCCCGACAGAGAGCTGCCGAACCTTCCGAGTCCCGGGACGACAACTCGACAGAAAAGCCCACAAGGCTGGGTCGGAGCTCCGGGGACGGAATGACCTGGAACTGCCAAACGAGCGAGAAGGGGTCGGCGCTACGTCTGGGCCACTTGCCATGGTGCCGGTGATGTATCGTGGCGGCGCCGATAGCTGCATAACGAGTCTGATATCACGGGAGGCTGAGAAGTCACTCGTTGCAGAGGGTGGATGTCGATACCAGGAATACCGCCCTCCCGTCGCCCAAACCTGTCAAGTCCGAATACGGCATTAGTGCCCATCGATAAGAACATGACGAACCGATGGTCTCACTGCATGTTGTGGTCAAGCCGGGGCTTACACATGCACCGTTCCAGACGAGCATGCTAATATCGTCCATGAGAGCAGCAGCAGCAGCATCGACGCGGGCGGCTGGGTCAACGGCAGAGCACGCTCATGGGTAGGGTGAAATGATGAACGGCACGAGCCGGTTGACTGATCCCCGCTCCAGAGCCTGTCCCTCGGAGCATCTCAATAGACCAACATTACCATGACTGAGATGCTGCCGGTCTCGGGGAAGCGAGTGACACGCAAGAGAGATTGGCCGGCCACTTCCCCTCCCCAGCTGCGAAGTCAAAAACCTTGCTGGCGTTGCTGGCCGATCGCCATACCACCCCCCCCCCCCCCCCCCTCTCAACAAACTTCTCATTGAGATGCGGGGTATCAAGCAAACAGAGTTGCGCCGTCTCCTCCGCAGCCCGCATGTGGCTGCGAAGCGGGCTGCCGTCCGGCTGCTCGTCATTGGGCCACTGTTGCAGGTTGCTCCGGAGAAGAATCGTTGCCCCGGAGGCCGTGGCGTGGCGCGCGGAGGTGGCCGGATCGGCACCACCGGGAGCGGTCGGTCGAACAGTGAGTTCACCATCCCCTCCCCCCCCCCTGCAAACTACTGTAGGGCCGCGCGGGGTGGGCGGGAATGGGTTTTGATTGGGGACTCTTTTGGGGATCGACATGGCCCCGTGTTTATATATCGTACGTACATGACTGGGAGGACTGTCCGTGAAGGAATCCGATGTAGATGAAGGCGGCTTTGCATGAGACGAGCCGTGATGAGAAGCAATCTCGCCAAGGGTGGCTCGGTCAGGAGCCGTTGAGGAGCTGGTGGAACATGTGATCGGCAGCGGGCACTCTCGCCATCAATCTTGATCCGGGGGTACCTAAGCCCTCGCTGTGTTTACTCCCGCCCTAATAATAGATGGGCGAAGTGACTCGGTACGAATAGTATGGAGTACGAATGGTAGTCCATGACAAACCCCCCCACCCCATCGTGGAACAAGACCGCGCAGCCCATCACATTCCACCGAGATAAGAACAGCTCTCTGGCGTGCCCATCTATGCACACACCGTCGCAGCTGGCGCACCGAACAAGCCAAGCCCAAGCCACAATGGCACTTGTCGGTGGTTAACCTGCATGCTGCTACGTAAACCAGTGTACGAAGTAGCAGCCTCCCCGACCTACCTCGGGAAAGGGCTTTCTTTCGCGATTCAGGGGTGGCGGCCCCCCGGTGGCGCCCTTTGTGAGCGCGCGACTTTCCCATCCCACCCCCCCTCCCCAGTGGCTAGCGGGAGTCTAATCTTGCTGGGCTGTGATTTCTCTCGAGATACTTGGCATCCTCCCACCTTGGCGTTATGCTGACAGGGCCCTCTCCCCCGAAGAGCTCAGGTCCTTGGTGTCAAGGGACCCGGCGAGAAGGCTTTGGAAAAAAAAAAAAAGGCAACGAGCATGGTGGGAAAGGTCGAGGCATCGGTGACGGGTGTTTGACGTGTTTGGCGCGCGCAAAAGACGATGATGGATGGGCTTTATTTCCGAGCGCGGGGAAGATGGTATAGTTGCGGGGGGAAAAGGAAGAGAAAGGACAAGAGGTAAAAGAACGTTATGCAGAAGCAGCGAGGTGAACGAACACGGCCTGCTTGCCGGCTTGCTCTCCTCTCGTGTTGCTTGCTTTTCTTTTTCTTTTTCCATTTCTGTTAATGCTACGTAAAGCCGGGGGGGGGACAGGGCCGGTAAACTGGGAATGGGGTTCACCCCCACGGTCAAGGCTTATACCTTATTACTATACAGATGGGTAGGATGATAAGATGGGCAGAAAAAAGGCAAGGAAAAATAAAAAGAGCGTGACGTCGGATGTGACATGCCCGTTCATGCACCGGCCGGAGTGAGACCGCGGCCGTTGATGCTGCAAAGAGGGAAGAGGGGGGGGCCCGGATACGGTGCAACCATCACAGCTGCGGCAGCTGCGGCAGCGCGACACGCCTCTGCCGAGCCCGTGTTTTCTTTCCAGGCCGCCGCAGCAGAAGCAGCACCGTGGATCAGGCGGGAGCAGCACAGAGCCAGCCAGCCGGCGGCGGGAGGGGGGGACTCTGCCGCGCGCAACAAGCCGCACCGGAAAGACGAGGAAAAAGACATTGGAGACTTGGCTAGTCTGGAGACATGGCTTGCTTCGTGGATCGTTACCCCCCCCCCCCCCCCATAGACGTCCGCGTCGGCGCCATATCTGGGGCTTCCCTCCCTCCCCCTACTCCGTTGCCCAAAGAAACAAGCAACATCCGATGCATTCTTCTTGTCCGAACAAGACACTGGGCGGCACGGGCCCCTAGGTAGCAACGAACGACGGAACTTTGCGCCTATGACGAAATGGTTGACTCGGTCCAGCGGCGCACCTTGTCTTGAACATTCCCCCCCTCCCCCCCCCCCCCAGCCTCCCGTAACGCCATGGACGAGGTGATCAGGCTTTGGGTAACCAGTAGTGGCCTAGCAGGTACTACCACCACGTCCACGACAGGGCAGGGGAAGCATGCGGATAACGGCGTTCGCTAGGGGGGGAAGAAAAGAGACCCCCGGGCAGGCAAGTCAAGGGAGAGAGGGAGGGGGGGGGTGTGAAAGAGGCAAACCTTGGCGTAATCAGCCATAGTTTCAGGGGCGTGCCTCACCGCCAAGACACTGGTTAGTGCAGACTACGGATACTTTGTAGATTCACGGATCTTGAAGGGGGGGGGGGGGGGGGGGGGGGGGACAGTTTTTGAGTTTTTTTATGAATATTGTTTTTGGATGTATTCGATGCAGAGAAGAAGAATGACCTGGAAAAAGAAATACCCCAAAATAAGTTAATCATGTTTGCAATTCCGTTTCCCGATGCTTCCAGCAGGGGGGGTGGTGATGTGATGGTGATGGTGATGGTGATGGTGATGGTGATGATGGGCGTCTGCGCCCTCCCGTTCCCCCTGCCAGCCCACCCTCCATCCCCCCCCCTACCCATAGTTCGCGTAACTCTAAAACCGAATCTATGTGCAGTAGCTTAAACCAAGCATTACATTATCGTAACAGTCATCTTTGAATTTGTACGTCTGTATGCGCGCGTGTTGTTCGTGTGCTGCAATGCCTCCAAGCGCGTTTCCCCGTGGGCGCCCGCCTGCCTGCGCCCGGCGATGCAAGAAAAGAAGGGTTTGGTTTGGTTTGGTTTTTTGCTCATGTGATGCTACATCTCTCTCCCCCAAGCACGACCGGGGAATGTAGGCGCAGAAAGAAGGACAAAAAAGGGTTGCAGTCTAGTAGATAAAGGTGAGGACGAAGACGAGGATGGTGTAGGCCGTGGTGACGGTCAGCTCGGTCTCGAACCAGGCGGCCTGGCCGCCAAAGGCGATCTTCTTGCTCTTCTCAGACGGGTGGGCGACAAAGGTCTTGGGGTCGCGGTCGAGCAGCTGCTCGCGCTCGGGCATGTTGGGGGGGTCGATGGCGTAGGCGACGGGGGTCCAGAGGGAGCTGCAGAGGAAGATGAAGGTCAGGGGCGGCCAGAAGGCGTGGGTGACGAGGCACGTGAGGACGTCGCGCAGGTCGTCGTTGACGTAGAAGCAGCGGTAGGTGGTGAGGACGACGCCGACGAGGGTGATGTAGACAAAGGACAGGTGGAAGACGGCCATGTAGTTGAAGAGGATGCCCCAGAGGCGGCGCAGCATGCCCTTGCGGGCCTTTGGGTCGCGCTCGTTGAGGGCGGAGCCGAGGGAGCCCGTCGGCTTGAAGGCCTGCGTCTGGCCGCCGAGCCAGGTCGGCAGGATGAAGGACCGGATGATGCACAGCGCGATGTAGGGCGACATCCACAGCTGGTAGCGGGCGCCGCGCTGGCCGGTGTGGTAGCCGGCGGGGATGAACATGGCGAACTCGCACAGCCGGTTCGTCACGGTGGCGGCGAAGCACGCGCGGATCAGCCAGCGCAGCTGCTCCAAGTCGGCGTACGCCACCAGCGGCTTGCCCATGACGAGGATGATGGGGATGGCGAACATGGACAGCGTCAGGAGGATCGTGTACAGGCTCAGCGTCGCGTACAGGAAGCCCGAGAAGCGCTGCGCCGTCGTCATCTGCTTGACCTTGTCGCCGTACAGGCAAAAGTTGAGCTTGAAGGACGTGTCGACGGTGCCAATGGCCCACCGCGTGCGCTGCTTGAGGTGGCCGCCGTAGTCCTCGGGCACCGTGCCGAACTGGAGGGGCTCGTGGATGTAGGCCGTCTTCCAGCCCTTGCCGAGCATCAGCGTCGACGTCGCCACGTCCTCGGCCAGCGAGCCCAGCGGGAAGTTGCCAATCTCGTCGAGCGCCTCGCGCCGCACGCAGTAGCCCGAGCCGGTGCACCACGCGACGCCGAGCGCGTCCTTGATGGGCTCGATGACGTGCACGAAGAAGTCGAGCGACTGGGCCAGCGGGTCCGACGGCGGCGTGTTGTAGAACAGCTGCGGCGGGCACGCGAGAGCCACCTTGGGGTCGATGAGCATGTGAGGCAGGATGGCACGGAGCCAGTCGCGCTCGGGAATCTGCGGGTTCGAGGTTAGTTTTGGGAGCTGAACTTTGGGGGGGGAAAGCTTGACGACATCGGGCCAAAGTCTATTCAAGTGGATGGATGGGTGGTGGGGGGAAAGTTGTGCTTGGATCCAGGGGGGCATCTTCTCTTTCAACGTACCATGTCGGCGTCTAGGGCGGCCATGAACTGGCCGGCGCCCCCGGGCATCGTGTGGACAAAGTCGAGGGCGTAGTTGAGGTTGCCGGCCTTGAAGTGGTGAGGCACGCCGGGGTACTTGGGGCGGGCGAGGTAGTGGACGTTGGGGTAGGTCATGGCGAGGGCGGCGATGCCGGCCTCGAGGCCGGCCGACTTGCCGTCGTCGCAGATGATGACGCGGAAGCGGTCGCGGGGGTAGTCGACGTCGCAGGCGGCGCGGGCCGTGTCGAGGACGAGGTCGTCCTCCTCGCCGCAGCAGGTGAGCAGCACGTCGACGGTCGGCACCTCGTCGCCCATGAGCCTCAGCTTGGGGCGGTGGCGCTTCTTCATCGAAAACATGGTCCAGATGTTGTGCATGATGGACGGCACCGCGACGGCCACCTCGACGGCGATGAAGATCCAGGCCTGCGCGTACACCTCGCCCGCCAGCCGCTGCGCCGAGATGACGCAGTAGATGCGGAGGCCGAGGTACACGACGTACATGCCCGTCGCCAGCAGGATGAGGACGGGCAGCAGCCGGAAGACGTGCCGCTTCCAGCCGCCCCAGATGTCCGAGTCGTCGCGCTTGTGGAGCCTCGCGATCGAGTCGCTCCCCTCGACCCATTCCTTGGCGAGCACCGGCGACGCCTGTCCCGGCAGCAGGTTCTGCAGGCTCTGGTGGCTCTGGTTCTGTTACATGCTCTTTTGTCAGCGGGCCAAGAGCTTGCGGAGGAGGTGGGAGGGGGAGGGGGGGGGGCGCCGGATATGCGTATCCCGTTTTTTTCGCCATGCTTGCTCTCTTACCATGGGGCTGTTGGGCGTGGAATCGGTCGACCACGGGTGCCTCGGAGGAGGCAGGTGGTCGTTGTCGAACGGCGTCATGCCGCTCCTGAGCGTCGGCGTGGCCGACCTCGAATCGACGGGCGTGTCAATCCCCGAGATCGAGGGGCCGATTGAAGGCGCGCCAGCTATGCCCGAGTGACGGTTCGCCCACCCAGGCGGGCCGTACTCGTCCCCGGGAGCCATGTGGCCTTGCACGAATTGCTGCTGCTGCTGCTGCTGCTGCTGCTGCTGCTGGTTTGGCGGCGGCGGTTGGAACTGGTCCTGCTGCTGATACGGCGAAGGGGCGTTGGTCGTCAGAGGACGTCCGTACGCCTCCGGGCCGGCGTAGTTGGGATCGGTGTCGTAGGGGTTGTTATACGGGTTCTGGGAGTACTCCTGGTATTGCTCCGGGTACTGGCCCTGCTGCTGGCCGTTCTGGTAGGGCGGCTGGTATTGGTGTTGGTGAGGGTGGTGGTGGCCTTGGAGGACGTCGATTTCCACCATTTCCCCCTCGGGGTGATCTTGGCCCTGCTGCTGCTGGCCTCCGTGTCCCCTCATCATGGCCGCGGTGTTGTCGTCGCCCAACCGACCGTTGGAATGAACGAGTGAATAGCGTGTGTCTAGGGCGCTGCGGCGAATGTGTTGTGTGGTGGTGGTGGACGCCGGGCCAACTCTCGTCAAGAAGACCGTCCGCACGTAAAACAAGCAAGAAAACGATGGTGCCCGCGGGTCTCGGTCTCCCTTTTGTTATCTCTCACTCACACACACACACTCTCTCTCTCTCTCCCGCCGGCTTCAGCTTCGAGACTGAAGGTCTTGTTGTAGATAAAAACAAAAAAACGAGCGTGTGGGTTGGTTGTGTGTTGGTGTAATGTAAAAAAAAGAGGGAAGAGTGTATTAAGATGGGTGAAGAAAAATACCAACAAGTAGTCGACCCGCTTAGTACATGTAACAGTGACACAAGAGCATCGGCCCAGATGTCATTGAGTACCGGCGAAGCTTGCACAAGTTGCACCAACACGGACACTTGTTTGGCAAAAGAGGGCCTAGGCTCGACTTGACAGTCAGGAGGAGTGGTATGAATGCCAGTCTGGTCGTGGAGAGGGAGAGAAGGGGGGGGGAGGGGGGAGTGCATAAGAAAAGGACACAGGCAGCTGCTTTTCTCTTGTGTCTTCTTAGGGGTGGTTCACACACGTAGGTACATACTTACTACGTACATCGTACACAGGCAAGTCTGGAGGGGTACGGAGTAGGGAAAGGAGCAATTGGCAAGCAAGACATTGGACCAGGAGCTTGCTTGCTTGCTTTGCTTAGGGGGGGGAGAGACCCGCGGACGCACATCAAGGACATGACTTGACGGGAAACCCACTCGGACTCCGCTAAGCCTCACTGCCACTGATTACGAGCCGACGATGGGCCTGGCGTGATTAAAATTGGTATAGTGTATGGAGAGTGTGCCTGGGTCTAGGTCCATGTTGGATGGAGAGCCCACATCCTCGGCCGGCTCAGTCCGGGCACGAGCACGTCGTGTATCTGGTTGACGGACGCGCCCCGGTTCACACACACGTAGCCCTTTGCACATCGTGCATGGAGTGCCGAGTATAATCTGGACATGCATGTTATTGCCATCAAACCTGGGGGGCGGGCCTACGTAGTATGGCCTGTGCTGTGCCATCCCGCTCCCTTGGACGTGGGCGAACATGCCAACCAGTGCCCGGTTGTTGAAAGAGAGCCGGGGGTGTTTTTTTATCTTATTTTTATGTTTATTTTTGTTTTATATTTTTGGCGCCGGCCGTGATTTTCTTCTCCAGCGGCCGGTTGCGAGAGGCGGATGTGCGTCGTCTTTCGGGTATGAGTTGGAGAAGAAGGAAAGACTGATAGACCACCACCGCTCTGGAGCTTGCTTGATTGCTTGCTGCTTGCTGCTTGACTGGCCAAGCTGAAGTCGACGTCGACGCGGAGGGAGAACAGACAAGCGCTTACTTTACCTTCAACAGCCCATGACGAACGACCGGAGGGAGGGGGGGTGTGTGTTTACTTGATGAACAGGGGGAAAAGGGGGGGTGCACGACGCGCGGGCATCCAAAAGACAGTAGTTTGTCTTGCCATCCGAAGCCCCGACGTTTGGTTGGATCGACCGCCGCAGCGCCGTTGGTTTTGTTTTTTTCCCCTTCCTCCTTTTTCAACTCAGGCCACACACACACATTCAGTCCAGGAATTATTTATTTTGGATCTACTGCGGGCACGTCCTCCCTCTGACGGCCAAGAAATCCTCACTAAGTTATTGGGTGTTTCGGCGAGAAAAAGATGGGACAGCCAACAGGGGGGATGAGAGAGAGAGAGAGAGAGAGAGAGAGAGAGAGAGAGAGAGAGAGAGAGGACCGGTCAACTTTGTCCCCCCACTTGGAAGCCAAATAAGGGGACGGTGTCGAAGCAGAAAGATGGAAAAAGCAAGCAAAAGCCATGACGGACGAACTCACGCCAGTTTCCTTGGCCTTCCACCACTTACCTGTACAAAGCATCCGTAGGCCCATTCTGTCTCGCCTCTTGGACTCTCTGCTCTGCAACAGAGACAGGGGGGGGGGGGGGGGGGATAGGCGCCAACTCAACTACGCCCGGCTTGCTGGCTGTGCCGTGCCTCTCTCTCTCTCTCTCTCTCTTTTGCCGCGCTTTCGTCGGTATTACTGGTTTTCTTTTCCCAGGGGACCGCCGCTGGGTGGCATTGGTGCGCCGTACAGAGTATAAGCTCCCATGCGTGACCGGGGTGCACCCCGGGAGCGTCGGCCAAGACCGTGGATGGCAGCCCCCCCCTCCTCCATCCGCTTCCATGGCCGTACTCGTTAATCCCTGCTCCTTTCTGCTGTCCTTTTTTATTTTTCTCGTGTTCTCGAGAGGCGGGCTGTTCGTGGTCGAGGGATGCCGGCACATTGACCGCGCTAGGCCAGGGGCCGGTCCGATTTAGAAGCAGGACGCAATCGCCCATGTTCTGATCTGAGATGCCCCCCCTCGCCCGGCTTGCGTAGCCTGTGGTACTTGGTAGTAGGTCGGCCGGTTGGCTGCTATAGATCGACGTAATTTTGAGTCGTAGGGCTTACCTGGCTGGCGGTTGTTGTTGTTTTTTGTCCGTCCAAGAGGCAAAAGCCGGTTCACCCCCAACAAGGTGTAACGGCTGGGCGCCCTGGAAGTCTCTTTTTTTTTCTCTCCTTTTCGGTTTATGTTTTTCCCCCATCCATCACGCTCCCGGGTTGATGATCTGAATTCTGAATTAGAGTTACACAACCGGACTGTGAGGCGGAGTGAGTGAGAGAGAGGGAGAGAGACTCGGAGAGAAGGGGGGTAACAGCACAGGTGAGGAGACTTTGAGGTACGATGCAATTCCAGCCTCTTCCGGGGTGGCGTGCTGCGCCGCCTGTTGAGTATGTATTGGATAGGGGTTGTTGCTTTTATTCCTCTTTGCATAGCTCGTCTCGCCCGACGCGCCTCGGTTCTGCATTTGCCTCTTGGTTTTGCTTCTTGGTTTTCTCTTTGACGCTGTCTCCTCGCCGAATCATAGCTTTCCTCCGTCCGGCTTCGGTGCCCATCGACCGGACGAACCCCCCTCTCTCCAGTGACCTTTGGCAACGGTGTCGGTCGTGATCTTATTCGGATGTACATCGTAGTAGTCCACACACACACACAGACACACGCCCCTTTCCCACGCCCCCCCTTTCTTCTCTTTACACACTACGGAGTACATCGTACGTAAACTAGTATTATCCGTACTCTCTCTCTCTCTCTCTCTCTCTCTCTCTCCCCTGGATACCTGTCCACCAGTCGGGCCGCGTCTGCGTTTCCCCTAACATACCATTTACCCTGGTTGGCCTGACCTGACCCAACCCGGCCTTGGACGATTTCCTTACCTGAGCCTTCCGCCCACCCACCCCGATCCCATCATCGTACCTTGCCCTCCCATACCTAAACCAGACTCTGATTGTCGCCGACGACACCACACTCGCTTTTTCTTTGCATGTGCTACTGCTGCTGCTACTGCTGCTGCTGTGTACACAAGCCGGACTCGCGCCTGTAAAGCTTGTTCATCTCCTCCTCCTCTCTCGAAATCTTTTAGGGGTGAGAAAAGACGACAAGCCAAGCGCAAAGCGCACCGCGAAAGGCTTCCCCCCTCCTCTCCATCTATTAACTTGACAACTTGTTTGTTTATTTATTTTTCTTTTCCTTTTCTTTCCCTTTCTTTGGACCCCCTTCCCCCCCCTCCGCACTCACGATGCCTTTCCTCGGCTTCCGCTGGGTCGTCAACTTCGTGTTGCTGGCCATCCCCATCGGAGCCACCCTCGGCGTCCTCATCGGCATCGACGCCGGCAGGAGCGCCAACGGCCAGAAGCCCATCTTCACCCAGCCCGACAACCCCGGGACGATACCAAAGAACAATGGCGTCACGGCCATGGTCTCCTGCGCCAAGGCATTCGGTCTTCACCCTCCGTCAAAGGGTCAGGAGTACACACGTGAGTCTCCGCGTTTTCTTCTTATTATTATTATCATTGTGATTTCCTACTTCTCTTCCTCTCTCTCTCTCTCTCATGGTTCCCGCACCTGGCCGGGTTTCACTCTTCTCTCCGGAGGGGCACATACCTCTCTCGGGTATCATGAGATGAAGCGGCACGGACCGGAGCACACCCACGATGCAGGCGAGCCTCTGCCATCTGATGCTCTTGCGCTCGCGCGCGCTGTCATCTGAACTGCGAGGGCGGATGCATCGTGCCCGGGACACCACGGGCTCCCGTGTTTGTGTGCCGCATGGGCTCGCGGACCGCAGCCGAAAATGGCAGTTTTGACTTGAGCTCCCTTGGATTGCGAAAGCTGTCTGGGCGGCGGTGGACCCCCATCTGTTGTTTTATCACGACAATGACACCAGACATGCTAACGACATCTACCTGATTGCAGTGAACCCGAACCAGTGGGGTTGGAACGAAGGCGAAGATGGTCAGCTTTGCATGAACGTACGTCAACTCCCCGCCCCTCCTCACCAGTCCGCCGATCGCGGGGTCTTCGCATGACGCCTCGTGTGTGTGTTTGTGCCCTGTATCCTAACCCCCCCGGTGCCCGCAGGTCACGGCGTTCAACAACCAGACGTACGCGACCGACTTCAGCGCGCCCGAGTTCTACGTCACATGGCGCTACCCCCGCGGCCCGGAGACGCAGCCCGTCCACGCCTTCCCCAACATCAAGGTCGACGGCACCATGCTCCCAATCTCCATCTCGTCCCTGGGCAGCGTCGGCGTCGACGTCGAGTGGTCCTACTCGGTGGGCAACTACACCACGGACGGCGCGGCGGCCACCGGCACCGACGAGGCCGAGCTCACCGAGAACGAGACCAACACCAACGTCGCCATCGACATGTTCCTCGACGACGACAAGGACAGCGCCAAGGACAGCACAAAGGCAAAGTTCGAGGTCATGGTGTGGTTCGGCACCTTTGGCGCCGCGACCCAGCCCATCGGGTACCAGGGCGGCGCGGGCGCCCTCACGACGCAGACCATCAACGGAACGAGCTTGTAAGTGGCATGGTCTCGCTTCTCCCCCCCCCCCCCCGGCCCGTGCATGCTTGACGGGAACCAACCCTTCTTCTTCTTCTTCTTCTTCTTCTTCGCCATGGCTAACGTGCCGCAAACAGCCAACTCTTTTATGGCCAAAACAGTCTCAGCCAGCACGTCCTGACCTGGAAGGCGATGGTGACGGTCGAGCACTTTGTCGGCGACCTGGCGCCCCTGATCACGACCCTCACGACCATGAACCGCGCCAACTTCCCCACGTCGGCGACGTACCTCGGCTACATGGGCCTCGGCTCCGAAGCGCTCTCGGCCACCAACGTCGTCACCTTCCGCGTGCCGACGCTGAGCATGGATATCAAGGCGTCCTCGGCGTGACGGGCATGATGAGAGAAACGGACCAAGGCAATGGTAATGTGTACATTGGACATTGGGACTATGTTTTCTACAAACAAACAAACACACACACACACACACACCAAAAAAAAACACCCTCTTAGCGAGCATTGATATCTAAACACACTACTAGACTAATGATTCTTGGTGGGAGGGGGCGCGCGGGGCCGGTGGGAGTGGAAAACATTGGGATAGGATAATGACACCGCATCACGGGCAACTCTTGTACATGGACACATATATCTACTGAACGGCGGGGTCTACGGAGTTTAGTCTATTAACACGCAACAATAACAACACCAACAAGAACAACACGCGACTTTCGGGGCCTCAGAATACAAAAGCAAAATAAAAAAAAAGCTAAACTTGAAAGCACACCACACACACACACACACACACCCCTTGTCACATCACATCATGTGAATGCTCGCTTGTCTGCCTCTTCCCATCGGCATCTCGCCTGGCCCGGTTGGGACTCCCCCACCGAGACAGCAAAAAGCGCGCACGCAGCGTCTGACAAACAATTGAACCCGCCGCAAAGGCTCCGGGACTCGCGGTGATGAGCCAGCCCACTTTGCGGTTTTTTTTTTGGGTTTTTTTTTTTTTTTTTTTTTTTTGCAAGCGAGGCATCTTCCTAGGCGCGGCGTCTAAGCAGTATTCGTACGTTGAGAACCGTCGAGTCTCTCGGGCTGGCTCTTTGCTGTCGACAGGGAGCGGCGAGTCTCGGCGTTAAAGCGTAACCGACTCGGATTCGGCTGCTCCACCTCGAAAGAATCCTTCGCACAAACACACATAGACACATGGACACACACACACACACACACACACACAAAAGAACTCTGGAACCCGAAAAAAGTGTCTGGGAACGGGAAATGGATAGCAAATGCCTAGCGCAGAATCCGGGCCACCATGCAGGTACAGGGACGCACAGGCGGAAGGGCCACAACGCTTGTTGTGTACCGAACGTTGTTGATTGCTGGCAGGGCCTGGCCTGTCTCCAGGGTTTATTCTTGGACAGGGCGTGTGGAAGGGAGATGCTTCCAGATGGAGAGAGAGAGAGAGAGAGAGAGAAAAGATGGGCAGACCACATGACCATGCAGTGTTGCCACCACAGATCCGAGCCCTTCTCGAGGGCTCATTCTTCGCAATTAAGATTTTCCTCGCACTCGAGGAGCCGTTTGTCTACGCGGGTTACGCTTTTTGAACCCATTACGACGTATCAAGATATGTATGTCTACTGCACGCGTACGAGGCAGCTGAGCGCATGCAACCCTACGGGGAACCGCCTTGCACTCATCCCCCCGGGCCTCGAACAAGGGAAAATATTGCCTCCCCCCCCAACCCCACCCGACGACGTCAGAATGCCCAGCTCTCTCGGGCTGTGTTGCCCGTAGAGAGAGAGGTTCGCCAGGTTTGCCCCCCCCCCCTGTCGGCTGGAGCGGCGCAAAGGGGTAAGGTCCGGCGGGGCGTGGAGGACTGCGCGTTCCAAGGTTCTGGTTGTTCGGTCGGTCACTCGTCACCATTCAGCTTGACAAGCCGGGCTGTGCCTGGTTCGGCGCGGGCAAGGTCAACGGCGCGAGGTGCGCCCCCCCAACGGCCATGGAACCGCAGCCCACTTATCCCTTTGTCTGCCTAGTTGTAAGTTGTCCGGAAACATCGAGAAGGGGGAAAAGGCGATGGTTGTGTTTTGCATATTTTCCCCAAGCTTTCTCTCGTATTGCCATCGTCTTTGGGGGGGTGATGGAATGCCCCAGAAGTTGGGAGCCTCTCCGAACCGAGGCCCCTCCCTCCCTCTCTCTCTCTCCCTCTCTCTCTCAACTCCCCCCCGGTCTCTCCAACCAGAAATGCCTCTCGAGTCAAGGCCGTCATAGGTGGGTGTTCCACGGTGTAACAAGACACTGTCTTGGTCGATTTGACGACTCGGAATTCCAGAAACCCGCGGCCTTCTGCCGAACCGAGAGGGCGGCCGATCAAAGAGATGTCGATCGAGTGATTGATTCTTTGCATTCCAGCTCTTTCGTGTTCCTGCGTCCGCAGCATCCTTTTTTTTTTTTTCTTCCTTGTTCCTTTTTTGGCTCCACACCTTCTTTGCTCTACACGAACCGCCCAATGTATGCTCTCCCTTGGTGTTCCGTAACCAACCCCGGCGAGAGTCGGGCTGCGGCGACAGAAAGGAAATCGACGCAGGCCGTATTCATCGCCATTTAAAATTTCCCTATTTTTAGCTGCCTTTTTTTTTTTTTTTTTTTTTTTTGAGAGAGAGAGAGAGAGAGATGGGCGGGGCGGGATGCCGCTGTTTCCACGTCGTCATGCACACGATGGTAACCATTGCTTGCAGGTACACGTCGCACTTCGTACAAGGTCCATTGGAATTCGAATATCCGGTCAAACTGAGTTTCTGCTGAAATTGGCTGGGGACCAAGGCACGTGATGCTGGCCACATGCAACGAGGGACAAGCGACTGAAGAGGTGGTTACGAACGCCACAACATGGCTCGCTCCGTGCCGGCGAAAGTAATCTTGTCCGGTTGCCAAATGTGACGTTGTTCTCCCACAGGCGCGTCAACCGACGATGGACCTTTGCTTGTAAATGGGGCAAACCCGAGTGCAAAGACCCAGGTCCTAGGAAACAACGCGGTGTGTACTCGTGCTTGGGCACATGGACTTGGACTTGTTATGAGCCCTCTGGAGTGCAGCAATGGACGCGTTCAGGAATAGTGAGACAAGCATGGGCCGAGCATTCAAAGACAAAAGGATATCGGGCACAGGACATGTCCACAGACAGCGGCGGCATCACAACACCGAAATGTATCTAGGCAATAAGCTCTTTCGCTTGGTGCGGCCTGGCGCCTCATATAATCCGGCCTTGCCTACTGTTGTTTAATTGCAAAGATACATGTAACTGTGTCGCCGATATAGCCAATGGGTTTCTTGGTGTAAAGGGTGGTATCGAACATCCTTACGTGACTTTGGGGCTCCTGCATGCCATCTTTCGTAGACCGTGATGATGTTTTCTGTCCATGTCTTCTTCAGTTACGAGAGGGACTCATCTCAACCTCCCTGCTCTGCAGATGGCATTGCCGCAAAAGCGTAAATCGTTTGCTACATTCATCAAATCAGATCGCAAGGAGGCTCATGTTGTCCATTTCTTCATAAATGACTCGGCTGCCACTTGAAAAGCACATCGTGGCTCCTGCAGTGCCCGTCGCTCGCAGTGCGGATAGGTAGTTCAGATGCTATTCTGACATCAACTAACCCTTCGAGGTTTTGTAAATTCGAGGTTATTTTCTTCATCAGAGTGATACCTCGTTGTTCTATCAGTAATGAACTCGCATTAATGTATTCTTCTTTGGATGAAGCCAGCCATGCCGAGGTTTTTTCTTCGCTAGACTCGATCATTGAAAGGATGCTCATCTTCATCCGGAACAATGCCACTGTTCTTTCTGCAGACGCACAAGGCAAGCGGCAAAGGTCGATATCCCCTTGTCCGTCTTTCAGATGACGCTGTATCACAGAGTGGTAGCAGGTTAAATCGAAAACCACTGAAACATACGCACCAGAGGTTGTTCCATTGTTGACGGAACAAGTGGTTTGTTGCCAAACAGAAATTCACGAATACGCAACGTCTTCGCGGGTGACAACGATCCCAGCAGCTTGCTTTCGACCCTTCATCCTGTGCGAATATAAACATCGCCATGCTCTTCTCAATCTTCAACCATTGCTTTCCTGTCAACCTGCCAGCTCCGAATCGACTCCAGCCTAGCATAGCTGGCATCTCTCAACCGCCAAGCTATATTACGACAACGCCTCGCTGGTGTCGTCTAGTATTCTCAACTCAAAGACACAGGTAAGACCAGGAGCAGCATCCCCGCAGGCTACAGCAGCCGCGCGTTGAAGAAGTCCGTGGGCGAGATATACAGTCACGATGCCAAAGGCCAGGCGCCCGCGGTACAAGGCGCACGCCGCCCGAGCCAGTCCCACGGCTCTGGGCCGGCCGGTCACCTTTGGGCCCGACGTCCAACCTCCGCCAAACTTTGCGCTTCCGCACCGAGGCTCCGGCGCCCCGGCCCAGCCGGGCGCAGCCGGGGCGGGCCGCAGCCCGCGGCGTCCGTCGTGCAGTCCGTCTCGTTCCTGCGTCTCCCGAGAGAAGTCCGGCTCATGATCTACGAGCACTGCGGCCCCGAGCTCCTCCCCTCCCGCAAGTGGCTCCACGTCCGGCTCTCCCCGGCCGCGAAACCGGGCGACAAGAGGTGGTGGACGTGCGACGTCTGCGGCAGGGAGGGGAGCGTATGCCACTGCCTCCGTCCCGCGCTGCACGCGATCCACCCGGCGCTCCTGGACGAGTTGCACGACCTCGTCCTGCGCAGGAACGCCGTCCACCCGGAGCCCGCCGCGTGGTACGACCTGGCCAAGCTCCACGACCCGGGCAGGCGCCGCTCGATGCGCGTCCCCGGCGAGCTGCAGGCCCTGTGGGCGCAGTTCATGGCCGGCCTGCGCTGGGTCGGCGTCAGCGTGCAGTGGAACCCCGTCTATCTCGAGGCGGTGTCCAGGGCCCTGTCCCAGAGCGCGCCTCTGCTGAAGGAGCTGACCCTCTTCATGCCCGGGCAGCAGGGGAAGGCCGCGGAGCGGGCGGCGTACGACCAATTCCTGGGTCGCCTTTCCGGGATCCGCAGCCTCGAGGTGATCCGTATCGTGGGAATACGTGGCGGAGACACGGCGAGGCTGAGCGCGATGGCGCAGCTGGCCGGGTGTCCCGTCAAGCCAGTCTGCCACCGCTGCGGCGAGGAAATGCCGTTGCCCAGAGGACCCTGTCCTAATGACTGGCGACATATTTTCCGGACGAGTCGTTCGGGCTCTGTTCGAGACCTGTTGCTGGATGACGGGAACATAGTCTGGGAGGGGGAGCTCGCGATGCTGGGCTGCTACGTGAAGGAGTACGGGGGGTATGACCTGAGTAAACACATACCATGAAGTATTTACGAGCAGGAAAGAGACCGAGAAACTAGAAGGGAGTTTGCAACAACGCGCCTTGTCCTGATTCCACCAGAGTTTTGAAGATGTCACTGTACCGGTCATGTATTTGGTTTCGTAAACAGACGCGAGTCCCGTCGGACAAGAAACACTTCGGCCTTTTGTTTTCACGCATAACCTGTTGAGACTGGAGTGGTATTGCTGTAAGTCAGCTGAACATGCGTCATGCTTTGAATACGAACTGAAGAATTATAATGGTTTATTCGTATTTGTCCAAGAACCAAGTGACATTGTTACAGCACCTGGAAATGCACAGAACTAGTCAAACCTTCTGTGCAATCCGACGACTGTTGTCAAAGACCCTCGTGGTGCATCCAAGCAACTACCATGACACAGTTGAACCAGCTACATAATAGCAGGGTTAAAGGTGTGTTGTCTGTACTTTCTGACATATGCACTCAAGATGAAAATACAGACCAGCTGCAGATGGATTGGTGACACGTACAGATCCGACATCGTGCTGGCTCGTCCCTTGTCACTGGAACCTGGAGCGAAGATGGAGAAACACAGCGTCGCAAGTTGCAAAGTGCTTGCTCTATATCCACGGGCTACTATTCCGTCCGTGGCTCTTCAGGCACTCGGGTGACTTGTACGTGGTTTGTGAAAGTATGGAAATGAGGAGAGCAGCAGCGAGCCGCGCGCCAGCCCGGAAGTGTCTCGTCTTGATCAAAGAAAAGCAGAATGACCATGACTTCCGTCGGCACTAAACCTCAAAATCGTTCAATGGTCTTCATCCGAGGGGGTGTGCTTGATCACATTGTCACCGTCCTGCGACGATGCCTCGTTCCAAGGCGAAGCCGGGTACGAAATTAACAGCAGCCTCGCCTCCTGAAGGACGGGACGAAGACAAGAGCCCAGCCTATGAGCTGGGGATCGCTCAATTACCCGCAAGGCCACAGCGCGCGTACTTTGACACGAGTTACTACCATGGTCAGCTGGACGAGCACACCCTTCAAGAACTTGGAGGGCTCCGCACAGATTCACACCTGCGCCCACCACCACCCCATCCAAGACCGGGAACAGATGGAGAGCAACCAAGGCGGCGTGCAGACGCCAAACCGAGTTGGTCAGCAGAGTCTCTGCCCGCTGAAATCGCCACGCACGCGCCGTGGCACACGAAGCCGCAAAGTCACCGCCGAGAGCCGCTGCCCCTCTCTGCATCATGGGCGAGACCAAGACTGACGACGGCACGGGGCGCCGCCAGAACGACTCGGTACGTGTGCTGCCGCCGGGCTTCCGGTCCAAAAAAACGACGGCACCGAGGTGACCGCGACGCGGCCCTGCTTCGGCCCCCGCGCGTCCCTGCTTCGGCCTCCGCGCGTCCCCGGGCCTTGGCTTCGTCTTCGTGTGGCACATGCGTCGAGGACCAGGACCGGATTGACCTGACGTCTCGATGCGATCGAGAGAGGGAGGCAACACGACCGGCAGCATCGCGGGTGCCTCGGGGGCGCGAGGCCGGACAGATAACGTGGCCGCCAAGGTCGACGAGAGATGTCTTGTTACAAGAGGTACCCCCGAGCACTCGTGGACTTGTCTGCATGAACAAGAAGAAATGATGTGGAAGGGGGGGGGGGGGGGGGGGCGGTCAAATGTGTGAAACTAAACGTGAAGCGTGTCAAGGTGTCCCCCCCTATCGAGGAATGGGATGCGGCGGATTCCAGGTGGATCAAAAGTAGAACAAACAGGAAGAAGAAGAAGAAAAAGAAACTCAGAATCTACCCAGGTGGGAAGACACTGTTGTACGAATTCGGACCGGCGTCTCAGCAGCACTTGTCAATGACTAGGTATGCAGGACAACCGACGACGTAACACGCAGTCCGACTGGCCCCGACGGCCATCGCGACATGTTGGACCTCCAGGCTTGAAGGCCGCCTCTTGCGGTCTCTCGATTCTTTCATGCGCTCATTTCCACTGCATCATCAAAAGTCTCATGTGGCACCCGTCGCCCGGCACGCCGCTCTATATATCACACCGGTCTGCGAATTGCAATCTCTGTGTCCCCCCGGCGGACCGCTGGCTGGCTGACTCGCAGATTGCTCATCTGCTTGCACACGACTGCTCAGTGCTCAGGGAGGGAAAGCTTGAAAGGGACCGTGACGTGACCCGCCCGGAATCATGGTTCAGCCATGGGCCAGGGTGGGGGATGGAAAGATGCGCAGAAGGGCCGCCCGTTTCTCAGGTTCCCCAAGAGATCGGATGAAGGGCAGGCCGAAATTTCGAGCGGACGACGGCGCAATGCGCCAGGGCTCCCCTCCTCGTCCTCGTCCTCGTCCTCTCCACACGCGGCACCTGGACAGCGTTCCATCGAGAGTCCGGGAAATGAGCCACCGGCGGAACGTTGGATAACACGGTCTGTGCAGCGCCGGCAGGCCTGGTGGGTGTTTTTCTTCTTCCTCTTCTTCTTCTTCCTTTTCTTCTTGCTTGCAAGAAAAGGGGGGAAGAGAGAAGTAGGCAGGATGCCTGCCGCCGGGGGGGGGGACAGACAGACTTCAAAAGTTCAGATGGAAAGTCGGCGAGGCCAGCGCCGGGGAGGCTTGGGGAGATCATGTCATGCGAAAGGGAGAAGCGCCGTCAAAGGCGGAATCAAACGCTTGACTCGACGATGAGGAAGGCCGACGCGGGGCCGCCCCCCCTTTTTATTTCTTTTTTATTTCTTTTTGAACATCGTCCTCGCGTTCTTCATGCTCGTCGTGAAAAGGGTAAAGGGGAACCGAGTCAACGATCCGCCCCCGAGGGGGGGAGGAGGGCAAACACACGGAATGCCGGCCCCTTTCAACCCGCGCGCCCAGTGGCAACCGAACCTGGAGAGAAAACCGTTGGCACAGACATCAAACCGTCGCAAGGCACCGGCGAACTGGATCGACGCAGGATAAACGCACTCTGACGAGTGCCAAAAAAAAAGAAAAAAAAGAAGGAAAAAAAAGATGCATGTTCGACACGCGGTCTCGACCACCTGTTTCTGCCAAGACCGCACGCCGTGCCTTTGCCTATTTCCAACATGTCTTGTAGATGTCAGGATGTGTCTTGTCAAGACATTGTGAACCGGCGCCTGACGAGGAGAGAGTATGGATAACCAGCTGGATATGGAAAAAGATCGGTGAGAGGAAGCACAGATCAAACGTGGGCCCTTGGCCACCCTGGAAGCTGAGAAGAGCCTTTTTTCCTTCTTCTTTTTTTCCCCCTTTGCCCTGTCTCGGTTTGGCGGGCCTAGACCCGACGACGTCGTGGGAGCTGGAAACAAAAAAAAAAGGGGGGGGGGAGGAAGAAATACACACGGATTTCCTCCAGCCCACCCTGCGTTTGAGAGGCACGGCACGAGGTGCTGGGCGAGATGGGCCTGCGAGTCCGAAGAGGAACAGGCAAGGCCTCTCTCTTCTGTTGTTTGGTAGCGGCGAGACCCATCAAGTTTTGAAGCCGTCTCAGGACCCCTGGTGAGGCTGTTTGATCGATGCGATCCGACCTGGGGGCACCCGGAACGGCGGCCAACGGTTGGCGCGGAGTGCCCCCCCCCCCCCCTCTCCTGCACGACACCAACTCGTGGCTGGGCTGGCTGTGGGTTGAAAGAGGCTTGCTGTTCGTGGTGTTGGGGTAGTACCATAGTAGGCTCAAGCAAGAGAAGGGCAATATACTACGTAGTAAGCAGGACGCGGCTCGCCTTTTGCCGGAGCCCGGGTGCTACTGTGCGGCGCGTGCAGCTGGACTTGCGTGGTAGTCGCCGAAGCGACTGCCACGTTCCGGATCACGGGAAAACCAGCAACACCCCGGTTTTTTGTTTTTGGCGTTGCATTCTGTCAATGTCACGCAACCCAGCCGATCATTGCGCCTCGACGGGCAGCTGGAGCGGTCGAGGGGGGGGGGGGGGGGACGGCAGCAAGGAAAGGAGGGGGCGGGAAGGGAAGAAGAGGAGCGGGCAACCGGTGACGATGGCAAGGGACGAACTGAGTGACAAAGAGCGCACGCAACCTGGGATCGGCGGCAAGGGAGGGCGGGACAGAGAGTCAGGTGTTCGTACGAAGTACTTTGTGTGAATCGTATGTAACGATGCGGGCTTATAGACAAGCAGTCTGTCTTATTGCTGAAAGTCAAATGGCGACAAAGTTCGGCTGTGCGTAGATCGTTTCTAAAGATTGTTTCTTGTTATACCTAAGCTTTGTAATAGAGAGAGAGAGAGAGAGAGAAGCTGTGCCAAGCATCACCGAGGTAACGAGAACAACGGCCTTTTTATTTTATTTTATTACTCACTTTTAAGCCACTTTTAAGCTCATTTCCAACCTTCTTAGGTTGGTGGGGGAACAGGAGGGCGAGAACCAGAGCTGCGGGCTCAGTTAATTAATCAATCGGACCTGTCAACCAGGGGGGCGGGAGTCCGAGGATGAAGAGAAGCTCATCTATCTGACTGCCACCACAATTCAAGCAATGGCGATTAATTACATTTTGATTAATTAATCAACTCTGAGAGCCACCACCCGCCCACTACGTCGACGTGCGTCACACGGCCGGCGCTAAGGAATCTTGGCCTCTCAGTTCCCGCCAGACGGTTCTTCATAACCTTATGAGCTTAATGTTGCGACTACGGCTCCAGGAAACCCCAAAATGCGCCGTCGCTGCTCGTTCGCTGCTTGTTGTCTGTTGCTCGACCGGCTCTCTCTCGCCATCGTCGGGCGACACTGCCGACCCAGAGATGCGGTAAAGGCTCCATGCCAACCCTCGTCAGCACGACGACCCGACTCAAAGATCGTCGTCCCTCCCCCCCCCTCCTCGTTCTCCAGAAACATCATCCAAACCGTCCAGGCCTCAGGTCGCAATTCCCCCTTCGCCCCCCTCCCATCATCCGCAGCTGGCTGGGGGAAGGAGGGATTAGCCACTGAACGGAAAGCCTGGTCACGCATCCCAAGCCGAGCCGTGGTGGAGAGTCGATGAGAAACAAGAGCGGGCAGGGACCCCGCGATGCTGCGTTTTCAAGGCGTGCTGGAGCCATCCGTCTCCGTTGCGCCCTCCAGGACACTGGACCGACGTATTCGTTCCTACGAGAGCCGGAGAGCCAACGTAGTACTCCGAAGACAGAGACACAGAGAGAGAGAGAGGTTGATGCTGAAAAGAGGAACAGAGACCGATGCAGGGATATCGATGACCTTGGCATCTGTAGGAGGGGCGCGCTAAACTGCGAAGGGGCATCTGGCACGCCGCGCGCAGGAGGGCCGCCCCTCGTCGAACCCATTTCGCCTCCAGACGGAACCCCTGTTGCTGTTCGACAAAAGACATCACGTCTTCTTCACTGCCGGCGTTTCCTGTTGTATCCGTAGAGACGGGGGGATACAATGAAGGGTGAGAAGAAAGGCAAAGACGCATAGACCGGGGCCTGGTGTTCGTCCCTTAATTGGATTTGACTCGAGCAAGCGCGGCAACCCCCCTCGGTCTCCAGGTGGGCGGCCAGGCGCATCGTGAAGCAGCACGAGTCGGGTTTGCAGTGCAAGGCATCCCGTCCCCACACCCATTTCCATCGTGTGAGGTCGTTTCCCCCTCCCTTCTTCGGTCAAAGACCCGGACAGAGACGAACCCTCGTCCTCCTTTCCCCTGGCGCCAATCCCTAAACCCGGGCGACATGAGACAGTCACCGCGTGCGAAGGGCCGGTTGGGACGACAGCGACCCGAGCACTTGCAACGGCTTGGACCACCATGCTGGCCGTGACGTCCCTGCCGCACCATGCCGTATTCCATCCCAAGGTCGTAGCATGATCGCCCTTTAGGGGATGGGATGCCGGTCCGGACCTGGTCCTAGGTATTGTTCATGGCTACCCCCTCCCCGGGCATTCCAATCTCGTCCCATCATCATGTTTACTGGCCGCTGAGCGAGAGAAGAGGGGGCCTTGCGATTCGGTACCGCTGGGCGGAGGACATTGTGTCGAGGCAAGAAGACATGGAGAGATCATGGAGTGTCGTCGTCGCAGCCTGTCTCGGCCTTGGCCCCCCTTGTCACCCATGAATCCTTGAGGGGGAGAGGGCGGACGCCCCTTGGGTCTCACGGGAACAACTCGTCGACATCTTCTGTCCTCCGTGTATATAATAGACTCGACCCGGGCCGTCATCACATCTGTTTCCCTTCCCTCTTCATCCAGCAACCAACAAGCATCCTTCTCTCTCTCTCTCTCACTATCTTCAATCTTTCAGTTCTGTGAACTTTTCGCTTTCCATTCTTTCTTGTCCCGATTCCCAACTGCAAACCGCTAGCCGGCCATTCACAGTCCTTTTTTCACCCACCTTTTATAACCTTTTTCCCCCAGCACTCAGCTTCTAGTTCCAGAACAAACCAAAACCTAAAAAAGATGTCTTCCGCCAAGATCCTCCTCATCTCCGCCATGCTGGCTTTCGCCGAGGCCCGTTTCGGCCAGGAGAACGTCCCCTCCGCCGCCGTCGCCGCCCTCCAGGCCGGCACCCCCGGCGAGGCCGCCACCCTCTCCGGCAAGGTCCCCGGAACCCTCCTGGGCGCCTCCAACCCCTGCGACAAGCTCAAGCTCGCCGACCAGATCGCCGCTCTCGGCACCGGCGACGACGTCCTCGCCGCCGCCAAGGGCCTCGTCGCCGCCGAGCAGAACTTCAACCCCTTCGCCACCAGCGTCCCCAGCATCTGCGGCGACGCCTCCCTCCCCGCCACCGAGGCCCTCCGCGGCATCGTGCCCCTCGTCGACCCCGCCGTCGCCGGCTCCGACAAGGAGAACGCAAACTCCAAGGCCTCCCTGACCAGCCCCTTTGACGCCACCGGCCTGTCCGTCGCCGATGTCATGAAGGCCCAGGGCTTCTCCAACTTCACCGTTGCCGGCCAGGCCGCTGGAGGAGCTGCCGCTGGAGGCAACAACAACAACAACAACAACAACAACAACAACAATGCTGGCAAGAACAACAACAACAACAACAACAGCAACAACGCTGACAAGAACAACAACAACAACAACAGCAACAACAGCAACAACAACAACAGCAACAACAGCAACAACAACGCTGCTGACGACTGCAATGGCGGTGCTACTGGCAACAACGATGCCACCGCTGGTAACAACAACTCCACCACCGGCGGCAACACCCAGAACAACAACAACAACAACAACGGCGGCAACCAGCAGGGCAACACCGGCGGTGCTGCCGCCGGTGGCGCCGCCGACTTCGGCAAGTGCACTCCCACGATCGACTTCCAGCTCGGCCGCCCCGGCCGCAAGGCGACCGAGGGAACCTTCCTGCCCACCGACCCCCTCGTCGCCCAGGGCCAGCAGGACGCCCTGAACCCCAACATCATCACCAACCGCGTCTGCGACCAGCTCACCAACGTCTGCAACGCCAACGCCGCCGCCAAGACCCTCTGCAAGGACGCCCAGGCCCAGATCCTCGCCTCCGGTGACAAGAGCGCCGCCGTCGCCGACACCTTCAACAAGCTCCTCGGCTTCTAAGCGCCCCGAGAGCCTTGTGTCTGTGTGTGTGTGAGTGTGCTTGAAGTGGTGTACGAGGATACCTTCCAAGGGCGGTGTTCCTCATTGGGTGGACTAGTTGTTCTTTCGTATGTCTCTATATTTTTTTTTAACTCACTCCGGCGGAAACGCCGAGGAGCATGGCATGTGTGTACGTTACCAAAACGGTTGGCTCAGGAGCTCGGATTCACTTGACTGGGTTGGTTGTCCATGGGCATGATAGCTGGGTGTTCTTTGAGCAGGGTGTTTGAATCAATTGGTTTGCTTGAAAAAATATCTCCCGCATATTGTGATGTACGCAGCAGTGACTCTCCATCGTTGACACGGGCTTCTCGGAACGGTGAGACGGAAGAGCGTGACCCCAGGGGGGGTCAAGCCGGTTTCATCTTGTCCTCGCCATCAGAAAAGGGGTTAGGGGAAACCAAGCAAGCGGGGGTCCCTCTCGCGAGGCCTGGCCTCATAAACGTATGTTTTGTGGGCAAGTATTCACCAGGATGTGCTGAAACATGAGATATAGGAACCAAGAGTGCGTGACCATTGACGGAGAGCCGGGTCAAGGTTGGACGTCGGTGTAAGTCTGACCAGGTCTTCGGTGAAGAATATCGGTGAGAAGAAGCTTTGATGGCCCCACGTGCCAAGCGAGATGAAAGCCCAGACAGAAACGGGACGGCGTCTCTCTTCTGCCGCCAACCAACCTGGACTAATGACTCGCCCGGGTCAAGTGGCTCGAATCCACCACCCCCCGCCGGCGCCTCTCACCGACAAATTGTGTATGTGTGTGTGTGTGTGTGTGTGTGTGTGTGTTGTGTCTGCTTAACAAAGGCTTGAAGAAAACAAACAAGACGTCGACATAAGCCACAGAGAGGCGCTTGGCAATACGACAGGGCGCGCGGGGTGGCTTCACGTCGCATCATCAGCAGGGACTAGGGGTTGAAGATCGAAACCTTCACAGCGTGGTATTTGGCTTTCGCGCGGCGGGTGTGTGCCCACACACACACACACACATATACACACGCACAGAAACTCTCTTTCCCGCTTGGCATCGCGGGTCCCGGGTCAAGTCCAAAATCCGCTTCCCGGCCGGGCAGAGAAAGCAAAGCCTCGGCGTCCCGGGGGAGAGGGTCCGAAGCGCCAGCGACCATGTCATCTCAACCACGGACACGCGCGCCCCTCGACCAAGACGGCCAGGATGGCGATGACAGCCGCGGCGGCGGCCTGCGCTCGCTGCTCCCGCCGCTCAACTTCATCACCCTGCACTACGCCTACTTCATCGGCACGACCCTCCTCGCCTCGGTCGTCTTCTACGTCTCGTCCAGCCCGCGCGGCAGCATCGGCTACGTCGACTCGCTCTTCCTCGTCGTCTCCGCCATGACCGAGGCCGGCCTCAACACCGTCAACCTGAGCGAGATGACCGTGTGGCAGCAGGTCATGCTCTGGCTGCTCATCATCGTCGGGAGCTCCGTCTGGGTCTCCATCTGGACCGTCCTGGCGCGGAAGCACGTCTTTGAAAAGAGCCTCCGGGAGGTTGTCCAGGCGAGCGACGAGGAGAGGCATCAGCAGCAGCAGCAGCAGCAGCACGCCCGTGACGCCGCTGCGCCGAGAGCCAAGGGCGGAGCGGGCCTGACGGGGGTGATGGAGATGGGGGCCTCGGGCCAGGCTCGCGCCGTGGGACACCGCGTCGCCATCGCCGCGCCCGAGACCCTCACGCGGCGCTCGACGCACTCGGCGTCCTCGAGCACCAGGCCGGCCCGCCCCTGGCTGTCGTTCCTCAGCTCCGCCAAGGAGGGCCGCAACTCCCAGTTCCACTCCCTCACGGCCTCGGAGCGCTCCCGCCTCGGCGGCCACGAGTACCGCGCCCTCCGCCTGCTTGCCGTCGCGGTCCCGGCGTACTCGGTCCTCTGGCAGGTCCTCGGCAGCCTGGCCCTCGGGGCCTGGGTGGCCAACAACATGCCGGCGGTCGCCACGTCCAACGGCGCGAACCCCTGGTGGGCCGGCATCTTCTTCGCCGTCTCCGCCTTCAACAACTCGGGCATGTCGCTCCTCGACGCCAACGTGGTGCCCTTCCAGCAGGCCTACTTTGTGCTCCTCACCATGGGCCTGCTCATCCTCGCCGGCAACACGGCGTACCCCCTGTTTCTCAGGCTCATCTTCTGGTCCGCCCTCAAGGCGCTCCGCCTCACCACGCGGGAGGAGACGCACGCGGAGCTCAAGAGCACCCTCGAGTTCATCCTCAGGTACCCGCGGCGCGTCTACACGAACCTGTTCCCGTCCAGGCCGACCTGGTGGCTGTTCTTCATGGTGGTCCTGACGAACGGCATCGACTGGATGGCCTTCGAGGTCCTCAACATCGGCAACCCCGTCATTGAAGCCATCCCCATCGGGGCCCGCGTGCTCGACGGCCTGTTCCAGGCCCTTGGTAAGAAACGCCCTCGAACCTCCCCCCCTCCCCTCGCGCCGCCGGTCAATGCTCATTCGCCTTCGGCTAACCGCCCCCTCAGCTGTCCGGTCGGGTGGTTTCTACGTCATCCCCATCGCCTCCGCCTACCCCGGACTGCAGGTTCTGTACGTCATCATGATGTACGTCTCCGTCTACCCCGTCGTCATCACGATGCGCCACTCCAACGTCTACGAGGAGCGCTCTCTGGGCATCTACGCCGACGACGACGACCCCTCCGCCGACGACGAGACAAGGCACGCCGCCGGCGGCGGCGGGCTGCTGCTCGTCCGGCTCATCAGGGACAACCTCAGCTTTGCCGGGGTGGGCGCCGCCAAGCCCAAGAGGGCCGACGGCCTCGAGTCCCGGACGAGCTTCGTGAGCCAGCAGATCCGCGGGCAGCTCGCCCACGACCTTTGGCTGCTCACCCTCGCCGTCCTCGTCATCGTCACCATCGAGACGTCGCACTTCCTCGAGGACCCGGTGCACTTCTCCGTCTTCAACGTCGTCTTCGAGGTCGTCTCCGGCTACGGCTGCGTCGGCATCTCGGTGGGGCTGCCCAAGGACGCCATGAGCTTCTCCGGCGGCTGGCATGCGGGCAGCAAGCTGGTGCTGTGCCTCGTCATGCTGAGGGGCCGCCACCGGGGACTCCCCGTCGCCCTGGACCGGGCTGTCAGGCTGCCCGGACAGAGGCTGCTGGAGGACGAAGAGGAGGATTGGAGGCTGAGACGGGCCAGGAGTCGGCGAGGGGTCGAGGACAAGGCGGTGTAGGGAGCCCGCCGCGCAGATTGGGTCTCTGCCGACGGGAAATCGGCACCGAGGCAATGGACTATGGAATGCTCTTCGTCTTCGAGAAAGGCAGTCAAGTGAAGAGTGAATGCATGTCGCATCAGCACCGAAGGTGATGAATCCAAGATCAAGAATGACAATGACGGGATGAGAATCATATACAGGGCTACGGCACTGCCCAAACAGAGCCATCCAACCAAGAGACAGGGATTTATGATGGCCTATCTGTAAACTCGCTTCCAGGACGTTTACGTTGATGTAATATTCTCATTATGGTATCGTCAAGTCGCAAAACTGTCGGCCCAAAGACACCCTGCCACATATCAAGCCATGAACCATGAACCTTTCCAGTCCTTCTGGCCACGGGAACCAAAACGTCTGATAACAGGAGCCGTCCGTTCAATGCCGAGTCGAACGCTGTCTCCTCCGTATGATACTAACTACATCCATGTGACCTTTCTGCATAGCCCATTCGAGCGGGGTGAAGCCTCTGTTGTCTATAAGATTGACGTCGATAGTGTGCTGATTGCAAAGCAACTTCACCACCTCAACGTGTCCATTCCCAGCGGCCCAGAATAGCGGCGTCTGCCAACAATTGCCCCTTGCGTTAATCTCAACCCCCTCTGCATCGAGAAGCATCTTGACAACTCCCTCGTGCCCATCCTCAGCTGCATATGATAGTGGCGTCCGACCGGACACCGTATCTTTGGAGTCAACGTCAACCTTTCCTGTTGCGAGAAGCATCTTGACAACTCCCTCGTGCCCACTCCAAGCTGCTAAGGATAGCGGCGTCTGGCTGTATGCATCTCTGGAGTTAACGTCAACCTTTCCTGTTGCGAGAAGCATCTTGACAACTCCCTCGTGCCCACTCCAAGCTGCTAAGGATAGCGGCGTCTGGCTGTATGCATCTCTGGAGTTAACGTTAACCTTCCCTGTTGCGAGAAGCATCTTGACAACTCCCTCGTGCCCATCCTCAGCTGCATATGATAGTGGCGTCCGACCGGACACCGTATCTTTGGAGTCAACGTCAACCTTTCCTGTTGCGAGAAGCATCTTGAAAACTCCCTTGTGCCCACTCCAAGTTGCTAAAGATAGCGGCGTCTGGCCATCTATATCTCTGGAGTTAACGTTAACCTTTCCTGTTGCAAGAAGCATCTTAACAACAGCCTCTTTCCCATTCTCGGCGGCCCAAGATAGCGGCGTCTGGCCACACGTATCTCTGGAGTCAACGTCAGCCTTTCCTGTTGTAAGAAGCATCTTGACAACCCCCTCATGCCCACTCTCAGCTGCAAGATATAGCGGCGTTCTACCACTACTATCCCTTACGTTAAGCTCAACCATGCCTATATCAAGGAGTATCTTAATAACTCCCTTGTGCCCACTTAAAGCTGCAAAATGTAGCGGCGTACTGCCATCGTCATCCGCTTCGTTAAGCTTAACTATGCCTGTATCGAGGAGCATCTTAACAACTCCCTCGTGCCCACTCAATGCTGCAAAATGTAGCGGCGTTCTACCACGGCAACCCCTTGCGTTAAGCTCAACCATTCGTGTATCGAGGAGCATCTTAACAACTCCCTTGTGCCCATTCAGTGCTGCAAAATGTAGTGGCGTTTGGCAGTCACCATCTTTTACATTGATGCCTTCCTCGTTAAGCTCTATAAGGATTTGCAAAAGTTTCTGTAGGTCGTATATGGACGCAATATGCACCAGACCAAGCCCTGATCTGGGCCAGAACGGCCAGATCTCGAAATGATTTCCTGCCTGCATAAGTCGGTCCACCAAGGAACTTGAGGGCCAACAAAAAGCATCGAGGATGTCTTTTGCATACATCTCTGCTGGCTCGCCCCGTTTGATGTGAGATACCAAGGCCTCTACCGCATATTCCAAAAAGGGGAACCCCTCGGCTTCTTCGTAGAAATCTTCGGTTTGTGAAGAGATGGCCATTTTGAAGTACCCGATGCATTGAAAAAACAGGCGGCAGTTGACGGTAGGCGCTACCGACCCGGCAGCCCTCAGGATATCATCGAGAGCCGACAGCCCCCGTTCGATGAAGAAATCTCTGACCGACTGATGGATGAACTGGATAACATGAGACTTTTTGGAAGACGCTACTTCTGCAAGCCCACAGCTAAGGGACGTAACTCTCTTGACCACGTCATCTTTTGAAATGAACTCGTCAGACCGCTTGCAGTCCTCGAGCGTTTGGTCCGGGTTGTCTGGGTCGATCGTCATTGCCCACGGCAACTCATCCGTTGTCAATGGCCGGATCGAGAAACAGACCCATTGAGATAGCCGCAAGGTCCTAGGACGGTCCTTAGGGTCTAAACCCTGAAGCAAATCGTAGTAGAGGTCGTCCAGTTTCTGCGGGACGCGCTCAATCTCACGCTTGATTTGGGCTGTGGATTCCCCATTGCGTTTCATTTGCAAGACACGGTTGACGACGATGTGAACCCACAAAAAGACTCCTTGTGCTCGCCGGCTCAAGAGGCTCTGGATATCCAAGTCTTGCTCTGACAGAAGACGGGCTCGGACATATGCATCGATGTCTCCTCCATTTTCCTGGTCGATGAGTATCGTCGACCCGCTATCAAGCTCAATGATGGGGTAGTGGCGGCAGGAAAAGCAGATGCTGAATTGTGATCCTTCTGATGAGAGTTCCGATAGGATCCGCTTCAGGAAGTCGATGAGCTCAACGGCAGGCTCCTCTCCACATTCGTCAAGCGCATCGATGAAGACGAGGACTGGACGTTGTTCCAGGATTTTCAAAAGCGCTGACCGGAAAAAGCCCTGCAACATTGGAATGTACCACTGCCAATCTACTCCAACTTCGCCTATGGTTTCCTGGTTGTGGTCGAAAGTGTCGATCAAGTCGGACAGGGCGCCGGGAACGTAATTCAACAGCTGATGCAACAGGGACCGAAAGAGGCCGAGCAGCGATCTCTGCAGTTCATGGCTTCCGCCATGGAAGAAGAAAGAAAGAACCAGAGGTTGCATTCCGTAAAGAGGCGGGACCTTTTCGAGGGCGAATTTCATCAGAGTCGACTTGCCAGCCCCGGGCTTGCCTTTGATCCAGACCAGGCCCCGGTGCTGGCGAGTCCAGGCCGTAAGGGTCTCATGGCTGAGGAGCCATTGGCAGGTACCGACGTCAGCGGCATCAATGCCGTTCCGTCGACCGTCGATTTCTTCAAAGGCAAGCGATCTCATACAGGCTCGGACCTTTTTGCTATCGACGTGCTCAAAGCCTAGCTGCAAAATCAGTGCTTGTATGGCTGTTACATCGCGGAGCGGGACGTACTGTACTCGACAAATCTCTCGGGCACGTCTAGCTTTGCCCTTTCGACGCAATCCATGACTCTTATTCTTACCGTAGGATAGTCGCCCTGACCTCGAGAGCTGAACTTAACGATCCCGGAGTGATCAGCGTTAAGCGCGATGTTATCTTCGTCAGCCACCGCTACCAGGCCGGTGGCAGTTGCAGACTTTGGTGACACCATCAAGGAAGCCGGGCCCGTCTTTCGCCAGTTACCTTCGGCATCAAGCTACGGGTTCCGGTATCAGTATATGCCGTCGGGCTTCCGACAGAGTGGCTTACCTGTATGGTCGGGCTGAGCATGCGCTCGAAGAAGGACATTACGCGATAATGATCCTTGCAGCTCTCAGAAAACTGTTCGGCAAGTCTCTTGAGAAAATTCGAGGCTTCAGAGTCGTTATCGACAAGCAAGTCGTGCATCAGAGCCTCGTTCGGCTGGCCACGGACCATGGTCCTGAGCTGCTCGTTGCGCAGGCCGAGATTCGGGACGCCGAAGAAGAGGAGGGCGTAGCATGCCTTGGCAAGATCAGCGACAGCGCCATCGCGTCGCCTGCGAGCGTGGATAAGAGCCTGTGAAAGGGTTCGATCAGCTGTCTCACAAAGGAGTAAAGAAGCACCTCCATACCTCTTTGATAAGCAGGCCACCAAGACTATGTCCGATGAAGATGAGGGGTCGGCGAGTTGTCTGCCAGGTGTCAGTCAGCTCAGGTCCACGCCTCTCACAAGCTCACTCACGCCGTCTCTTGCGCGAAAGGCAACGAGTCGCTCTACTAGGATCCCGCCCAAGTCCTCAATGGATTGCTTTGAGCGGCTGCCGGGCAGCGTCGTGTCGTAGCCGTAGATCAGCACTCGGATGTTCGGCACATCCTTGGGCAGGAAGTCCCGCAGCCAGACGTCGTCGCTGCACGGAGATTTCCAAGACCCGAGCGGGTGACTTCCAAGACCAGGCACCGCAATGATGCTGCGAGGGAGGGGTCAGCGTTCAGAAAGGGGGCAGCAAGATAATAGGATCCGGGTGGGCGCTCACTCTACCGCTGCGCCGTTGATGTCTTCATACAAGGGCGTGATGCCGTCAAAGTCACAGCTATAGCTGTAGGGGAAACCGTTTCCGGCTTTGGCCAACCGCGAACACAAGTCCTTTCCCGAGAGAGTTGTGGTGACCGTGATGGTTGCACACAAGTTTGCCTTGTCACTGTGCTCAAGGGAGCGACGGGTAAAGGCAGCGCCGCGCAGCGCCGCGTCGCGCTCGGCGATGGATTGAAGATTGCGATCAAATTCGCCAACGTGGTTGGCTGGGATTTCGTCAACTCGGAATGTGAGGCTTTTGAGAGGTTTCGGTGGCTCCACGACAGTCGGGGCGGGTGATCTTGCCCAGCGACCGGCTGCGACAGCCACCAGACAGACGACGATGATGGGGATTACCAGCCCCAGCAAGTTGGACCAAAGGATAGATTCAGACCA